>JAWWMP010000041.1:364168-377879 GCA_035047865.1 Dendrocincla tyrannina
CAGGCTCAGCCCCCCCAGCTCCCTCAGCCCCTCCTGCTGCTCCAGCCCCTTCCCAGCTCCCTTCCCTTCCCTGCACATGCTCCAGCCCCTCAGGGTCTCTGCTTGTTGGGAAGGGCCCAGAACTGCCCCAGCATTCCAGGAGGGGCCTCAGCAGTGCCAAGATCTCACAAAACCCCCTCAGCTCCAGGCCTGGGATCCCTCCTCCCTGAGCCTCAGAGCTGCCCTGGCTGCAGGAGCAGAGACACGGCTGCAGGGCACGACCAGGGAAGCAGTGCCTGATCCAGGAGACCTCGGGACACTCAAGGACAAACACGGGATGCAGGTGCGCCCAGGCGGGATGTTGGGGAGGTCACTGGCTGGAAACCCGGAAGTGTTTTCTGGATTCAGCTGTTGCAGCCCAACTCATCCCAACTCTGGCCAGCCTCTGCCTGGCAAAGCTGCTGCCCACACCTTGTGGAAGCGGATGACGGGCTCGGGGTGGATGCGGATGATGTGCAGACACCAGCGATAGCCCTGCAGCAGCTGTGCAAACAGGCGCAGGAACACGGCTCGGATCTCCTTGTCCTGGGAAGAGGGAAGGACAGGGTGGTCATGGCACAGTCACAGCATAGTCATGGGCAGGAAACTTGGCAGGGGTTGCAGGGAAAACGGGGCACGGCAGCCTGGACTCAGTGCTGTGCCCCCTGATGCTGCACAGGGAGGAGGAGGAGCTCGCACAGCCCCGGGGTTTGCTGAAGGGCCCCAACACTCCCTGTCTGCCTCCAGCCCTCTGTGAACCCACGGGCACTGTGAGCTCCAACCACAGCTCGGTGACCAGGCAGTGCCAGTGACACCAAGATGGAGACAGGCCTGGAATTGTGCCTAGGAGATGGAGTGTCCCTCGGGAATGGCCTCTCCACCGAGGGGTCCCTGCTCCACTCACCTGCATCTTGAGGGAAGAGGCAGAAATGGTGGAAGGGAGGAAGGCGAGATCAGCCACCTCCAGCTCCGGGTCCAGGACCTGGGCAGGGAACACACACAGCTCAGGACCTGCCCCAGGGCCATCCCTACCTTCCCAGCTGGAAAAGCCAAGGAGTGTTGCCCAGACACCACACAGTCCCCTTGGAGAAGGACTGAGGGGTTGGAGACAAACCACTGGGGATCAGGAATGCTCTGCTGAGCACAGGAAGCCTGACCCTTTCTTGAGAAGCTCTGCTGGCAGAGTGGGGATCCCAGGGAAGGGGGAGCCCCTCTGGCTCTGCCAGGGAGACCTTCACCCCCCAGTGCCCCCAGAGCCATGGTGTTTGCTGGGTGTGGTGTCCTGGGCACGCTCCGGCACGGCCGGCACATCGGGAGCACGGGAGCAGCCAGAAGAGCTGCAGGGCCACAGCTGCTTCCTGCCCATGGGCTGGGAGCCAGCCATTCCATTCCCAGAAACCTTTGGCAGAGGAACCCCCACTCTGGCACTGCCGTGCATGAGAGGCCATTGGACCAGGAACAGTCCCTGGGACATGGTCAGGACCCCAAGGCATGGACCCTGCTCTCAGAGGAATCCCTGATGTTCTGTTCCCAGCTCCCAACACATTTCCAAGGTGTTGTCCAGAGGCCACTGCATTGGGAATAGTCCCTGTGACAGGAGCAGGAGGACCCCGAGGTATGGGCCCTGCTCTCAGAAGAGCCTCAGCTCCATTCCCAGGGTTTTGGCACCACAGGGATGGAGGGAATGTTGCAGCACTTACCATGGAAAGGGCTTCCCGGGTCTGCTGGAGCAGGGGCTCAGGGAGCAGGGAGACGTGAACACACTCGGGAACGTTCACGGTCCCACCATCCAGATCCGCGATCACGACATCCAGCTGGAAGGGCAGGGCAGGGCAGTGTGAGACAGGGCCTGGCTTCCCAACCCCACAGCCCACAGGGCCTGCTGGCCCAGCCATCCCCGTGTGGCCCAGCCATTCCCACTGCATCCAGCCCTTCCCACCGGGCTCATGCAGTACACCTGGAGGCATCCTAGGCTGAGCAAACGGAGTGCGTGGCCCCGGGCACGCCGAGGATGATGCCCGATGCCATCCAAGCCTGCTGCCACCCGACCCTGCTCCCTCCCAGACCTCCCTGGCACAGGGAACAGGGTGTCTCACCAGCTCCTGTGTCTCCGACTGGAAGATGGAGTGGACCCCGATGATGAAGGGGGTCGGGGTGCTCAGCACCTCCAGAAGCTGGGCAGGCAGGATGGGCACGTACGTGAAGCTGCAACCAGAGAGAGACCCAGTGCAGCCCCAAGCCCTGCTCCACATCCAAACCCTCGGCACCCACCCCATGCCCTGCTCCACATCCAAACCCTCAACACCACCCTGTCCCTCAGAGTGTTTTCCAAACACTCCTGGAGCTCTGGGGCCACTGCCCTGGGGAGCCTTTTCAGTGCCCACCACCATCTGGGGGAAGAGCCTTTCCCTGATATCCCAACCTAAACCCCTGGCACAGCTCCAGCTGTTCCCTGGGTCCTGTCACTGGTCACCATGCAGGAGAGAACATTTCCCAGCTCAGCCCATCCTCCCTGGGAGAGGAGGCAGGCAGGGCTGGGAGATTCACCAGTCACACTGGGAATACACAGGGATGCAGGGAGGGCCTGAGGCAGGGTGGGCAGGAGAGCTGGCACAGGGTGGAGGGTCAGGGGGCTCTGAGACCCCTCACCTGTACTTGAGGGGGAACATGAGAGCCAGGAGAGCCCGGCAGGCATCTGTCAGTCTCTGGTAACTGCTGGAGAGGAACAGGATCTTGTGCTCGGTCAGCGCCGCGCAGAACAGGAACAGCACGTTGGTGATGCCTGGGCAGGGGCCGAGGTGGGGGCTCAGGAACAGGGGGACCCCCCTTGCACCCCTCCAGAGACCCCCAACCCACCCCCCCAGGTTGGAGCCTTCTCGCCATCCCTGTACTCTGCCCGAGAGAGATGCTCAGCAATCCCCAAAGAGATACCCCTGGGTCACCCAGGGAAGCCCCTCTTCCCAGAGATGCTTCCATGGCTCCCGTGGTGCCAGTGTCCTCTACTGGTAGCCACAAGGCCAGCACCAGCTCCGGGCACTCCTCCTGCACCCAGGCTGCTCCTCGTGACTTCTGCCCCGCATCCCACCCTCCTGGAAAAAGCTCCAGGGAGGCTCTGGCTGAGGTGGCTCAGCTGGGAGAGAGCCCAGAGCCAAGAGAGAATGACCTGCAGGGACACCAGCCCAGCCTGGCCCAGCTGGCCTGGGCACTGGCCCTGGAGCCACAGCAGTGTGGGGACAAGTCTCACCGAGCTGTCTGAAGAGCAGGGCCACGCTGCAGCTGCTGACAGGGAGCGAGTCGTTGATGGGAGTCTGGATCACCTGCCTGTCCCCCGCTCCCAGGGAGATCGTCCTCTGCAAGGGAACACACACCTCGTCACCAGGATCATCCCAGCAAGGGAAAAGGACAAGGCAGGGGCAGCCAAACCCCCTGTGCAGGGGACAGGGTGACCGTGCCCCTGGCACAGCCCCTGTACCCAGCACAGCTGGAGCACAGCTGCTGCAGGAAGAGGGAAGAGGGAAGAAGGAAGAGGAAAGAAGGAAGAGGATGCTGCCACAGCACCCACTGGGTGCTTGACTGGGACCACAGGCTGAGGCGAGGAAGGGGACCTGGTGCAACAATCCTGGCCAGCACCAGCAACATCCCAAGGGCCCCGATAACTGCACAGAGACAGGGGACACGACGGCTCCCCACGACTCGAGAGCTCTGCAGGCCACGAGGGCTCCCCAGGCCCTTGGGCCCAAGGGGAGCAGCTGTCCTGCCTGTGCCCACCCAGCCCTGCTGTGCCAGGGAGCCTCTCCAGGGGGAGCCAGCGCTGGCCCAGAGTGGGAACAGGCCCTGCCGGCTCTGGTGAAGGGGCAGACACACTGGGCACGGACTCATTGCTTCTTCCCCACTACCACTTATTATTCCCAGACTGGAGCCCATTCCCAGTGGCACAGGGACGCTTACACGTCCCTGAGCTCCCTCCAGGCTGCAGGGGCTGGGGCAGGAGCAGAGCTCTGGCCCCTTTCCTCCTCTTTCCACACCTCTCCAGGGAATACGCTCCTGCAATCGCAGGTTTCACCACACAGCCACCCCTCCAGCCACAAGAGCTCCTGCCAGGAACAGCCCCACAAGCCAGTGCTGGACACTGCCATGGCCAAGCAGTGCCAGACCCCTGTCCTGCTCCTCCAGTCCAGCTTTCACAACCCCCAGGAGAACACACAGAGAGGTCAATGGGCCAGCCCGGAATGCAGCTCCTTCCTGGAGCCCAGGGACACAGCCTGTGACACACATGGACACAGAGTGCCCTGAGACCACCAGGGTCTGGGTGGGCCACACTCAGAGCAATTAACAGAGAGGCTGTTAATGAGGGGACAGACCCAAAGGTGGGAAAGAAATGTGGCAAAGAAATGTGGCAAAGAAAAGGAGTTCGTACCGCTGCTTCGTCGTCCGCGTCAGGCTGAGGTGGGACAGACAGAGAGCACAGTCAGTAAGGACACACGGACAGAGGGACAACGGCACAGTGGGGACACAGACATGGTCAGAGCCAGCCACGAGCAGGGACAACGCTCAGAGAGGAGCCCACAAACACACACACAGACATGGAGTGAAAGCAACGGCTACAGCACTGGGAAAGAGCCTTGGACATGGCAGGAGAACAGGTAAAGCACAGGAAGGGAAGGGAAGTGCCACCAAACTGTCCCCCCTGTGACACACGGCGTGTTCCAAAGGCACAGAGCGATCCTGCCCCAGCTGGGGGGATGGATCTGAGCCAAAGCCAGGGAGCCACAGGGGCTGGAGAAGCCGCCCTGCTCCAGCCAGCCCTCCTCGTCCTGCCAGGGAGGAACCAGATCCAGGCAGATCCCATGGGAATGCATTGCAAAGCCAGGGCGCCTGGCACGGCCCCGGGGCCCTGGCAGTGGGCAGCACCCCGCTCTCCTCTCCAGAGGACTCAGCTCCAACCCCCTCCTGCAAATACTGGGAGCACTGCAGGGCTCTCCCACGATCTGCATCGCTCCACGTGGTCAGAGGGAGCCCCAAACCAGCGGCAGCTCCAGGGGCTCCTGCCCAAAACCCTGCTCAGACACAGCAGCAGGGAGCAGCCCCCACTGGGGGTCATGGGCACAGTGGGGAGGAAATGACTGTCTGGAGGCACTGGGGGTCTGTAATGCTGCCCCAGTGCCCTGTGGTGATGCCCCAGTGCCCTGTGGTGTCATCCCAGTGCCCTACGGTGCTGCCCCAGTGCCCTGTGATGTTGTCCTGGTGCCCTGTGGTGCTGCCCTGGAGTCTGTGGTGCTGTCCCACTTCCCTATGGTGCTGCGCCAGTACCCCTGTGGTCTTGTCCCAGTGTCCCCATGTGCTGTCCCAGCCTTGCCAAGACTTCCCTACTTGGGTCAGCCTGGATATGGGATAATTAATGGCACTTTGTGCTGGAGGAAGAAGAGCTCAGCTGAAGGGGGAGACAAGCACACATCCATGGTGACATTCCAGGTGTCACCATGGCAGGAGAGCCCCAGGGCACTATGCTTCTGTCCCCATCCTCCTGCCAGAGGGTTCAGCTGGGCTCTCCCTCTGTGCCATCCCCAAGGCAGCTTTGTCTGACCCTCCCTGCCCCATCTGCTGAGCCCAGCTGGGCTGCCTAGAGCAGGAGGAGGCTGGAGGGACACATGGCTCCGAGGGGAGAGCAGGGGGTGTGATGGCCACGGGTCCAGGCACAGGCCCTGTCCAGTGGAGATGCCAGCCAGGCACGGGCACAGGACCAGGCACAGAAACAGGCCAGTGCTCCAAGGAGAGCTCCAGACATTGCTGGCCCTCCCTGGCCCGTGTCCCTGTTCCAGCCCTGCTCCCACAGATGGCCGGTGACCACTTGGCCCTGGAGGTGCTCTCCAGGCAAAGGGACAGGGCCACATGTGGAGCCAGGAGTGCAGGAGTGAGCAGGGACCATGGAATCTGTTTGCACAGAGGGACTGGCACCCACGTCAGCCGGTGGTGGAGCCCCCGGTGCTCCTTCCCCAGGGAGCTGGGACCACGCTGCCGGGACGTGGAAGTGCAGTGGAGCGAAGCAGCAGGATCTTCTCGGCTCAGCAGCTGAGCAGCTGAGTGGCTCCACGTCATGGAATTTTGGTGTTTGTGCTCTGAAGCACTTGGGAAGGCAGCAGGGCCCAGAGCCAGACCTGCCCACGGGTCCCACTCAGCACAGCAAACCCAGAGCCCAGCTGGGCAGGACCCCCAGCCCGGCTCTGTCAGAGCTGCTGAGGGGGCAGAGCACAGAGAGGGAGAGGGAAGGGGCAGGGATAGGGATAGGGAAGGGGTAGAGACAGGGAAGGGGCAGGACACCCACCTGTGCTCCCCCCGTGATGGGGATGGTGCACGTCAGCAGGTTCCCAATGACGTTCTCCAAGGACACGCTCAGCCCATCCACGTAGATGGTGTAGATCAAACCCAGGCTGTTCTGGAGAGGGGAGCAGGGCACGGATGAGCAGAGCTGGGAGGTGGGGAGACCCTCCAGTGTGGAGCACCACCCTCCTGGCAAGCAATTCCTTCCCCATCTCCCAGCCAGCCCTGCCCTCTGGCACTGGGAAGCCATTCCCTGTGTCCTGGCCCTCCAGGCCTTGTCCCCAGTCCATCTCCTGGAGCCCCTTTAGGCCCTGCAAGGGGCTCTCAGGTCTGCCTGGAGCCTTCTCTTCTCCAGGGGAACATGCCCAGCTCTCCCAGCCTCATCCTCATGGATACAGTCCAGCTCCCAGCCCCAGCCCTCCCAAACCCTTCCCAGGCACACAATGCAGCACCTTTACACAAACACAGCTGGCAGAGACAAAGGCTCGGCAGGAACGGGCTGTTCCTCCCTGTTCTCCATTAACCCAGCGGGTCTGGGCCGGCTCAGGGGGCTCTGGCTCTGTGTCCCACGGCCGTTTGGGGCCAGTGGAGCTGGGCCTGGCTCCGGATGCAAAGGGCGGGATGGGAATGGGCCATGCTGCCAGGGGTGCTGTGCCACCCTGTTCCTGCAGCCCCTCCTCCCAGCAGTGACTCCAAGGGCCAGGAATCCTTTCCCAGCATTGCTCTCCTCTCCCTCCAGGCAGGATCCCGGCTCCCCCATTCTGGACTCACCCTGAACACCTCGGCGTGATCCAGCCGGGACACCAGCACCAGGCTCTTGGGAGCGAAGAGCTGGGCAGGTTGAACGGGAGACGAGGGCTCCCCCTCCTCCTCCTCACCCTCACCATTCCTAGGGTGGCTCTGGGGCTGGGGAGACACAGCAGCCAATGCCTGGGATTAAAGGATGCTCTTCCCTCTCCCATGACCCCAGTGCCAGGGCCTGGATTCCTGAGGAACAGGGAAAGCAGGAACCACTGCTTCTCTGCTGCTGATCCCCCTTCCCACCCAGCCATGGATTCCCCTGGCACAGGGAAGGCAGGAACCACTGGCCAGAGCCAAAGGCAGCCAGATGTCCCCTGCAGCACTGCTGCCCCGTTCCAGTGTCCCCCCATACCTGTGGGCTCTCCACGGCCTCCCAGAAGGTGAAGCAGGCGCAGTAGTGCCGCTCCGAGTTGATGTCAGTCAGCACGGCCACAAAGAACGTGGGAGGATTCCTCTCCGGGAAAAGCTGCCAACCGCTGGGCTGGCAGAACTGTGGGAGGGCAGGGATGGGGTCTGAGGGGCTGCCAACCACTGCCCCTCACGCCCTGCATCCCTGGATGGTGTGAGAGCAAAGCCAAACCCCACCAGACCCAGATGCCAGGAACAGGGAGCTCAGTGTGGCACAGCATCACCCATGGAGTGATGGGAAGAGCACCTTCATAAACCAGGAACAGGGAGAGCACAGGGCAGAGCTTCCCTCATCTACTGTACCTTGGGCACCTCCCAAGACCCTGGGCTGGCTCCTGGGAGTTCCCAGACCCCTTCCCAGGGAGGAAACAGGGCCAGTGCCATCCCCTCCTTCCTGCAGGGACAGCAGGGGCTGCTTGGAGAAACCCAAGTAGGGAAAAAGGGTGATGGGACACCCCAGCCAGGATGGGCACCCTGCACCCCTCAGAGAGCCAGAGGAGCCCCCAGCACAGGGGTTGTGGGGGGCTTGGGCTGGGCAAGGGGCTGTTGGCACCTGGCACTGAGGCCCCCCAGCTCGCTGGGGTCTGCACAGCCCTGCAGCCCCTTGGCACCGAGACCCCCAAACTCTCCACAACCCTCTGGGCTCTGCACAGCCCCACAGACCACCCACCACAGCACCCCAATCCCTGCACAGCCCCACACAGCACTGAGACCCTCGGGTTGTGCGCAGACCCCCAGGCCCAGCACAGCACTGAGCCCCCCGGGCTCTGTACACCCCCAGCCCCCCATGGTGCCAGGCAGCCCAGGCCACCACTGCAGAGACTCCAGGAAGGAAAGGAAAGGTGATCCTGTTCTGCACTGGGGTGGCCCTGGCAGGTGGCACTGCTCCCCTGGGCACACACGGGCACTGGGGTGGCCCTGGCAGGTGGCACTGCTCCCCTGGGCACACACGGGCACTGGGGTGGCCCTGGCAGGTGCCATCACTCCCTTGGGCACACACCAGTCCTGGCTGTGCCATGACTGCCTTTCCAGCACCTCCCAGCCTGGCTGGACCTGCCACTGGGACTTCCCAAACCTCCTCCCAGGGCTGGGGGTAATTCCAACCATTGGCCCAGGGACTCCCCTGGGTTTCCAAGTCTCAAGGGGTTTTTCTTTATTTCCCCAGCCCACGAGGAGCTGTGGAAAATTCCTGGCACTGCTGGGGCCTCCCTGGGTGCAGGACAGCTCAGCTCCTTCCGGAGCCACGCTGAGGACAAGGGGACTTGAGCAAATCCGAGGATGAGGACGAGGTGGCAGCAGGGCCAGAGTGGCCATGGGGTCCAACATGCACAGGAATTGCTGCTCCAGTCCAAACCCTCAGGAATTTGAGTTTCCACCCAGTGAGTTTCTCAGCTGTTCAGCCCCCCCTGTGCTCACGGTGCCCACAGACCTTCCTCTCCTCCCCAGTCAGAGCTGGACATTGGACACAGAGCAGGAGCTCTGATCTCCCCAGACACCCCGGGATGGGAGGTGAGGCAGAAGCACCCAAGAAGCTGCTTCCCAGACTGCCAGGTGTAAACCAGGGTCTGGGAGCTCTCCATCCTGGTGCCTCCTGCCACGGGAAGGTTTGGCTCAGCAGCCACCAGGGTGAGCACACGGTGTCACTGTCCCCACACAACAGTTCCCTCCTCACTGGGCTGCACCACGAGCCCACAGCTCCCAGCTCTGCACAAACACCTCCTGGGCATCACAGGAATGAGGGGCCCAAAGCACGTGGAGCTGCTGCCCACCAGGTATTTGCTGCTGGGTCACAGATCACAGAGTCCCAGGATGGTTTGTGTGGGAATGGACCTTAAAGCCCACCCTGTTCCACGCCCTGCCATGGGGAAGGGACACCTCCCACTAACCCAGGCTGCTACAGGCCCCGTCCAACCTGGCCTTGGACACTTCCAGGGATCCAGTGGCAGCCACAGCTTCCCTGGGCAACCTGTGCTAGAGCCTCCCCACTCTCACAGCCAGGAATTCCTTCCCAATATCCCATCTAAATCTCCCCTCTTTTCCCATGCAGACTCCCATCTTTCAGTCTAAAACCACTCCCCCTTGTCCTGGGTCCCACCCAGCACTCCCGACTGCCGCATCCCAGAGCAGAGGGATGCACTCCATGACTGAGGCATCACATCTTCCCCGTGGAGACAGCACAAGCCAGATGTCTGGGGTCAATTGTACTCATTCAGAGGCCTGACAAGAGAATTCCAGATCCCCTGGACAGCTCCTCTAGCAGGGAACCAAGCCGTGGGATACAGAGTCAGCTTCCTAAAAATAGCACCTGCTGAAAGGAGGCGTCACTTCAAACACCAGCAGGGGACACCCCGGGTCAGGTCACACCTGGTGGCACCTGGTGCCCGGCCACACTGAAGGTGTCACAGGTAGGAAGGCAAAACCACAGCCCCCAGAGCAAGGCAAAGATCTCCATGGATAGAACACGATCAGGGAATTGTAGAGACTGGAAAAGCCCTCTGAGCCCAGCAAGTCCCCCCAGCACTGCCAAGGCCACCACTGACCATATCCCCAAGTGCCACATCCACATGGCTCTGAAATCCCTTCAGGGATGGGCACTCCACTACTTCCCTGTCTCCTTTCCCCTGCAATAATTTTCCAAAACCTGGAGTATTTTCCAGCTTCAGTGAAAAATATGGCACACTATTAAAAGGGAAGCTCATGGAGTCCAACAGATTGAGTCACATCCACACCTCAAAGCTCATCCTGTTCCACATGACACCTTGCACTAGCCCAGACTGCTCCAAGGCCCATCCAACCCAGCCTGGAACACTTCCAGGGATGGGACAGCCACAGTCACTCCAGGCCTTTGTCCAAGGTCCTTCTCCCAGCCCTCTTGCAGCCCCCTTAGGCACTGGAAGCTGCTGGATGTCCTGGAATGCTGGCTTAGCTGTGCTGACAGAGGTGGTCAGGTCTGAAGGCCCGGACACACCCAGTGGGTGCCAAAACCATCCCAGAGGAGCCCTAGGACATGGAAAACTCCAGCTGTGTCATGCAGACCTGTGGGATCACGGCATGGAAAGACATGAGGCCCAGTGCCAGGGGAGGGATCCAAAAGGGAGAGGGGAAATGGCCCTGACCCTCACTGGAGCACCCAGAGCCCCTGGATCTACAGGAATCCCCGTTCCCACGGCACACCCTGCTCGGGGCCACTGCAGCCACTGACACCAGGATCCCTGCACTGTGCCACTGCTCCCCTGGGAATGCCCACACCAGGCAGCTCCAGGGACTCCCGAGGAGAGAGCTCTGGGCACGGAGGGAGGAGCTGCCACAGGGACACGTCCACATCCTGTGTCTGTCCCCAGGGGAACTCGATGCATTAAAATGAGATATTTCTGTTTGGAATTGCTGACGGATGCCGCGCAAGGCCAGAAGCTACAAATTCCACCTCCCTGCCCGCCCCAGAGACCCTTTTTCCCCAAAAAAGCTGCTAAAAAGAACCGGCCGTGACCGCAATGTCACGTCCCACCCAATCCCCCAGGATCGGCTCCCTCGGATTTTCGGGAGCTGCCCTCGGCTCAGCTGTTCCCCCAGGACACCTCGGAGAGCTTGTGGGAGGGCCTGGAGCCACCCCTGGCTCCCAACAGGACAGGGCTCCAACTGTTTAAATTCCAGGGATTTTTTGGCTGGACGGTTTGACCCTTGGGAAAAAAGCAGCTTTCCTCCTGTTTGGGACAGTTCCCAAGTCCCTGCAGACACCAGGAGGCTTGAACCAGAAAAATAATGTGTATTTTTGCCCTGCACAGCACAGAAGACTCCGGAATTGTGCTGGAGTTTTGGGGAACACGTGATGGGAAGAGGAGCTGGACACTGTCAATGCCAGTGCCAATGGGAAGAGGAGCCAGTCACTGTGGTGGTGACTGCCTGAGCCAAGTGCCCAGGATGGGTGAGAGGGATGAGGATGGGGAGTAGAGATGTGTCCAGCTCCAATACCCTCTGCTCCATAAGCCAGTGGCTCCTGGATGGGCAGGAGGAACCCAAGGGCAGCATTCCTGTGCCAGAGCCTGCAGAGCCTCGTGGGATGGGGTTAGAGCTCTGGAGGGCACAGGACACATGGAAGCCACAGCTCACAGGGAAGCTCTCCATCACCAGCACACACAAGGATGGAGATGTCACAGAACCATGGAATGGGTTGGGTGGGAAGGACCTTAAAGCCCATCCCATTCCATTCCCCTGTCATGGGCAGGGACACCTCCCACCAGCCCAGGTTGCTCCAAGCCCTGCCCAACCTGGCCTTGGACACCACAGCTTCTCTGTGCCAGGGTCTCACCACCCCACAGGGAAGAATTTCTTCCCAATATCCCATCTAAAGGCTAGTCCAGCCCTGGCACAGCTGCCCAGGGCAGGGTGGAGTCCCCATCCCTGGAGGGATTTCAAAGCTGTGTGGAATGTGACACTTGGGGACATGGTCAGTGGTGGTCTTGGCAGTGCTGGGGACGGTTGAACTCCATGGGCTCAGAGGGCTTTTCCAACCGAAATGATTCCATAAACTGCAGAGGGGAGCAGAGCAGCTTCCAGGGGGTTCAGTCGGGGGTCTGTCCCAGCCCACCCCCTTCGCTGGTAGCAGAGCTCCAGCTCCTCTCCCTCAGAGTCCTCAGAGCACCAGGGCACAGGGCAGGATTTGGGAGGAGATCCCACCCCAGTGCAGAAACTCAGGGGAACAATCCCACCCTCCTGGATCAGTTTGAACTGGTTTGGAGGATCCCATGAAGCACCAGATCCAACTGGATGTGCCACGTTCTGGGAATGACCCAGCACTGAGCTGGTCCAGGAGGACTCGTCACAGCCAGTGACCAGGTCTGGAGGGCTGGGAGGAATCCAGGCCCCAGCAGCTCTTCGGGATTCCCCCTGCTCCAAAGGGAGTGGATCCCTCAGCAAGGCATCAGGAAGGGCCTGACCAAGCTCCTGACAGGGCTACTGACAGAGGCTGCATCCCTGGCTCCTCCAGCAAGCATTCCAGCAGCTGATCCCAGAGGAGGGGGAGCAGAGGGGATGGCAGAGGAGCCAGCACACGGGATCCCACCATTTCCAGAATGTTCTGGAGCTGCAGCTGCACTGGTGACAGGTGGGAAGTGCTCCCTCGTGAGCCCCCATGAGACCCTGTGGGATGTGCCCCAGTGTCACCCACCCTGGTCCCACCCAAGGGTCCCCAGGGACAGTGACTCACCAGCTCGATGCCCTGTGGGAAAGGGTTGTCCTCCCAGTCCTTCTCCGGGAAGCGCTGCAGGATCTGTCCCTGTCCATCCCCGCTCCCTGCAGAGACAAGAGGGGATTACAGCACAGGCTGGAGGAACCCTATTGGCATCACCACCTTCGGGAATGCCAGGCTGGAAGCAACATTGGGATTAGAGGGCAGGCAGCAGGCACCCCCACCAGCCTCTGGGAATGCCAGGCTGGAAGCAACACCAGGATGCTCCAGCACCCTGTCAGCCCTCTGTGGACACAGGCAGCACAGCAGAGACCCCAGTCCCTCCCATGGGCACGGCGGCACTGCCCACCCCAGCCGGGAACAGCGGTGGTTCCAAGGGATCCGGGAGCAAACAGCTCCCGGTGTGTTATCTGGAGGAGCGGAACGGCCTCCGGGCAGCACCTCCGGTCACCTTCCAGTCCAAGCTTCCTCCCTCGTGACGCCAACGTGGATCACACCCCCGGTCCGAGCGGCAATTCCCTGCTCCTTATCTCCAGCTGGCACAAGGCCTTTCCCCAAACAACGGCATCCTGCCCTCAGGTTTGCCTTTGGCTTCCCCACAGCTCCTGCTGCCTCGTGGCTTTATGGTGCCACGCTGCTGGGGGAGCACTGGGAGCACTGGGAGCACTGGGAACACTCTCACCTGCCCCCCAGCCCACCCCAACCCAAACACTAAATCCTGCTGTTTGCCAACGGAGTTGGCCTGGACAGCATGGGAAGGGCAGCAGCTTCTGGGAAAGCCTGAGGCGATGGCTGAACCATCTCCAGGAGCCTGCCAGGCTGGGGAAGCACTTCCACACTGGACATGTGTGTCCAGGGACAGAGCTGCTCATGGACCAAGCTGGGAATCACAAATCCCGAGGATTCTGGCACAGCCATGAAGGCAGGAATCACAAATCCCAAGGATTCTGGCACAGCCACCAAGGCAGGAATCACAAATCC
>JAWWMP010000041.1:416219-426973 GCA_035047865.1 Dendrocincla tyrannina
GGTGGGCTCGGCCCGCCCGGCGCCCCCCGAGTGTCCCGCGGACCCTCCTCCTGCCGCGCTCCGAGCGCCCAGACCCGCCCCGGCCCCGCCGCTGCTCCCGCACCCCCGCCCTGCCCCTGCCCGCCCAGCCGTGACCCCCCGGTGCCCCCCGGCCCCGGCCCGGACCCCCAAACCCCCTCTGACCCCTCCTCCCACTCCTGTCTCCTGTCCCCGGCCCGCCCCCCCGGGCCCCTCTGAACCCCCCGGGCCCCTCTGACCCCTCCCCGCTGACCTTTGCCCTCTGACCCCGCGCCCCGTCCCGCTCTCTCCTCCCGCCGCGGCCGCGCCGGCCCCGCCGGAACCGGAAGTGGCGCCGGGGACGGCGGGAGGGGGCGGAGTCTGGACAGGAGGGCGTGGCTTGTGGAAAGAGCGGAGAGCGGTGAAGGGGCGTGGTCTGAGCGGGAGGGGCGTGGCCAGAGGGGCGTGGCCATAGGGGCGTGGTCGCGCCCCCTGCAGTCCCCGCCGCCGCCACCAGGGGGCGCCACCGCCCCGCGGGAAGGGGCCACATCCTGACACCCCCCGCCCCCAAATCGGCCCTATTGGGGGTCCAGGGCCGGCCCCTCGGGCACGATCGTCTCGGCCACCAGCGGCGGCGGCGCCCGGGGAGGCTCCGGGCCGAGGCACAGCGCGTCCTGCAGCGCCCGCCGCCCCCCCGCGCCCAGGGTCCCCTCGTGGTGCACCCGCAGCCAGGGCTCGCCTGGGGAGGGGGATACGGCGTGGTTAGGGGGGGTCTGAGAGCTCCTCAGCGACCCCCCCCATAGACCCCCACCCACCCACCCACCCACTCGTGGTGCCCCCGCAGCCAGGGCTCGCTTGGGTGGACACGGGGCAGGGTCAGGGGGGGTCCCCACTTTTCCCCCCCAGCCCCCCATGGACCCCCCGCCCTCGTGGTGCACCCACAGCCAGGCTTTGCCTGGGGGGCGCACGGGGATCATCGGGGGGTCTCTACCCCTGCTTGTGGTGCCTGGGGGGAACACGTGGGAGTGACGGGGGTTTGGGGGCTCTGAGAGCCCCCTATAGCCCCCCCACAACTTCCCCCCCTTCCGTGGGACACCCACAGCCCGGGCTCGCCTGCGGTCGGGACAAGGGGTGGTCAGTGGGTTTGGGGGTCCCGGAGCCGCTCCCAGCCCCCCGTACCTGGCCGCAGGTGCTGCCCTGCTCCCACCAGCAGCTCGGCGCCCACGAGGGGGTCCACGGGGTCCCCAGCCCGCGACCGCCCCGCGCCCAGCCCGTGCAGGACCTGAGCCAGGGGCAGCGCCCGCACCCCCTGCACCCAGCCTGGGGGGCACGGGGGGCACGTGTGTTACTGACGTGGGGGGCATCAGGGGGACCAGAGCAGCCAGGGGTAGGGGGGTCAGGGACACGGGGGGCTGGAGGGGGAAGCCCCAGCCTGGGGGGGGTCAGAGACATGGGGGGCACAGGGGGGGAACCACCAGCCTGGGGAGAACAGGGATGTCAGAGGCACGGGTGGGCGTCTCCAACATGGGGGAGTTGGGGACATGGGGGTCTGGGGGTCAGGGGAGCCCCAGGCCTGGGGGCTGTGGGGCAGGAGGTGCAGATGGGGGGCACAGGTGGGGACCCCGGAGGCAGGGCAGGGGTCTAGGGCCCCAGGGACCCCCAGAGGTGCAGGGTCTGGGGCGGAGGGGTTTGGGATCTCCCAAGCACAGGAGGTTGAGAAGTGCAGGTGAGGATCCCCGGGGTGGGGGGAACAACCCAGGGGAGCCCTGAGCACCCCGGGGTGGGCAGAGGGTGCAGGGGGGGAGCAGGAGGGGATGGGGACAGATGGGGGTTCGGGGACACTGTGGATGGGGGGTCCTGCTCACCTTCCTGCAGCGCGGGCAGCTCCTCACAGACCTTGGCCCTTCCCAGGAGCTGGCGGCGCTGGGCGGGGGTCCCGCTGCAGAGGCGGTGGGCGGTGTCGGGGGGCACCCCCTGCGCCCCCAGCATGGCCTCGAAGGTGCTCAGGGCTGAGCCGTCGTCCAGTGCCCGGCCCAGGAGCTGCTGGCCCTGCTCGGCCCCCGCAGCCTTCCCGCACTGCCACAGCAGCACCCCGCCTGCACCCCAAAACCAGACACGGGCTGGGACCCCCCTCACCCCGGGGGAACCCCCCAGGCACCCCCCACTGCCCCCTGCTCCCCCCACCCACCCCAGGGACAGGGGGAAGGACCCCGGGAGGGGCACAGGGGGGAGACAGACAGAGCAGGGGAGACCCTGAGGCTGCGGGGGGCTCAGGGAAAGCCAAGGTTGGGAGGGTGGAGGGCCGGGAGTGAGGGGAACGTGGGGCTGGGGAATCCCGGGGGCCCCCGGGGCTGGGGAGGTGCAGGGCCCGAGATGAGGGGGACCCCGAGGATATGGGGGGTCAGGGCAGAGGGTGAGGGGGACCCTGGGGATGGGGGCGTTCAGGGGGACTCCGGGGCTGGGAGGGGTCAGGACTGGACACGGGACCCGTGTGCGCCGACTCTGGGGGATGTCCCACTCTGTGCTCCCCCGTGTCCCTGTCCCGCATCCCTCCGTGTCCCCTCGTGTCTCCCCTTGTCCCGGTGTCCCCTCGTGTTGCCCCTGTCCCCCCGTGTCCCTTTCCATCATCCCTCCCTGTCCCCGTGTCCCCCCGCTGACCCAGGGTCGTGACCAGCTGCCGCAGGTCGGGGGGGCCGCCCCCGTCCAGACATTCCAGCGCCTCCAGCACCTCCAGCGCGTTCCCCACGGCCCTGCCCAGGGGCTGGTCCATGCGGGACAGCACGGCCACCGTGCGGATACCCAGCTGTGTGCCCACCTCCACCTGGGCACGGACAGCGACAGGGCAGGGACAGGGGAAGGATAGGGATGGACAAGGACAATAGGCAGGGAGAGTGAGCAGGAACAGAGGGCAGAGACAGGGACAGGGACATGCAGGGACAGGCAGGGACAGAAGGCAGAGATAGGGATGGCAGCGACAGCGGACAGACAGGAATGGCAGGGGCGGGGGCGGGAATAGAGGGAAGAGGGAGTGGGTGAGGGACAGGGACAGTGGGAAGGGACAGGGACAGTAGTCAGGAATATGGACAGTGAGGAGGGACAAATGGACAGGGAGAGCAGGAAGGGATAAGGACAGGGATAACAGGCGGGGAGGGTGGGCAGGAAGGGGCAGGAGAAGGGACAATGGGTAGAGATAAGGACAGTGGGTAGGGATAAGGACAGCGGGCAGGGCAGGCAGGGCAGAGGTGCCCCAGCCCAGCGCCCCTAATCCCAGGGCAGGGGTCCGGGGGGCTCGGGGAGTCCGGGGGTCTCACCAGGCTCTGGGCCAGCTCCCGGGCGCTCTCCTGGGTGGGGTACAGCGCAGCGCCCCCGAACTTCACATCCAGCACCAGCGCCGAGAGCTGCTCGGCCGCCTTTTTGCTGAGGATGGAGGCTGGGCCGGCCGGGGGGTCACCGCCTGCGGCCCCCCCCTCAGCGCGGGGGTCCCCGCGCCCCGAGCCCCCCGAGCCCCCGTACCGGTGATGAGCGGCACGCTGTCCACGGTGGCCGTGACGTCCCGCAGCCCGTACAGCACCCGGTCAGCGGGCACCAGCGCCTCGCTCTGCCCCACGATGCAGCAGCCCACCCGCTCCAGGATGCTGCACATCTGTGGGGCAGCGGTGCTCCGGTGGCACCCCGTTGGCACCCACACCCTATCGGCACCCCATTACCACCCCACGGGTGTCCCGCTGGCACCCAATCGCACCTGTACCCCACTGGCACACACAACCCACGGGCACCCCATCAACACCCACCTTGCCTTTTGGACCCCATCAGCATCCCGTGGGCTCCCCACATCCCGTTTCCATCCCATTGGCACCTCTCTGGTACCCCATAGACTCCCACACAATCCATGGGCACCCCATCAGCACCCCGCTGACACCTACAAGGGCAGTGCGTCCTCTTCTTGCGCCCCACCAGCACCCCACTGACACCCCGTTGGCATCCACAACCCATTGGCACTCTATCAACCCCCCATTGGGGCTCCACTGGCACCCCACTGGCATCCACAACCCATTGGCACCCGCACCGCATTGGCATTCTATCAGTACCCCATTAGGACCTCATTTGCACCCAAACCCCAACACCCTAATGGCACCTACTCCCCCCTTTGGACCCCATGAGCACCCCTTGGGCACCCCACACCCCGCTGGAACCCCCCAGTGCCCCCAGGTCCAGTGCCTGCTTGACTCAGGTGCCCGTGTCCCCTCCCTGGTCCCTCACCCCTCACCTCCTCGGGACTCTGGGAGACGCGGAACCCGGGAATGGCCTCCAGCTTGTCCAGGGTGCCCCCGGTGTGGCCCAGCCCACGCCCACTGATCATGGGCACCTGTGGGTGGGCACAGGTGGGCGAAGGGGCTTGGCAACCCCCCCGCAGCCCCCCGGGGTCCCCCTTACCTTGCAGCCGCAGGCAGCCAGCGCAGGGGCGAGGGCCAGGCTGACTTTGTCCCCAACGCCACCCGTGGAGTGCTTGTCCACCACCAGCCCGTGCCAGGTGGGCGGCCAGGCCAAGGCCCGGCCCGAAGCGGCCATGGCCCGGGTCAGGGCCAGCGTCTCCCCCGCGCCCATGCCCCGCAGCCGGATGGCCATCAGCATGGCACCTGAGGGGCACGGCCGGGGGTCGCCCCACTGCCCTCCCCGGGCACATTTCCCACAGCCAAGCACCATCAGTACCTGAGGGGCACGGCTGGGGGACAGCCCATTGCCCTCCCCAGGACAGCCACCCTGCCCCATGTCCTGCAGCCGGGTGTCACCAGCACCCCGGGGCACGGCCTGGTGTCACCAGCACCCCGGGGCACGGCCAGGGGTGTGGGGGGGTCATCCCCTGCTCCCTTCCTGGGGACCACCCTGCTCTGATAGCCCAACCCCATCCTGGGGTCCGCCTCTCGTCCCCAGGGGACCCCCAGGTATTGTCACTTGGCCATGATACCCCACCACCCCCCGGGGTCCCCGTCTCCTCCCACCAGGAGGGTCCCCAGCTGTGTCCCCTACCCACGACCTCCTGTCACATCCCGGGGCTTCCCGTGTTGTCCCAGCCCCTACTCCCCACTGTCCCCCCTTCCCCACTGCCGGGGACACCCCCCGCCTCACCCACGTCCTCGCGGTGTCCCCCCGTGCCCGTGTCCCCTTGCCCACTCTCCCGGCGATGTCTCTCCTGCTCCGTCCACACTCCCAGCCGTGTCCCACCTCCACGCCGCCCCCGCTGCCCCCCGCCCGTGGGTGTCCCCCGGCCCGCACCCACCGATCTGGCCCTGCTGCGCGGTGCCCTCGGTGACGCCGCGCACGAAGCTCCGGATCTCCGCGTCCTCCAGGCGCTCCCCGTCCCGCTTCTTGCGGATCAGGCTCGGGAGGGGGCTCGGAGCGTCCATCCCTGTCCCGCAGAGCCGGCACCCCGATTTGGGACAACTGGCACCACGGCTTGGCACAGCCGGCACCCCGATATGGCACCAGGGGCACCCGACCCCACACCCCAATTTCCCCACGGCCGCACCCCGTTCCCGCAACAGCCGCAGCCCCGTCCCCTGGAGCTGCACCCCGGTCCCCCCAGGGCCGCACCCGGTTCCCGCACGGCCGCACCTCCCTCCGGTGCTGCCGGGACCTGCCCGTGCCCCGCCTGGACCCGTGCCCGGTGCCCGCGGGCGACGAGGTGGCTCCGGCAGTGGACTCTAATCCCAGGGCAGCGAGCGGGGCACGGCAGGGGCCGCGGTGGGGGGGATGGTGACACGGGGGGGTGAAAGGAGGGGTGACGGCGGTGGGGTCCCCCCCGGGTCCCTCATTCCCCGTGGACAGTCACAGAGGAGAGCACACCCTGCCTGGGACCCCCAGGGCACCCACAGACCCCACGGCCCCCATAGACCCCAGAGAACGGGGAGAGGTCCCACGGCACTGTGCTGACGAGTGTCCCCTCCCTGTCCGGTGCCCCCAGAGACCCCCATGCCCCGAGGTCCTGGGTGGGAGGAGGATGGGATGGCATTGGACGGGATGGGGAAGCGTTGGGGAGGGGATAGAATAGGTATGGGGCGGGAGGGAGATGAGTAGAAAATAAGGATCGGGTGGGAAAAGGGATGGGAAGGGGCTGGAGCGGGGAGAGGGCTGGACCCCGTGTGAGCAGCACATCCCTCATCCCCGGCACATCCCACCCGGCCGTGGGATTCCCCCTCCCTGACCTCGCCAGGGTCTCCTCCGGGAGGGAAGGACTCGGGATAGGGAAAGGGCAGCTTTTGGGGGTGCTGGCGCCCCCTGACACCCCCCGACACCCCCCAGCTCCCCTCGGTGCGCCGCAGCGGGACAGAAGGAGCGCAGGCAGGTGCTGCTGCAGGGTCATGTTTGTCCGTCTGTCACAGGTGAGCTCTGCCACCCAAATGTCCACACCCCCTAATCGAGCACGTCCATCACGACGGGGGCCACGTATTCCGAGTGCTTCACCCCGAAGGTCTGTCCTTGCCGCCGGCCCTGCGGGGGACAGAGGCAGGGTGAGGGTGGGGGTCTGTGGGCCCCTGTCTCCCCTCCCTCCAGCCGCGGGACCCCGTCCCCACTCACCAGCTGTGGGAAGTAGTCGCTGGGGCCGGGGGTGAGGCCGGGCTGGGGGAGGGCTGTGCGCGCCAGCATGGTGTACCGGGGGGCCCGGTTCATGTACACGTCGTTCTGCACTGGGTCGTAGTGGCTGGGCCCCGGGGACTGCGGGGACACGAGGGGAGTGGTGTGACGCCCTGGACACCTGGCACCCCATACCCTTGGTACCCCAGGCCCCTGGCACCCACACCCTTGATATCCCAGCCCCCACGCCCTTGGTACACACCAGCTCCCCAACACCTTTCATTTTTTGTCCCCCAGATTCCCAAATCCCTGGCACCCTGCACCGTTGGAACCCCAGTCCCCCAGACTGCTGGCACCCGGCACCTTTGGTACCCCACATTCCTGGATCCCCAGCACCTCACACCCTCAGTATCCCAGATTCCCAGCCCCCGGATCCCCAACACCCCTCACCCTTGGTACTCCAAGCCCTTGACACCCTGATCCCCAAATTCCAGCCCCCCAGCACCCTGGATTCTTAGTACTCTGGTTCTCCAGCACCCAGACCCCCAGTAGCCAAGCCCACCCTGCCCCTTGATACCCAGACCTCCCAGCTCTTTGGATCCCCAGTCCCCAGTCCTTGGCACTTGGACCCCCAGGTAACCAGCACCTGGACCCCCAAGCCCACAGCACCCTGACTCAGCCCCGCAGTCGCCTAGAGCCCTGAACCCTTTGCACCCTGGATCCCCAGTCCCCAAACCCTCTGGACTCTTGGTACCCTGGTTCTCCAGGTCCCAGCCCCTTGGCACCCTTGCCCCTCCATCCCCCCATTCCTTCAGTCCCCTGACCACCCAGCCCCTCGACCCTTCAGCCCCCCAGAACCCTGATTCTCCTCGGCCCCTGAATCCCCAGACCCTTGGCACCCTGGCCCCCCACCCTGTTCAGGTTGCCGAAGACGTCGCCGATGCGTCCCTTGATGCTGCAGTTGGGGGCCGAGGGCACGGTCGCCAGGTTGGGGCCCAGCACGGCGGGCAGGCGGTAGGTACCCGGGCCTGGGGGGGCACAGCTCTCAGCGGGGGTACGGGGTTCAACCCCCGCGGTGGGGAGGGAGACTCAGCCCGGGTACGAGAGGGGGCTCAGCCCAAGCAAGGGATGATGGGGAGCCCAGTCCGGGGAGGATGAGCGTCCCAGCCTAGCAGGGATGATGGGGGTCCCAGCCTAGTGGGGATGATGAGGGTCCCAGCCTAGCAGGGATGATGGGGGTCCCAGCCTAGTGGGGATGATGAGGGTCCCAGCCTAGTGGGGATGATGGGGGTCCCAGCCTAGTGGGGATGATGGGGGTTGCAGCCCAAGAGGGAGACTGGGACCCAGCCAAACCCAGCTGGGATGATGGGGATCCCAGCCCAGAGGGCATGATGGAGATCCCAGTCTGGATGATGGGAGTCCCAGCCCAGTGGGGACGGGGGTCCCAGCCCAGCCGAGGCAGAGATTATGGGGTCCCAGCCCAAAGGGCATGCTGGGGGTCCCAGCCCGGGGATGATGATGGGCATCCCGGTCCAGCCCAGCCCGTCCCGGGGGGCCTCTGCCTGTCCCATCGCTGCTCCCCTCTCTCACCTGGCGTCTGCGGCGCTCCGGGCAGGCGGGTGCGGGAGCGCATCGAGTAAATGGGTGGCGTGGGAAAGGCCAACTTGTTCGCCTGGTCCGGGGAATAATGCGCTGGGGGGACAGGGGCGTGAGCCGTCGGCACGGCGGGAGGGGTCTCCGCCCGCCCCGGCGCTCTGGGCCCCGCACTCACCTGGGCCGGGGTTGGTGTTGATCCTGTCGGGGCGGGGGCGGCCCAGCAGGGTGTAGGCGGGGGTGCCATCGGGGCCGCGGCAGGTTAAGCCGGGCCGCAGCAGGTACTGCGGGCCGGGCGAGCAGTGCAGCGGGTCTGCGCGCACCTTCAGCCCGAAGGTGTAGGCGGGGGCGCGGTTCCGCGTGGGGTCGTGCTGCTGGTAACCTGTGGGTGCGCAGGGGCTCGGTGGGACGCGGGACCCCCGGCCCCGCCGCGGCGCCCCCCGGCCCCGCGCAGCCCCCCCCGCGCCCCCCACTCACCGACGTTGCTGGGGAGCCCGTACTTGGGGCCGGGGGTGCGGTACTGGGCGGCGATGGGCCCTCGGGGGCGGTGGGGTCTCCAGGTGCCCACCCAGCCGTCGGTGGACATGGCGAGTCCTGATGGCAGCGACCCCCTCTCAGCCTGGCCCCCCGCCCAGCACCCTGGGGGGAGATGTGGGTGCCAGAGCCCAGATGCCCGCGGCGGGCGCTGTGTCAGCGGCGGGGCCGGAGTGTGGTGGCGGCACCGGCACCGTGGTGACTGTGGCACGGCGGTGACACCGGCCCCGGCACCACCGGCCGCGGTGTCACAATGGCCCGCGGGTTCCAGGGCTCCATCCCCCGCGCCGCGCCCCAGCACCGCCGTGCTCAGCACCCCGGGAGAGCACGCTGACAGCCCCGGGGAAGGAGCACCGGGAACCGCGCGGAGACAGCCCCGGCGCCTCGTGGTGATGCAGCAACAGCACTGCACGGATAAACTCCCCTGTATCCCATGGATACAGCCCGGCACCCCGTGGATACAGCCCGTGAATACACTCCCAGAGCCCTATGAATACCGCCCCGGCACCCCCTGGGTACACCCCGTGGATACACCCCATGGATACACCCCGAGCACCCCACGGAAACACCCCATGGATACACCCCCAGCACTCTGTGAATGCAGCCTCAGCACCCCATGGATGCAGCACCCAGCACCCATGGATAAACTGCCAGCGCCTTATGGATACACCCCATGGACATATTCCTGGCACCCCATGGATACAACCCCGGCACCCCATGGATACACCCCATGGATATACCCCTGCACCCCACAGCTGCGGCCCCCCACCCCCCATGGATACGCCCCCTGTACCCGATCTATGACCCCCCCAGCATCCCCAGCTGCCCCCCCGGCACTCCAGGGATCCCCCCGCCCTGGGTTATTCCCGGGGGGCCGTGCCCCCTCATTCCCCCTGCCAGCTCCTGCCGCTCCCACCCCGTCACTGCGGCACCGGCACAACAAACCGCGCTGGGCGTGGGGACACGGCGACAGCGGGGACAGGAGGGGAGCGGACACGGGAACACAGGGACAGGGGAACATGGAGACATGTGGGGATACGGGGGACGGGGGCTTGGGGGATATGGGGAATGTATGGAGGGACATGGGAAGGGCAGGAGGACGTGGGGGACGTGGGAACACGGGGTCGTGGGGAAACGCGGGGACAGCGGGACAGGGGAACAAAGGGACATGAGAACACCGGAGGGACGGGGGAACACAGTGGGACGAGGGGACACGAAGACGGGGAAGCATGGAGGGGACACAGGGACACGGCTGGGGCCCCCGATATGGGAGTGCAGCCCCCCAGCCCTCCATGAGCCTGCAGAGACTCACCCACCCCTCCTCGAGCTGCGGGGCCAGGGGGGCTGCCTGGGACCCCCCGAGGGTGGCTGAGACCCCACGGGGCTGCCTGGGACCCCACGGGGAGTGGCTGGGACCCCCAGGGGGTGCCTTAGGGGCACCCCTTTCGTTAGGGTCACCCCCTGCCCTATGAACATCCCCTGCCGTGGGGTCACCCCTCTCCTTCTGGGATATTCCTTTGCTAAGGGACACCCCCTGTCCTGGGAACGACCCCTGTCTTGGGGACACCCCATTCCTCGGGGACACCTCCGGTTGTGCCCCCCACCCCTCCCATCACCTCGTGGGGAGCTCGAGGGACACACGGGGCTGAGGGTCCCTGACCCCCGTTGGTGTGACCCCCACCCGTGGGACACGGACACGGGGGAGGGAGACGGGGGCAGGTCACAAGTGCTTCGGCCGCTTTATTGGCGGGTCCCCCGTGTCCGGAGGGGCTGGGGGGGCTCGGGGTGCGGGGGTGTGATGGGGAGTGTGGGGTGTGAGGGATGCAGGGGGGCTCGGAGGTGCGGGAGTGCAGTGGGGGGTGCACGGGGCTGTGGGGTTGGGGTGTCAGGGTGGAGTGGGGGGTGTGGGACGTGGGGGCAGTGAGGGGTCGTGAGGTGCGTGGTGGGGGGTGTGATGGGGTCTGGGCATGTGGGGTGTGATAGGGCGTGGGGTCTGGGAGTTGGGGTGCAGGACAGGGGGTTGGGCTCCAGGGGTTTGGGGATGGAGATCGGAAGAG
>JAWWMP010000041.1:434935-456142 GCA_035047865.1 Dendrocincla tyrannina
CCCATCCCATCCCATCCCATCCCATCCCATCCCATCCCATCCCATCCCATCCCATCCCATCCTTTCCCTAAATCCGTCTTTGTCTCATCCCACTTTGTCTCACCCCTGTCCCGTCCACATTCCCCCTCCAACTCCATCTCCACCCTATCCCCACCCTTTCCCATTCCAACCCGCCCATCCGTTGCCATTCCCACGCATCCCATCCCCATCCCCATCCCTCCCTGGCTCACTCGGAAGTGGGCGAGCTGCAGGGAGATCTGGATGAAGGCGTCGGGGCTGGTCCTGCAGCGCTTGATCAGCCCCTTCCCAAAGGTGGTGAAGGGGAAGCAGCAGAAATCCACATCATCAGCCAAGGCCCGGGCCACACGCAGGGAGCCCTCGATGGCCGCGATGCCCTGAGGGATGGCACCACATGGCATGGCATGGCATGACATGGTATGGCACACACACCTGCACACGGCATGGCACACAGCATGGCACACACACCTGCGCATGGCATGGCATGGCACACACACCTGCACACAGCATGGCACACAGCATGGCACACATACCTGCACATGGCATGGCATGGCACACACACCTGCACACAGCGTGCCATTGCACACACACATGGCATGGCATGGCACACACACCTGCACACAGCGTGGCATTGCACACACACATGGCATGGCATGGCACGCACACCTGCACACAGCATGGCACACAGCATGGCACACACACCTGCACATGGCATGGCATGGCACACACACCTGCACACAGCGTGGCATTGCACACACACCTGCACATGGCATGGCACACACACCTGCACATGGCATGGCACACATACCTGCACATGGCATGGCATGGCACACATACCTGCACACGGCATGGCACACATACCTGTACATGGCATGGCATGGCACACACACCTGCACACGGCATGGCACACACACCTGCACACGGCGTGGCACACACACCTGCACATAGCATGGCATGGCACTCACACCTACATGTGGCACGGCATGGCACACACACCTGCACATGGCATGGCATGGCACACACACCTGCACATGGCATGGCATGGCCGACACACCTGTGCATGGCATGGCATGGCACACACACCTACATGTGGCACGGCATGGCACACACACCTGCACATGGCATGGCATGGCACCTGCACCCACACTGGCACAGGCACCTGCACCCTCACTGCCACCAGCACTCCCTCCTCCACCTGAACTGGCACCCAAACCTACACCTGCATCAGCACCCATACCTGCACCCTCACTGGCACCCACACTGGCACCAGCACCTGCACCCCCACCCCACGAGGCCCCCGCCCCAGTCGGCTCACGCACCTCGGGGGGGATGTCCCACTGCAGGCGCTGTGGCGGGGCCAGCTGGCGGTTGGGGTCCCCCTTGCAGTGCCCCCCCTCCGTGTACCCCAGCTGGAACTTGTCTGTCGCCAGCATGAACTGGAGGGGACAGTGGCCATGAGGGGGGCACCAACCCCTGGCCCCCCAAACCCCAGAGCCCCGACCCCCTGAGCCCCCCAAACCCCAATTCCACAGTCCCCCAGCCCCCGAATCCTGAAACCCCGTAGTCCCCCGACCCCCCAATTCCATGGCCCTCCAGGTCTCCAATTCCACGGTATCCCAAGTCTCTCCCCCAGCATCCCAAGACCCCCAAACCCCCAGTCTCCCCAAACATTCTGACCCCCAAATTCTTGAGCCCCCTGGCACCCCGAACCCCTCCAGGAGAGTCACCCTATCCACCCCCAACCCACTCTCCACCTGCCCCTCCCATGCCCGGGACAGGGGTGTTGTGTTTTGGGGGTGCCCATTGAGGGCCCCCAACTGGGGGTCCCCAACTGGGGGTGTCCAATGGGGTTCCCTCAACCTTGGGGTGCCCCAAAGGGGTCCCCAATTGTGGGTCCCCAACTGTGGGTGTCTAATGAAAGTTTCCAGTCTGGGGTTTCCCAACAGGGGTGACCATGAGGGTTCCCATTCCCGGGGTGCCCCATAGGGGTCCCCAGCTCGGGGGGACTGCCCACCTCGGGGGTCCCCCATGGAGATGCCCACCCAGGGGTGCCCCCAGCCCCCCGTTACCTCCCAGAGGTGCCCGACGATGGGCGCATCAGCCCAGGAGTGCTCGGCGTTGGCCCCCACCTTCCCGTTCTTGTAGACCACCAGCGTGAAGGACTTGTCGAACCAGCTGGGAGGGCAGTGAGGGAGGACTCGGGGGGGCACGAGGGCATTGGGAGGGTCGGGGGCACCCGTGGGGGATGAGGACAAGGGGACCAGGGACAGGTGGGGCGTTTGGGGGAGGGTCTCAGGGTAGCGGAGGGTCTGGGGTGATGGCTGGGCTTCAAGGGGTCTCGGGGTGCCCACTGGTCGTAGCAGTGGCCGTGCAGGAGGGACTTGGGTGCTGGGGGGCTGTGTGGGAGTTTGGGGGTGCTGGGGCTGCTGAGTGGGGGTCTGGGAGTTCTGAGACTGTTGGATGGGGGTGCTGGGAAGGGGTCCCGGGGGTTTTGAGGTGTCCACTGGTCAGAACACTGGCTGTGCAGCAGGGGTTGGGCTGGGTGGGAATCTGGGGGTGTTGGAGGGTTCTGGTTGGGGTCCTGGGGGTTTGGGTGTCTGGGGGTATCCAGGGGGTTCTGGGGTGCCCACGGGTCTTAGCAGCAGCCATGTAGCAGGGACACGGCCGGGGTGGGGTCTAAGGGTGCTGAGGGTTTGGGGGGATTATCCCGGGGGTTTTGGGGTGCCCACCAGCTGTAGCAACAGCCGTGTAGGAGGGACTTGGTCACTGATGGGCATGGGATGTTTGTGGGTACTGGGATGGCTGTGGGTGCTATGGGAGATTTGGGGGTGCCCACCAGCCGTAGCAGCAGCCACGGAGCAGGGACTTGGACACTGGGGGACAGGGGGAGGTTTGGGGTGCCCGCCATTTGTAGCAGTGATTGCGCAGCAGGGACTTGGGCTGGGTGGGGGTCTGGGTGTGCAGAGGGGTCTGGGGTTATTGGGTGGGGGTCTGTGGGTGCCAGGGAAGGTTTGGGGGTGCTGGAGGGTTCTGGGGTGCCCACCAATAGTAGCAGTAATTGCACAGCAGGGACTTGGGCTGGGTGGGGTTCTGGGGCTGTTGGGTGAAGACCTGGGGGAGCTGGGGGGTTTTTGGGGTGCCCACCGGTCGTAGCAGCGGCCGTGCAGCAGGGACTTGGCGTAGGCGTCCATGCAGCCCGGGGTGCCCGGCTCCTGGCCGTGCTCCTCCTCATCCAGCGTGAGGAAGAAGGCCGCTCTCTCGATGGCCTCCAGCGACGTCTTGTTGGGGCTGCGGCTGAAGAACCGGCTGCGCGCCTCGGCCCAGGGCACCCTGCGGGACCCCCGGTCAGGGTGGGGGGCACCCACACCCCGGGGCCCTGCACTGCCCACACGAGGCCCCCACGCACGGGTGGCCTCAGGGTCCGGTGCTGGGAGCCATGGGAGGGTGAGGTGGGTGATGTTCCCCCATCCCACAGAGCCCCCCAAGCCTGCTACCCCCCTGTCCTGACCCGCCTGAGCCCCCCACCCATGGGGGACCCCAGGGCATGTTCTGTGTCCCTGTGCCCACCCCCAGCACCCCGGGCAGCACCCGCAGGGTGTCCGCTGTGGGACTGGGGACAAGGGACAGAGCAGGGAGAGGGATGGGAACAGGGATGGGGACAAGGATGGAGTGCGGGACCCCTTATTGATCCAGTGTGCCCAGTGATTCCAGTGTGCCCAGCATTCCCAGTTAGCCCAGTTAGCCCAGTCCCCAGTGTCCCCACTGTGCTCAGCATGACTGATGTGTCCAGCATTTCCAGTATGCCAGGTGTTCCCAGTGCCTTCAGTGATCCCATTCTGCCCGGTGTGCCCAGTGTTCCCAGTATGACCAGCGTGCCCGGTGTTCCCAGTGTCTCCAGAGTGCCCAGTGATCCCGATGTCCCCAATGTGCCCCGCATTCCCAGAGTGCCTGATGTGCCCAGTGTGCCCAGTACTCCCAGCATTCTTGGTATGTCCAGTGTGCCCAATGCACCCAGCGTTCCTGGTGTTCCTGGGTATCCAGTGTTACCATTTTTCTCAGGTGCCCAGCACTCCCGTTGTGCCCAGCAACCCCAGTATGCCCAGCATGCCCAGTATGCCCGCTGTCCCCATTGTTCCCAGCTGCACAGCGTCCCCATTATGCCCAGCATCCCCAGTATGCCCAGCATCTGCAGCATTCCCGTTGTCCCCACTGCTCCCGGTGTTCCCGGGTGCCCGCCGTGCCCACCGCAGTGCCCGCCGTGCACCTCTCCCCGGCGGTGAGCGCTGCCAGCCGCTCCTCTCCGGGCTGGGGGGCCGAGGGGTCGTCCAGGATGCGCTGGAACTGCAGCTCCAGGTCGGCGGGGGGGAGGATCTGCCCCCCGTAGTAAAGCCACACCTTGTAGTAGCGGCCCTTGTGGTACACGGCCAGGTGTTTGCTGTCCGGCAGGTGCAGCAGCGTGTCTGGGGGGGCACGGGATGGCACGGGCGGTCACGGCTGCCCTACGGGATGGGACCGCTCCGGATGGGCCCCTCCCAGGGTGGGTGCCCCCCCGTACCCGTCTCCTTGCCCGGGATGCGGGTGGTGTTGAACATCCGCTCCGACTGGTAGGAGCACATGGGCACGACGCCCAGTGCCATCATCTGGAGGGGGAGCAGAGGTCAGGGGGGCCGGGGGGTCTGTGCCCCCATCCCCACCCTCTGTCCCCCCCAATCCTGGCCCCCCCAGGCCCCTCTGCTCAGCCCCACGGCCACTCCCCTCTAGCTCTGTCCCTGCCCCACAGCCCTCCCTGTTCTCACGACAAACCCCCAGACTCCCAGTCCCCTCAACCCCATGGGACCCCCCTCGCCCTCCCAGACCGCTCAGCCCCACAGGGTCCGCATGTCCCATCAGGCCCGTGGGACCCCCAAGCCCTCGCAGCCCCACGGCCCACCCCGGCGCCCACCAGCCCCCCTCGCCGGGGGGATCTCCCCGCGGTCCAACCGGCCCAGCAGGATGGTGTGATCCCAGTCCCCCCGGGACCCCGGACCCGCAGCCCCTTGGGTTCCCCCCAGTCCCTCTGGCCACCCCCAGCCCCCCAAATCCCCCTCACCGGGGGGATCTCCCCACGGTCCAGACGCCGCCGGTACAGCAGGATGGAGTGCACCGCGTTGGCCGCCCGCGCAGCCTGGATGTGGGTGGGGGTCACGTAGAGGAAGTCCTGGCGACAAGGGACACGGCTCGGGGATGATGTCGGGGGTCCCCAGGGGGGTCTGTGGGTACCCCCGTCTCCCCACCCCCCCTTACCATGGCGTAGTAGTTGCTGTTGACCATGAGTGGGCTGCGGCCCCGCAGGTAAACGTACTCCTCCCACCAGTCACTGACCTGCGGGGACCGGACAGGGGTGGGGATGGGGATGGGAACAGGGGCAGCGGACAGGGAACAGGGATAGAGAGAGGGAACAGGGAGAGGTGACAGCGAGGGGGATGTGGGATAGTGGACAGGGACAGCGAGAGGGGACGGATGGGACAGGGACAGGGGACAGGGAGCGGGGAAAGGGACAGGGAGAGGGGACAGAGGATGGGGACGGGGGACAGGGGTGGGGATGGTGATAGGGAGCAGGGACAGGAGGCAGGGAGAGGGGACATGGGAGCAGGGGACAGGGACCAAGATACGGGACAGGGAGAGGGGCAGGTATAAGGGAGAGGAGTGGCGACAGAGACAGCGAGAGGGGACAGGGAGCAGGGTAGGGGACAGGGACAGTGGGCAGAAACAGGTGATGGTGACAATGACAGGGAACAGGACTCTCTGACCCTTCTGCCCCAGCCAGGACACCCAGGACACCCCAAATCCATTCTCATGCTGCTGGGGGGAACGCCAGGTTCGTGGTCACCGTCCTAAAGAGTAGAGGAGGGTCCCCTCTGTTCCAGGTGACTCCCCCCAGACTCACATAGTTGGTGGTCCACCAGGATTTGAGGAGCAGGTACCGCTGGAGCCGCGGGGCCGTCTTCTCCTGGAATTCCTTGGCCAAGGCTGCCATCTCCGCGTACTTGTCATCGTCCAGGAGTGGCCGCACTGACTCCAGGTACTGCGGGGAGGGGACATGAGTGACCCCCCCGTCGTTGCCACACCACGGGGGGACCCCCCAGCCCCGTGGAAATGATGTACCCGTGTGATAGTGGCTTTCACAGGGGGCACCGGGAGCTTGGGAAGGGAACTCTGGAAGCTGTAGAGAAGGGGCTTGCGGATGGACACGATCTTCATCAGTGCCTGTAGGGGAGGAGGAGGAGGGATGGGGTGAGGATCCACGGCTCGCAGGGCACCCACAGCTCCCACTGTACCCCTGGCACCCACAGGTCCAACAGCTCCCATGGCACCCACTGTTCCCTCAACACCAGCATTTCCCATGGGTCCCACAGCTCCCATAACACCCATAACTCCCACGGTTCCCCCAACACCCATGGCTCCCGCAGAACACACAGCTCCTGAGGCACCCCTGGCACTCACAGCCCCCAAGGCACCCACAGCACCCATAACTCACAGACCCCATGGCACCCACAGCACCCACGACTCACAGACCCCAAGGCACCCACAGCATCCACAACTCACAGACCCCAAGGCACCCACAGCACCCACAACTCAGAGACCCCACAGCACCCACAACTCACAGCCCCCAAGGCACCCACAGCACCCACAACTCAGAGACCCCACAGCACCCACAACTCACAGCCCCCAAGGCACCCACAACACCCACAACTCAAAGACCCCATGGCACCCACAGCACCCACAACTCACAGCCCCCAAGGCACCCACAGCACCCACAACTCCCACAGCTCCCATGGCTCCAGCTGCTCCCGCAGCACCCTCAGCTTTCACAGCACTCGTGGCTCCCGTGACCCCCCCAGGAGGTGCCAGGGGTGGGCCCCACTCACCACCCAGAGCCGGGTGCTGCGGCTCATGTGTCCATGGGGCTCGAACATCCAGCCGTGGTAGGAGAGCAGGATCCGGAGCACCCTCCGGAAGAGCAGGACGGCTGCCAGCCAAGCGCCCGTGGAGAACAGGATGGTGCTGACCACCATGCGGGCCTGGGGGGTCAGCATGTCACTAGGGACACAGGGGGGGACATGGCATGAGGGGAGGGGACATGAGGGACAGGACCCCCCCAAAGGGTGTTCCCAAGGAGGGCTGTGCCAGTGGGGTGAGAACCCCTGGGGCTGTCCCCAAATACAGCTGTGCCCACGAGGAGAGACTGCCTGGGGATGTCCCCAAGTGGGGATGAGTGTAGGCTGGGACACTCTGGGGATGTCACAGGCCCCCTGGCCATGGTGGGGGTTGGGGTCCCTCTGTGGCACAGGGCAGGTGGAGCTGTGCCTGTGGGATGGAACCTCCGGAGGAACCCCTTCAAAGGGAGCTGTGCCCATGGGGGCATCCCCTTGGGGGATGTTCAGTGGGGATGTGTGGGCTGGGACCCTCGGGGGACATCCCTGGGAGGGGGAACCCTCTGAGGGACATCCCCAAATGGGGTGGGCATGTGCAAGGTGGGACTCTCCAGAGATGCCACAGGTCCCTCTGGCCATGCTGGGGATTGGGTCCCCTCCACAGGATGTGACCTGTGCCCGTGGGTGGGACACAAGGGTGATCCCAACAGCAGGAGGTGGCCGGTGGCCCATCCCTGTGCCTCGGGCCGTGCCCCCGTCCCGTTCCCTCACCTGTGGGGGAGGCAGTGCTGGATGCGGCCGATGAGCCCCAGGGATGGGTCCACCTGGCAGTAGCAGGAGCCGGCAGTGGCCATGACCACCACCATCCAGCTGGAGGGGGACGCGGGGTACACGCCGGTCAGGAAGCTGTTCTGTGGGCACAGGGGGGTTAGAGGGGCGGGGGGGCAGCTGGCAGGGTGGGGGGCACAGGGGGGGCCGATCCCACCTTGGCGCGGACCAAGCGCTTCTTCCATGAGGAGATGGCAGCGAGGTAGAGCTGCCGCACGGCCTCGCGGCTCAGGTGGAAGTCTAAGCCCTCGGGGGTGACCGTGAACTGGAAGGCCACGGCCTGGTGAGCCTCCGCCATCCTGGGGGGCCGCTGGCACCTGCGGCGGGACACGAGGGTGATGGGCACAGGGATGGCAGCCCCCAGCATGTGCAGCTCCGGAGGGACGAGGGACGCCGGCACGGGTGGGGGACCCCCGCCTGGCCGGGTGCCACAGGGAGGGGGGCAGTGGGTGCCCTGCCCTCGGGGCGGGGGTCCCGCGGGGGTGTGCGGGCACCCCTGAGTGTCCCCCGGGAGCGGGGGCGGCGGCGGTGGCCGGAGGGAGCCCCCGAGCCCGTGCACGGCGGCGTCACGGGGCGCTGGCCGGGCGCCCACTGAGCCAAGGGTCAGAGCCGGCACCGCCGGAGGGGACACGGGCGAGCACACCCCCAACCCGGGGCAGCTGCCGGCCCTGCCCGCGGCCAAGCCCGCCGGGGACGGGGCAGCACCTGCCCCGGCACGTGGCACACGTTGTCCCCCGAACTGGCACACTCTGTCCCCACGTCCGTGCGGGAACGCTGCCGGCTGAGAGGGAGCCGCGGGACGAGCAGGACAGCCCTGCGGGCACAGCTGGAGGAACATGGGGACCCTCCCTCCGGGGCTGCCACCAAGTCACTGTGGGGCTGGCATCCCACTGGTGTCCACGCAGCCGGGGGTCCCTGAAGCCCCTCCCTCCGGGGCTGCCACCAAGTCACTGTGGGGCTGGCATCCCACTGGTGTGCACACAGCCGGGGGTCACTGAAGACCCTCCCTCTGGGTGTGCTGTAAAGCCGCTGTGGCTCTTGGATCCTACGGGTGTTGTCACAGCCGGGGGTCCCCGGGGACCCTCCCTCTGCGGGTGCCTCGAAGCCCCCATGGCTCCGGGATCCCCCCGGTGCTGGCACAGCCGGTGCCAAGCCCGAGAGCTGCTGTGCCCATGGGGGCTGCTGGAGTGCCAGCATCGGGGGCTTGAGCATGGGGGTGACCCCTCCCGGTGCAGGGAAGCTCAGGGTGTCCTTTCCCACGGCTGTCCTTGGGCTGAAGGCAAAGGCTGTGGCTCAGCAGGAAGCTGGTCACACCAGGACTGCTGTGCCCGCTGTACCCCATGGCTGCGCTCACGGCACCCCGTGGCACGACGCTGCACCCGCTGTGCCCCACTGCACCGCATGGCCTGGCATGGCACAGCACACCAAGGCATTAAGCCCTGCAGGGCACTGTGGCACTGGCACTGCCTGGCTGCACCACACTGCACAGTGCCACGCTGCGTGCCATCCTCCTGCACTGCATGGCACGGCATGGCACAGCCGGGCCTGGCACTCCACTGCATGGCACTGCATGGAGTGGCACAGCATGGCACTGCACAGCCTGGCACATCACTGCACAGCACTGCATGGCAAGGGGTGACACAGGACGGCCTGGCACTGCCTGGCACTCTGCTGCCCGGCATGGCACACCATGGCACGGTATGGCCTGTCACGACATGGCACTGCACGGCACAGCCCGGCATGGCACGGCCTGGCCTGGCAAGGCACAGTGTGGCCACGGCACTGCCCAGCCCGGCACTGCCCGGCCAGGCACGCAGTTTGTGCCACTCGCGGGTGGGACGAGTCCCCCGCGAACCCTCCCACCCCGTGCCCCTCCCGTCCGCCCCACCCAAGGTCACAGGGGCGCCGGGGTCTGGAAGTGCAGCCCCCGCGGCACCACCGGGAGCGGCCCCGCCGCGCCCCCCGCCCTCCCCACGGAGCTCACGCGTGGGGCCGGGCCCCGCTCCGCGGCTGCACTGGGGGCTGCGGGGCCGGGACCCCCGGGTGGGACCCCCGCATAGGACCCTCCGTGGGACCCCCAGGCGAGACCCGAAGCCAGTCCGCGGGGCGAGGGGGTCGCTCCCCACGGACACGGGTGGGCCCCGCCACCCGGCTCGACGCGACGGGGCGGGTGCGTGTTTCCCGGGTCCGGGGGTGCCCCCCCGCTCCCCGCGCTGCTCCCGCCCCCGTGGGGTGCCCCACGCGGGGGTCCCCGTGTGTGCCCTCACCTCCGGTGCCCGGTAGCTCCGTGGGCGCGGGGGGCGGCGGTTCCGCGGTTCGGCGGCTCCTGCAGCCCCGGGACCGGTAACCGGACACCGGCGGCGGGCGGGACCCGCTGCCCAGCCCAGAGTGGCAGCGGCGCCGCTCCGCCCCCGGGGGGCCCGGGATAGCGGGGGGGGCCCCGACAGCCCGGGATAGGGACCGGCATCCCCAGGACAGGGACTCCGATATCCCCGGGGGGACCCACGTCCCGGCGCGGGACTCCTATCCCGAGATAGGGACCCGCATCCCGGGGGAAACCGGCAACCCGTTGGAGGGAACGGCATCCCCGGCGGGGGAACGGCATCCCCGGAATCCCAGGACAGGGATCCACATCCCCGGGGGACCCACATCCCAGGACAGGGACCGGCATCCCATGGGGGGCCCACGTCCCAGGGCGGGCCCGGCATTACGCGACAGGGATTAACACCAAGGGACGGGGACCGGCCCCCCGGGCTGGGGATGGACATCCCGGGGGGGACCGGCAGCCCGGGACAGGGACTGGAGCCCGGGCGAGTCCCCGCAGGCTCTGCCGTGGGGTCCGGGGGCTTTGGGGCTCCGTACTCAGGGCAGGGCGGGGGAGTGACCGCTGCCGCCGTGCCCGTGCCCTGCCTGTCACCTGTCTGTCACCTGCCCGTTCTGTCCGGGGCCCTGGCTGTCACCTGCCCGTCACCTGCTCAGTGCCCTGGCTGTCACCTGCCTAGTGCCCTGCACATGCCCTGCCTGTCCCAGACCGGTGGCAGCTGCCCACACTCTGGAGGGGCATCTAGAAGGGTCTTCAAGATCCGGGACCCCCGGATGGCCACCCCGGTTCTGGGTGAGGGTCCCAGTCTGGGGCCCGGTGAGAAGGACCCCCAGGGGGGAGGAGCCCTGGGGAAAGGGGGGCTGGGCCAGCACCGAGGGGGTACTCTAGGGACCTGGACCCCCCCAGACCCCATGTGCCACCCCACGCATATCCCTGTCCCCTCCACACCACCCAGTGCTTGTTCCTGGACCCCAACGCAGCCCTCTCTGCTCCAGGAGCTGCCCTCACCCGATGTACCCCCTCCCTCCACCCACTGGAGACTGAGGGGAGTCCTGGGGGGGCTGGAAAAGGGGGGGGATTTGGGGAGGGGATGGATTTGGAGTGGGGGAAATGAGGAGGGGAGAGCAGGCAGCGGCACCACTGAGGGTTTATTGGTCACAGGTTACATTCTGCTGTCGGGAGGGGGGGGCCAGGCCAGCCCCCCCGGCCTCAGGGCTCTGGGCAGGGGGCATGGGGGGGGAATGAGGTACAATCAGAGGTCCCCCCACAACCCTCTGCCCCCAGTAGCACCTTGGGACCCCCCAGCAACTCTGCCCAACCCCCCCACTCCCACCATCCAGGCTGCACCAGCCCCCCCGCTGCTGGCTGGGGGTGGGGACCTCAAACTGGGGGCTCCCCCAGCCCCACTCCCCCCACATCCCACCCCTCCGAGCAGGATTTCCCCTTCCTCAGGGGGCACATGCCCGGCAGACCCAGCTCTGTGCCCACTCTCCTGCAGAGCCTTGGGGGGCAGGGGGGGCTGTGTCAGCCTTCCCCAACTGTTACAGCCCCCCAAACCGATATAAGACCCCCCCCCAAACCGTTGCAATGCCCCCCCTCAACCGTTTCAACGACTCCCCCAAACTGTTACAGCCCCCCAACTGTAGAGCCCTCCAACTCTTATGGCCCTCCAGTCATTGCAGCCCCTCTGGGGTGGGAGGGACACGGTGCCACAGCTGTCCCTGTGGCACTGGGGGGGAACTGGGAGGGCAGGTGGCCCTGGGGGGAGCACGGGCAGAGCTGGGAAGCCTCTCTCAGTCAGGAACACTGAGCCTTGTGCTGGAAATAGGCCTGGAAGCGGCTCTGTGCATAGTCCTGGGGAGGGAAAGGGGGGTCAGGGACTGCTGGAGCCCCCTGAGCCCCCTAAACCTTCTCAGCTGGAGAGGGGGTGATGGTGGGGGGGACCCCCAGTGCTCACCAGGTACCCAAACTGGATGGTGGAGATCTTGGCCTGTAGGATGGACCACAGGCCCCAGAAGAAGTGGGAGGCCAGAGCGAACCTGGGGGGAAGCAACCATGAGCCCCTTGACACCCCCTGCCCCCAGAACCCCCCTGCACCCCCCCTTAGGACAGGATGGGGCAGGTTTGGGGGATGTGACTCAGGATGGTCCCCACAGGTACAGGAAACCCCCACATGCCCCAGGACAGACCCCACAGACACAGAGACCCACCCCACAGGCAGGGGATGCCTCCATGTGCCCCATGGGCACAGAGACCACCCCATGGGCCCCAGGACAGACCCTGCAGACACAGGGACCCCCTCCACGGGCACAGGGATCCTCCCCATGCCCCCAGACAGCCCCTACAGGTACAAGGACCCCCCACGAACCCCAGGACAATGCCTGTGGACACAGGGACACCCCACATGCCCCACCACAGCCTCTGTGGACACAGGGACTCCCCCACAGGATCAGGGGCCCCCATGTGCCCCAGGACAGTCCCCCACGGGCACAGAGACCCCCTGGCCCCCCCCCCACCGGTTGATCTCCGTCAGCATCTCCTCCTCGATCCGCGCCTGCTCCTCGTGCGTGGTGTCCCCGCGGCGCCCCGAGTCCTCCGAGAGGTAGTGCCGGATGAAATGCAGCTGGGAAGGGATGGAATGGGCTGGAACCACATCCTGGACACCGCCAGGACCCCCACCCAGGGCCGGGCCTCTCACCTGCTGCTGGCGGCTGGGGTAGTTCTCTGGGGAAGCCTTGAAGAAGGGCCAGGAGCTGTGGGTGTAGTTGTAAACCCACTCGCAGAAGTGGTTCCCAATGTCGAAGCCCCTGAGGAAGACGAGGGTCAGCAGAGATCCCCAGAGACCCCCCCAAGTCCCCAGTGGCCCTCAGCCCCACCTGTAGTTGTAGCTGCTGTACTCAAAGTCGATGAGCATCAGCTTGTCCGAGGGCGAGGCCTCATGTCCTGCCAGGAGCAGGATGTTCCCTGTGGGAGTCAGGGATCAGAGAGGGCTCGAGGGGTCGTGGTGGCTCAGTGTGGTTGCAGCCCCTCTGTCACACTCACCCTCCTGGACATCATTGTGGCAGAAGACCACAGGGGATGGGGTGGATTCCAGAAGGTCCCTGAGCAAGGGAGAGATGGGAAGGGGCAGATCTTTGGACACCTATCGTGGGGATACAGGGGACACAAGGGGACAGGGACACAGCAGACCAGGACACAGGAGGTACCAAGGATATGGGGGACACAGGGACAAAGGGATACAGGGACATGGGGGACACCGTGGACACAGGGATACAGGGGACATGGGGAACACAAGGTCATGGGGGACACAGGAGATGCCAAGGATATGGGGGACACAGGGACACTTCAGGGACAGGAGGACAAAGGGGTACAGGGACATGGGGGACACAGGACACCAGGGGCATGGGCAACACCCCAGGGACACAGGGACAGGAGACCAGCTGAGTGGCCCCCGGACACCCCCGTGAGGAGACCCCCGTGGGAGAATGTGGGGGGCTCACCTGAGGCTCCTCATCTCCTCCTCCAGGTTGTAACCCTTGAGCAGATTGAACTTTTCCAGGTTTGCCTCATCTGTGAAGGAGAGCTCAGAAATCTGCTTCAGGTACCTGGATACAGGTGACAGCGGGGGGACAGTCACACCTGGGGGCTGTGACCTGCCCCAAACCCCCCTTCTCACCGCAGGGCCACTGAGGGGCCCTTCTGTTCCCTGTCCCTGTGACCCAAGGGAAGCAGCCAGAGCCCCCCAGTGCTCTGGGCTTGGCAGGATTTGGGGACTGCCCCTCTCCACTCCATGGTCCCAGTGGGATTGGGTGGGCATCCCTCACACCCCGTGATCCCGGTGGGATTTCGGCCCCTCCTCACCTTTCCATGGTCCCAAAGAGCCACTTGGGCTCCTTGTTGAAGGGCATCACCATCCCGTGGAACCGCGACATCTTCACCGCGATCTCCCCGGAGATGTTGGGGTCCCGCAGGTCCTCGGTGTGCAGCCGCCGGCTCTGGGGGGAGTGCTGCTGGGTGAGGGGTCTGCTCGGCCCGGGGTGGGGCACAGAGCCCCCCGGGCTGGGCAGGGGTGGGGTCTGGAGCCCGATCCGTACCGGGATGTACTGCTCCAGCCGGCCCTGCGGGAACACCCCGTAGAGCCGCGGGCCCAGCGCGCGCTCGGCCAGGATGGCGAACATGACGCTCTCCAGCACCAGCGAGTCCACCCCCTGTGGGACCCCCGGAGATGAACCCCCAGAGCCCCCACCCTGACACCCCCCACCCTGCGGGACCCCCGGAGATGAACCCCCAGAGCCCCCACACCAGCACCCCCACCCTGTGGGACCCCCAGAGCCCCCACTCTGACACCCCACACCCTGTGGGACCCCCACAGCTCCCACTCTGACACCCCACACCCTGCGGGACCCCCACAGCCCCCACATCAGCACCCCACACCCTGTGAGCACCCCCACAGCCCCCACCCTGACACCCCACACCCTGTGGGACCCCCAGAGCCCCCACTTTGACACCCCACACCCCATGCCCAGAGCCTCCATCCCACCACCCGCCGGCACCCCCTGAGCTGAACCCCAGCACCCTGACCCTGTGAGCACCCCCAGAGCCCCCCACTCCCACCCTGGCACCCCCCACCCCCTGAGACCCCCATTGCCATTGCTCCCCCAACCCAGAGGAGCCCCAGTCCCCGCAGCCACCTCGAGGCTGCCCAGGGCGGTGCCGCGGGATGGGGGTCTCTGCCCTGGGCCCCCCCTCACCTGCAGAATGACCCCATAGACTCGCAGCAGCACCTGCCGGGGCTCGTCCCCCACGCTCAGGATGTGCTCGGGCAGCGCGCACTTGTACAGCAGGTTACTGAGCCCCCCGCTGCGGGATGGGGGGGTCAGCGGGCACCGGGGGGCACCGGGGGGCATCGGGGAGGGCACTGGACATTGGGGGGCACGGGGAGCACGGGGGTGTAGGGGGGACAGGGACCCCGTGCTCAGGATGTGCTCGGGCAGGGCACACTTGTACAGCAGGTTGCTGAGCCCCCCGTTATGGGACTGGGGGGTCAGTGGGCACCGGGGGGCACCGGGAACGAGGGGAAACCAGGGGGACAGGGACACCCAGGCTCAGGATGTGCTCGGGCAGGGCACACTCATGAGACCCCCGCTGTGGGATGGGGGGCTCAGGAGGGACACCGGGCACGGGGAGGGGACCGGGAGGGGGGACAGGGGGGACCGGGGTGGGGATGGCTGGGCCACTGGGTTGGGGGGCACCAGGGGCACTGGAGAGGGGCTGGGGTACCGGATCGGGGGGCAACTGGGGGGCACTGGGGAGCGGGACGCCAGCTGGGCGGGGAAACGGGGGCACTGGGAGAGGGATGGGGGCACTGGTCCAGAGGCAAAAGCTGGGGGCAATGAGGCACAGTGGGAGCAGGAGTGGGATACCAGCTGGGAGGGCAGCCTGGGGGTACTGGGAGAGGGACTGGGGGACTGGTCGGGGGAGCAACTGGGAGGCACCGGGAGGGGAACAGGGACCCCGGTCACAGGGGCAGAGGGAAACACCGGGGAACAACGGGAGGGCGACCGGCACACTGGGCGGGGGCAGCCGGGCGGCGCGGGGAGGGGCACTGGGACACCAGTAGCGGGGGCAAACTGGGGCACCCCTGGGCGGGGGCCCGAGCCCCGGGACGAGACCACCGCGGAGGGGGCGGGGGGGGGGGCACATCTCCCCGGTTTCGCTTCGTACCTGACCGTCTCGATCCCGAACTCTTCCGGTCCGATGAGCTTCCAGGACCCGGCGAGGAACTCCCGGCACCAGGCGTAGGCCTGCTGGCGGGTGGCGGCGGGAACAGCCTTGTCCCCGGCCCCCTGACCCCCCTTCGCCGCCATGGTCGCCCCCGCCCTGTCCCGCTGCGCCGAGGGGCGGTGGCAGGGCGGGGAGGCGGGGTAAGAGCGGTGCTCTGGCCAATAGAAATCCGCGTTTTGAGATTGACCGTCCGTCCAGCCAATAGAAACCCATCGCAGGGAGACCATATAGCCCTCGCAGCCAATGGGCGCGCTCGGCGGGATGCGGCGGAACGTGGAGGTGAAGGCGCGGGTGAGGGCGGAAGCGCGCGGGGCGGCCGAGCGGCTGCTGCGGGGGGGGCCCGGTGAGCGCGGCCCAGGTGAGCGGGGCCCAGGTGAGCGGGGCCCAGGTGAGGGAGGCCCAGGTGAGCGGGGCCCAGGTGAGCGGGGCCCAGGTGAGCGGGGCCCAGGTGAGGGCCACGCCCAGGGCACAGGTGGAGGGCAGGTGCTCGTCCAGGCCGACACGTTCTTCCGCGTCCCTCGGGGCCGACTGAAGCTGCGGCGGACGCAGGTAAAGGGCGGGGTGAGGAGTGAGGGAGGGGCGCATGGCGGGGCTGGGCGCGATCCCGACCCTTGCCCTTCCTGGCCCTGACTCTGCATGACCCCGCCCTTACCTGCCCGTGATCTTACCTGGCCCTGGCCCTGCCCCTTCTCCCGCCCCTCGATACCCCTGCCTGCCCCTGCCCCTGCCCCTACCTCTGACCCTGAGGGACCCTGTCTTTACCTGCCCCAGATGCTGTCCCTACCTGTCCCTGACTCTGTTCCTTTCCCTTCCCTGTGCCTGTGTAAGTGACCATGACCCTGTCCCTGAACCTGTCCCTACCTGCCCGTGTCCCTACCTGTCCCTGACTCCTTCCCCTTCCCTTATCTGTGCCTGTATAAGTGACCATGTCCCTGTCCCTGTCCCTGCCCTTACCTGTCCGTGTCCCTCCCTGCTCTTGAAACTGACCCTGCCTAACCCTGTCCTTACCTATCCGACCCTACTTGACCCTGTCCCTACCTGTCCCTGACCCTGGGTACGTGACCACGACCCTGCTGCTGCCTGACCCTGTTCTTGACCCTGCTTGTCCCTGACCCTTGACCTTACCTGTCCCCGTATTTGTGACCCTGCCCCTGTCCCTGTCCCTCCCCCTACCTGTCCCTGCATTTGTGACCCTGCCCCTGTCCCTGGCCCTGCCCAGCTCTGGCCCTAACTGGCCATGTCCCTGTCATTGCTTGTCCCTGCCCTAGTCCCTGCCTTGTCTCTGCCAACATAAGCCCCTGTCCCTCTGTGTCCCCGTCCCAGGATGGTCGGGGGGAGCTGATCTTCTATGACCGCCCCGACACTGCTGGCCCCAAACTCTCCAGTTTCACCATCACCCCCACGGCTGACCCCGATGGGCTGGAGGTGAGAGTGGGGTGGGGGCCCAGCCCCTCGGGACAGCCCCCCAGGGTGCTGCCTGCTCCCCCTGCCCTGGGGCATCCAGCACCTGGGGGCTCCTGCTCTGGGTGCTCAGGGGTGTCCAGTGGCAGGGGGTGTCCTGGGCTCTGTGGGGGGGCCAGAGGGGTGGTGTGGGGTTCCCTGGGTGCTGTGGGGTGTCCAGCAGTGTGGGCTGTCCTGGGTGCTGTGGGGTGTCTGGTGGCATGGGATCACCATAAGTGTGGGTGCCCTGGGCACTGAGGGGTGTCCTGGGCACTGAGGGGTGTCCTGGGTGCTGTGGGGTGTCTGGTGGCATGGGATCACCATCAGTGTGGGTGCCCTGGGCACTGAGGGGTGTCCTGGGCACTGCAGCGTGTCCAGCAGTATGGACTGCCCTGAGTGCTGTGGGGTGTCTGGTGAAATGGAGTGGCCAGTGGTGTCTGGTGGTCTGGGTGCCCTGAGTGCTGTGGGGTGCCCCAGTACCGTGGGGTGCCTGGCAGTGGGCCCAGCTCCCTCCTGGCACACAGGCAGTGCTGGCACAGGCACTGGGCGTGCTGGGTGTCGTGAAGAAGGAGCGGCTCCTCTATCTCGTGGGCCAGACCCGGGTGCACCTGGACCGTGTGGAGGGGCTGGGGGACTTCCTGGAGCTGGAGGTGAGGGGGCTTGGCTGAGGGGCTCTGTGGGGGGCACAGGGCACCCTGGGGTGCCCCAGGCTCACCTCCTGCCCACAGGTGGTGCTGAGCCAGGAGCAGAGTGTGCAGGACGGGGAGCGCGTGGCCCGGGAGCTGCTGCGGGAGCTGGGGATTGAGGAGCACGACCTGATCTCAGGGGCTTATCTGGACCTGCTCCTGGCCAAGGGGCAGCCGGGCACGGGGCCAGAGCCCCCACAGTGCCACCCCCCAGCTGGGCAGAGACAGCAGAGCTGAGAGCAGCGGGGATGTGGCTGTGCCACAGTCACCCTGTACCCACCCCACAGACATCCCGTACCTGCCCCACAGACACCCTGGGCCACCCTATGGGCACTCTGTACCCACCCCACAGACATCCTGTACGCACCCTGGCCAGCCTGTGCCCTCCCATGGGAACACTGTACCCCTCCCCATGGACACTCGCTGCCCCATATTCCCCCCACAGACACCCTGTACCCCCCTGGGCACCCCCTGCCTTGGCTGCTCAATAAACTCTGGGACCAGGCGGTGTCTGCTCCTGTCTCCGGCTGCTCTGATGGGCACCGGGTCCTCTGTGCCCAGCTCAGGGGCACCCTTGTCACCCCTGTGCCAGCAGAGATAAGGGGCCAGCCCTGGGGGGCTCCCATGAGGGGCTAAAGGGGAGGGAGGGGTGGGCAGTGCTCAGCCCTGAGCCCGGATTATGTCCAGCACCAGTCGAAGCCACGGGATGTGCTGGGAGTGGAGCCCAGCAGAGCGGGGGGGCTGGGGGATGGCAGATGGGTCGGCAGGGGAGCCAGGGGGGCTGGAGGCATCTGTGCTGCTGTGCCAGCTGTGCCAGCCTGAGCCTCAGCCCACCTGGGAGGGTAGGGGGGCTGGGCTGAGCCATTCCAGGGGCTCGGCCCCACTGTGGGATCACCAAGTCATTTGGGTTGGAAAATCCCTCTGAGCCCATTGAGTCCAACCCTTCCCCAGCACTGCCAAGGCCACCATGGACTCGTGTCCCCAAGTGCCACATCCACAGGACTTTGAAATCCCTCCAGGGATGGGGACTTCATCCCTGCCCTGGGCAGCTGTGCCAGGGTTGGACAGACGTTTCTAGGAAGGAATTATCCTGAATTTGCCAAAGGTGTTTCTCTACTTCTCGTTGCACTTGTGAGGCCCCTCCTGGAATCCTGGGGGCAGTTCTGGGCCCCTCCTGACAGGAGAGACATTGAGGGGGTGCTGGGGGACAAGGTGGGCATTGGGCACAGGATGGGCTCCATGGGCTGGGAGGGCTTTTCCAGCCTCAAAGATTCTGTGTTTGATCTCAGAATTGTCTCAGGTTCTTTAATCAACAACCCCCCACAAACCCCCTTCCCCCAAAAAAACCAACCAAAGAGGCTGCCAAAGATTGTGGAATCACAGAACATCCAGAGTTGGACTCACAAGGAACATCAAATCCCATTTATCTTTTAAAATGTTTTAATTTATTTGTAGTTGGGGGGATTTTGTGACAGTGACAAAACTTTGTGTTGGGAAGATCCTGCTCAGTCTCTGAGGAACGTTTTCCCCCGTGGAATGTTTTTCCCTGTGTAATGGGGATGCAACACACCAGTGGGAGCTCCTGGAGCACCAGTGTCCAGGCCGGGTCGGAGTCACGTCCTGGTGTTCATCCCAGTGCTCCCAAAAACCTGAAGGAATGAAGATTAGAAATGTGAATGTTGGGATGAATGGGAATTTCGCGGGTGGGGGCAGGCAAGGTCAGTGCCCACCACAAGTGGGGGGCTCGGGGTGCCCTGGAGACCTTTGTGTCCCCCCTCCTGGGGTCCCACTTTGAGAGGGCTGGGACACCGGAGCAGCATGGGGGTCCCATTGCATCACCCACCGTGACTCCACCATCTCCACCTCTCTCGTTGCTCTGTGCCCCCAAAGCAGGACACCCATGGTGTCCCCTCCCATCCCCCTGCTCGCCCCTCCGGCCGCCAGCCTCGGGCACGGGGCACGGGCCAGTCCCGGTGTCAGCACCGCGGACAGCTCCGGTCCCGCTCCCTGCGCCGCTCCTGTCCCCTCTTACCGCCCCATAGACCCCCGAACCTTCCTATAGACTCCTCACCCCCCTATAGACCTAGACCTTCTAACCCCCCTATAGACCCGCTGTCCCCCTGCAGAGCTCTCTCGACCCTCCATAGAACCCTGACCACAGCTCCGACCCCACTGTCTGCACAGCTCCTGGGCCCTCTTACTGCCTCCAGAGACCCCATAGAGCCCTCCACCCCCCTACAGACCCCCTGTCCCCATACAGAGCCCCCGACCCCTCTATAGGCCCCTTGAACCCCCATAGAGCCCCTGCTCCCCATGCTCAGCACCACAGACAGCTCTGCTCCTGCCTCCTCATAGACCACCCTCACAGACCCCCCAAACCCCCTATAGAGTCCCCTCAACCTCCCCTCTCCCCTATGGAGTTCCCGGCTCCCCGTAGGCGCCTGTCCTGCCTACAGACCTGCCCTGCCTGTCCTGCCTGCGCTCTGAACCCCTTCACATCCCCCGAGCCCCCCGCGCTCAGCACCGCGGACAGCTCCGCTGCCGCTCCCCGCACAGCTCCGGCCCCCTCTTACCGCCCCACAGACCCCTTGTCCCCCCTATGGAGCCCTCGAGCCCCCTATAGAACGCCTGTCCCCCTACAGAGCTCTTATCCCCCTACAGACTTGCTGCCCCCCCGCCCCACACTCAGCACCGTAGACAGCTCCTCTCCCCCTCCCAGCGTGCCTCCTGCCCTCTCTTGCCGCCCCCACAGAGATCTAGACACCCCTAGAGACCCCCTGACGCCCATATAGACCCCCGCCCAACCCCTCTGTGGTCAGAACCACGGGCAGCCTCGGCTCCCACTCCTGCCTCCCTGTTACCGCCTATAGATAATCCCTATACATCTCCTGCCCCCTCTTACCGCCCCCACAGACCCCCTGAGCCCCCTATAGACACCTCTACCCCTCTATAGACTCCCCTACAGCCCTCAGCCCTATAGACCCCCTGCTCTCCCTGCAGACCCCCGGCCCACTATGCCTCTCCTTTCCCCCTGTCCAGCGCTCAGCACCTCGGACAGCTCCGGCCCCGCTCCCTGCACCATCACAGACCCCCCCGACCCACCTCTAAACCTCCGGCCCCACCACAGACCCCCCGACCCACCTCTAAACCTCCGGCCCCACCACAGACCCCCCTGCTCCACCTCTAAACCTCCGGCCCCACCACAGACCCCCCT
>JAWWMP010000041.1:482844-505192 GCA_035047865.1 Dendrocincla tyrannina
ACAGGGCAGGGTCCATCCCAGGGAGGTCCCGGTGCCCAGCACAGGGCAGGGTCCATCCCAGGGAGGTCCCGGTGCCCTGCAGGAGCTGTCGCTCCCACCCTGAGCCGGGACCTTTTCCCTGGCTAAAGGTTGTAAAGGTTCGGAGATGGTTGAGGGTCAGAAGGAACCTCCTTGTCCTTCCCTCTAGCACCAGAAGAGTTAATGCCTTCGTGGGGGACTCGGCTTTTTGGGAACACCGGTCACCGTGCAGTCACCGCGCCGTCCCCTCCCGGCCAGCCGGGCAAGCCCTGCCCATCCCGAGCCGGGGGACGGTGCGATGAGGAGGGGGCACGTGGGGCACGGGCATGGGGGACGGGAATTCCACCTCCTCCAGCGCCAAGGCTGGTCCGGCTCACTCCAGCCCCCCCGGAGCCCTCAGGCTCCAGTGCCCCCTTGGCCACCAGCAGCCCCCAGACTCCCACACCGGCCTCCTCCCACTCCCGAGGAGCCACCCCAGGGACGCCCCGGCCACGCCGGCGGTGCCATCAGGGATGTTCCCCGGGAGCGGGAGGCGCCAGCTCCGTGCTCTCTGCCTGGAAGACTCGGTGTGTCCCAAAAAACCCAAGTTTTTTTTTGTTTTGTGTTTCTAAATCTTTAAAATCCAGAGTGTCTGAAAGGAGCTGTTGGGTTGGGGTTTTTTTTTCGTTTTTTTTTTTTTTTTTTTTTTTGTTTAAAAAGACTTTAACATTCATTCAGTCAGTCAGCTAAAAATTCCCATGAGCCATGGGCGTCCCGGGAGGGGCTCGGGCACCGCCTCGCCAGCATCTCCTCAAGTCTAGAGATATAGAGATTTAGGAAAATTATAACAAAATCAGGTGGCTATAGCTATAGATATAGATATATAGATATTTGTTCTCTCTTTTCAAATATATAGCTGATTAAAAAGATGCAAAATAAGGATGGACCAGGACGGAGTGGGGGGGGGATCCTGTAGCTCAGAATCATCTCGTGTAGCTCATCAGCTGCTCTCTATATAAATGCACGGAGATTATATATTACCCATCAACGCATCCCCCTTGGAAACAAGACCCCAAACCAAGAGGAAAAAAAACATCATCTCCCCCCCCCGCCCCCCTTGAACGTTGGCAAAGCATTTGCTGCGGGTTCCCCCCCCCCGGCCTCCCGCCGACAGCCCCAAACATGCTTCGATCCATGCGGTTTCGGTCCCTCTCACCCGGGAGCGGCAGCACAGAGTCCAGGCTGGTCTGTCTCGCGTGGGGATGGCTCTTCAGCTCGGCACGGCACGGCCCGGCACGGCGGGAGGGCGCAGGTCTGGCTGGCACTGCCCTTCCACGGAGCCCTTCCTCGCTCCAGCCCTTCCTCTCCGAGCGCTGTCGGGACAAGCCAGCTCGGCCACCTCCGGCCCCGGCAGGGCCACCCTGCGCGGGGTCAGGGCCACCGCGGTGCCTCCCGCCTGCTCTTCCCCCCGCCGGCACCTCGGGCAGCTCGGGGGGGCTCCACGCCGTGGGTCACCCCGCCCTGCCCGAGGTGCCACCGTGGCACATCCCTGCCTGTCCCCGTGGCCAACCCCGGGCTGGCCACGGGCTCCCCCGGCACCGCTGGCCCTGCCCGCTGCCACCACGGCCCGGCGCCTGTGCCCCTGCGGCCCCGCGACGCCCTGGGAAGGGCACACCAAGCGATATACAGGCCAGACTCTCTGGGAGAACAGAAACGAGGATGTATTTCATGCAACATTCCTTGTCCGGAGGGCGTCGCGGGGCCGGGCGCGCCGGGGCGGGGCGGGAGCGAGCGGGAGCCCCTTGGGCTCCGCGCCCTCAGTGCAGTGCTCAGAGGAGAAACACGATCCGAGTGGGTTTTATTGGCCTGGTAGAAATGCCCCCCCTTCCCACGGCGGCTCCGGCGAGGCCGGCGAGGCCGGGGACGGTCAGCTGTCCACCAGCTGCTTCAGCGCCCGCTCAATGTTCATGCGGTGCCCCACGCGGGTCACCCCCAACTCCACGAAGTCCTCCTTGGTGAGGGCGGGCAGGTGAGTGCCCTCGATCTCATGGTCCTCGAACTTGTCGCGGTGCTCCACCAGGTTGATGCTTTCCAGCCAGTCCCCGACGTCGTACTTGTTCCACAGGTGGAGGGGCTTCTGCATGAAGGGCCGCGGCGGGTGCAGCGTGTGCAGGGGCGGCCCCGGCGACGGGGACGGGGACGGGGAGCGGCTCCGGGCGCTCACGCTCCGCACCACGAACCGCACCTCCTTGGGCTCGTGGGGGATGGAGAGGCTGGAAGATTTGAGGATGGTGGGGGGGGTCAGGCCGTAGGGCCGGACGGTGCTGAGGGGCTCTGTCCGGTCCAGAGCCGGCTTCACGGGGCTGGGGGTGCGGCGGGTGACGGGGTAGCGACTGCCAGGTCGGACTGTGTAGGTGGTCCCGGAGCTCCGCTGGGAAATGGTGCTGAGTTCTCCTAAACTACTGAAAAGTCTGCGGAGAGAGCGGAACAGCGAGAGAGAGAGAGAGAGAGGAGAGAGAGCAGAGGGCAGGGGTGAGGCCAGGTCCGGGCACGGGGGCACACACACAGCACACGGGGAGGGGGCTGCTGGAGGGCTGGGAGGGGGTCACAGCGCGGGGACACGGCTCGGAGCGCTCCGCCAGGACATCCTGCCCGGGCTGGGCCGGGAGAGCCACAGGATGTTCCAGCAACACCTCCAGGATGGCGATTCCCAGCCACACCTGCCCTAAAAATGTGGCTCTGCACCCCCTGAGACGCCTGGGGGGCTCCCAGAGCTGGGGACGGAGACCCTGCAGCTCACCCTGACAGGGACCCCCATCCCCTCTCACTGATCCCAGTCCCACATGGACTGGGAGCAAACCAGGGCTGCCCAGCACCGGGCAGAGCCTTTCCTGGGACAGGAGGAACCTTCTGGCATCTCCCCCGGGATGGGAGGACCCTCAGGGCACCCCCCGGATGGAGGTGGCAGGGTGATGGTCACCCGGGGTGGTCACTGGTGGCCGGGCTGGTGTCCCCTGGCACTGTGCCGTGTTGCACCCCTCAGATGATGTCTCTGTGCCCTGGGGGGCACTGGTGTGGAGAGGGGCCCCCCAGAACTCGGCTCTGAGAGCGTGTGACAGGGACAAGCCCCCCTCTCCCCAACATGTTGTCCCTCTGCCATCATCTCCTTCTGCCATCACATCCCTGACATAAACATGTACCCTGGGAATGACAGGAAACGGACCTAAAACTTGGATACCAGAGGATGAATCCTATGAACTGTGAGTCCTATGAGCCCCTCTGCTCTGGAGCCAGGCTGGGAGAGCTGGGGGGGCTCAGCTGGAGAAGAGAAGGCTCCAGGGACACCTGAGAGCCCCTTGAAGTGTCTAAAGGGGCTCCAGAAAAGCTGCAGAGGCATTTGGGACAAGGCATAGAATGCCAGGACAAGGGGGAATGGCTCCCCAGTGCCAGAGGGCAGGGTTAGGTGGGACAGTGGGAAGGGATTGCTGGCTGGGAGGGTGGGCAGGCCCTGGCCCAGGTTGGGCAGAGAAGCTGTGGCTGCCCCTGGATCCATCCCTGGCAGTGTCCAAGGCCAGGCTGGACGGGGCTTGGAGCACCCTGGACTAGTGGGAGGTGTCCCTGCCCATGGCAGGGGGTGGCACTGGGTGGGCTTTGAGGTCCCTTCCAACTCACCCCAACCCAACCTATCCTATCCCGTGCAGATCAAACACTGTCACTTCACTTGTCCCCCAAACTAACCCCCAGAATTCCTGCATCCCTGTGCAGTTTGGGGCCTGTTTCCCTTCCACCCCCACCTTCTGCCTTCCATCTCAGGTCCCTTCTGGAGCAGACTGACACTCTGGAATCCTACTGGCGGCAACAGGAGTCTGAGGCTACAGTCCATAGCATCCACCTGCTGCCAGATCCAGTTTAGGGGGACATTAATGAGCTCCAGTGGTTCCTTAGAATGATGGCTCCGAGATGAGCTGAACACTCCTGCAGGTCCATAGGCTGAGGCACATTCCCTCGAATTCCCATTTCCCTGCCTCCCTGGCACAGTGGAGGAGGGCTGTGAGGCAGCAGGATGACAAATCACCTTTGGGAAGCTCCAACAAGGAAGAGCTGAAGGTCCTTGAGGGCTCTGGCACGGACGCAGAAGAAGTGCCAGGACAGAAAGTGGCCATGTCCCATTCAGAGCCCATCCAAGGATCTTGGCTCTCTGGGAAGTGATGGAGAGAAGGTTTTGGGTCTGCTGAAAGACCCCAAGAGTGGGGATGGAAGGGCACCAGCCATGAACAGGCCAAAAGGGCACTGCAAGATCCAGGGTGGGTGTTTCTCCCAGGCCCACGGATGCATTGATGTTGATGTGCTCCCGTTTGGAATTCCAGGCACACTCTGGGCACTCAGTGCCAGGAAGGTGAATGGCAGGGACAGCAGACCCAGCTGGTCAGGTGTCACCTGCACATCCATCCTCCTCCATGCAGTACCAGCTGGGTCCTGCCATGCCCTGTGGAAGTGTGTCCCTGGGTTTCGGCCCCTTCGGCAGCACTGCTCTCCAGCCTGGGATCGTGGAGCCGACAGCCACTGGCTCTGATGTCCTCTCCAGATCCCGAGTTGCCTCCTCAGAGTCCATCAGGTCAATTCCTGACCCACTTTTTGGGGTGCTGCTATCACAGCCCTCAGCTTTTCCAGGCTTCATGAGCCCTATGCAATCATCCGCTCCTCCTCAAGGAAACGAGTCCACGCAACTGAGCTCAACGGGACAATGGAGCTCTTCCTCCACTTCCCACTGCTGGTGTCCTTCCCAGGCCCTTGGAAAGCCAGCAGCACCGAGGGGGTGGCACTGCTCAGGCTCCAGGTCCCTCCGTGGGCTGGGATGTGGCAGCTCCTTCATTCAGCTGGTCTCTGAAGGTGCGAATCCTGGTTCTGGCAGCCCCCGAGCTTGGCAGCAGCAGATCGTTCCTGGGATTGCTCCTTCGGAGCAGCCAGGAAAAGGAGCCTTTGGAAAGGCAGCAGAACCACAAAGAGGGAGCTCAGGTCTCACAGGGAGCAGATCACAAGCAGAGAAACACCGGCTGATGGAGAGGGAAGTTCCATCCGAAGAAGAAGGGATTATGTGCTTGCAGGAGGGATAATTAGGCCTTGTGGGAATGCTGTTACTGGAGGAGTTAAGGAGCAGATTGCTCCAATGAGTCATTAACGGATGAAGAATCTTCCTTTGAACTCCACAGCTCAGTCTGAGCTTCTCCAAGAGTTCCAGAGGCGAGGGCAGGCTCGGCACTGGGGGTGCCGTGCTCTGAGCGCTCCCAAGGGAAACGCTTCCCTATTCCTTGGCAAGGCTTCTGTGCTGCTGCTCAAAAGCCTCAGACCTGCCTGGAGGACTCATCTCCTCGGTGGCAACTCTTGCTAACAAGGAGTGAGGCACTAGATGGCTCCTGTGATTCCCACAGTGCCTCCAAAGGCTCCCACACGGAGCTCGGTGCTACCTGTGACATAGCCAGGCTGAGCTTCGGAACAGGAATTCCCAAAGACTCCGATGTGGAGCTCGGCATGTCCACACCCAGGCAGAGCTTGGGGACAGAGGTTCCCAAAGGCTCTGACACAGAGCTTGGTGCTGTGTCCACATCCAGGCTGAGCTGAGGGGTGGGAATTCTCAAAGGCTCCAACATGGAGCTCAGTGCCATGATCATGTCCAAGCTGAGCTTGGGGCCAGAAGTTCTCTCCTCCACCATCCTGTGGGTCTGTGAGTTCTGGTGGTGGAGGATCCACACAGACCTGTGGTCACTTAACACCATCACCAGTAAGGATGTGCAGAGTCCCTTATTCCAGGGCATTCCTATTCCATACGTTCCAGGACCACTGGATCCCTTCCACACCAAGCCATTCCATGACTCCTTGGGGCTGGAGCTGTCCCATGGCAGAGCCCTCCATGAGGGTATGGAATGAGTGCGTGAGCTGATAGACCTTCCTATGGACCTTCCTCCAACCTTCCTTGCTCCACACCATCCCAAAGACTCCAGCAGGACCCAGGGATCAGAGCAGCCTGTCCCTCCTTCTCCTGCACTAAGAAAGGTCTAAGTCCCAGAACAGCCCAAAAAGAAGGATGTGGGACTTTTCCTGTGTCTTGGTGGCCTTGGAGGAGCTGCAGGGATATCTTTGGGCCAGACACGGAGGGGACAGTTGGGCTGTGTCACTGTTCTCCTTCAGACCCAGCCTTGGGGATGTCACCGACAGCCAAAACCTGAGCCTGGGGATCCGAGGGCGCCCTGGACCTGCTTTGGCACTAAGTGTCCTTGATCCTGCTCCCTAAAACACTCCAGGTTTGGAGCAGCTTGTCCTGACAGGGATTAAACATAAACCCTGGGCTAAGGATGAGTTTAAAGCTCAGCAGGGACCAGTGAGAGCCAGCAGGGATCCCACACCCAGGGGCACCACGGAGCCTGCTAGATCAAGACAGCAGGTAAGCCCATCCCTAACCTTAACCCTAAACAAAGACCTAACCCTTATCTTTGATCCTAAACTTAGCCCTGACCCTAACCTGATCCTAAATTTAACCATAAGCCTTATCCTAAGTCTAAACCTGATCTGAATCCTAACATTGAATTTGACCATAACCAGGACCTTAATCCAAAACTTGACCCTAAATTTAACCTTAATCCTGATCCTAAACCTAAACCTGACCCTAACCTTAAACCTAACACTAAACTTAACCATTATTCTGATCCTAACCCTGACCCTGACAGTGGCCCTAATCCTAAACCTGTCCCTTGACTCTAAATGTAACCCTAACCCTGATCCTAATCTCAACCCTGATCCAGACCCTAACCCTGGTCCAACCTTAACCCCGACCCTAAGACTAACCTGAACCCTGATCTTAACTCTGACCCTGATCCCAGTCCTAACACTAACCCTGATCCTTCCTCCCAACCCTGCCCTGTTGCTGGCTCATGCTGGGAGCCAGGCATGGATGAAACAGTACCCAAAGCTTTCCCACATGCAGCAGCAGCAGCAGGGACGGTCCCACGGGTGACATGGGATGGGGCCGGCACGGCCACTGTGTGGGACACCGGCCCTGCCACCATCCCAAATCCTCTGGGACCGGGGTGGGGGCAGGACACGGCTGAACTCCACCTGTCCTGCTCCTGGCAGCCACGGGATGAGCTGTGGGATGAGCTCCCACAGCACCAACACGGGGGACGGGACCCCTGGACACGCAGACGCTCTGTGACAGCAGTGACAGGACTGCAGGAATGAGGACATGGGTGGATGTGATGGGATGAGCCCCCCACTGCTGGACCGAGCCTGGATTGGGAAGCAGAGCCTCCGGCACGACCCCGCTCTGGGCAGAGCCGTGTCCAGCCCCACAGGTGCTCCCCAGAACTGAAGTGGGACAGGGGCTTCCGAGCATCCCACACCTCCGCTCCAGCCGGGGAGCACAGCTGATCCCTAGGGATGGCATCCAGCCAGGAATCCCTGGATCCCTGGAATTTCCAGCCGGGAAAGCGGGATGGCAGCCCTTCCCAGCCCCGGGCGCTGCCGGGTGTCGGGATCCTGCGCTGCCCTTCTGCTCCCACGGGATGGGCCCGGTCCAAGCAGGCCCTGGGATGGGGCTGCAGCCTCGGGAATTCAGCACTTGGCAGAGGATGACAAGTAAGACCCACCAGGAGCCATCCCGGAGCTCTGCGCGGGCTCCGGGGCTGCGGCACACGAGGGAGCGACACGGATGGAACTCCACGGGCACGAGACCGGGACACACGGACAACACGGAGGAAGCACATCCAAGAGCACACGGCTGGCCATGCACGCTGGGGAAATTCCCACGGGAGAACCCTCCAACCCCCCCAGTGCCCAGTGAGTCCCATGGACCACCCCCACGCACCCCAAGGGACCAGGGATGGGCAGGAATGGCCAATCCTGGGATCCCACTGCCTGTCCCAGCCTGGTGAGAGCTCCCAGCTCAGCAGCCACGGGCTGGGGAAGGGATTCCAGCAGCTCTGGAAGCAACTGGGACTTGCTGGAATCATGGCCAAGGAGCAGGACTTCTCCAGTGGCAGCTGCTGGGTGAAGCTGGGGCTCTTTTCTGTATCCTGATATTCCTGCTGTGGCCTCAGGTGACTTCCCTGGGAACCTGTGGGTCACCAGGCTGGGGTGTCCCCTCCCTGCAGGACCCTGGATTGGGATGGAGCAGCATCTCAGGGCAGCAAGGTGTTGCCAACCCTGTTTCGTGGGAATTTTGCTCTAGAGGGTGACCCTGTGACATCCCACAATGGGGAAGTCATGGAGGGACCCCCGTGCATCCATGGAATGGGGGGAACTTCTGGGATCAGACAGGGGATGTGCACCCTGGGGGGCAGCTGGCTCAGCCCCCCTTTGCTGAGGTCCTTTCCATCCTTTCTGGGGCCTCTTCCATCCTTCCTGTGGTCCTTTCCCACTTGCTAAGGTCCTTCCCACCCTTCCTGGGGTCTCTTCCATCTTTCCTGGGGTCTCTCCCAGTCTTGCTGGGGTCCTTCCTTACCCTTGCTGGGATTCTTCCCTACCTTGCAGGGATCCTTTACCATTTTTTGGGTTCTTTCCCACTTTTTCTGGGGTCTTTCCCTGATCTTGCTGCAGTATCTCCTCTCACCTTCTGGGATCCTTCTCTACCCTTTTTGGGTCCTTCCTACTGTTCCTGTGATCCTTCCCCACTTGCAGGGATCTCTCCCACCCTTCCTGGGGTCTCTCCCTCTCTTGCTGGGGTCCTTCCCTACTTTTGCGGGGGTCTCTCCCACCCTTCCTGTGGTCCTTTCCCAGTTTCTGTGGTCTCTCCCACCCTTCCTGGGGTCTCTCCCACCCTTCCTGTGGTCCTTTCCCACTTTCTGGGGTCTCCCCCAGCCTTCCTGGGGTCTTCTCCCAGAGGCTGACCTGCATTGAGTGTTCCCTTCCCCTGTGCAGTCCTTTCTGGGACCCCTCCCTGCACGATCCACAAATCCCAGGGGAAACCCGAGGGAATTTCCTCACCACAGCAGGAGCAGGAGCAGGAGCAGGAGCAGCAGCACAGACACCACAGCACAGGGACACGGACATGCTCAGGGGGCACACCGGGATGGGACAGGAACACGCACATTCCAGAGCGGCCCCACTGCCCGTTCCCGGCCCCGGGAGCCCTGGGAACACCGGGAGGGGCTGGGTGGGGGGAAGACAGGTGAGTTGCTATGGAATGGGAACATGCTCACTTACACAACTCGCCCACCCTCCGGAGGCCAGAGGCGGTTCTAGACAGAGCAGCGCGGACATGCAGATGGAGAGCAGGAAGAGAGGCAATGAGAGAGAATGTTGTTAGCTCCGGTCCGGGCAGCACCCCACGGAGAGGGGATCTCATCCCGAGGGACCCGGGGAGGGCACGGGGCCAGGGGCACAGTGGGGACCCAGCCGGGGGTGCCACGGTGGCATCGGTGCTCACCCCGGGGATGGGGAGACCCCCGGGGCACCGAGGGGAGCTGGGAAGTGGCCGGGTTGGAGTCGTGGGGTCAGGGAATGTCGGGATGGGCCCCACTGGTCGAGGTTATGTCCATATGGGAAATGGGGCGGTTGTAACTGCATGGATTCGACAGCCAAAGCCTGAAGGGTTGGACAGCGACAGAGCTGTTGGACGGGCTGGGAGGAGAGGGAGAGGGAGGAGGAGGAGGGGAGAGAGGGAAGGGACAGGGCAGGGATTTGGGAAAGGCAGGGAAAGGAAGGAAACAACATATGCATGAGAAAAAATGCCCCACAGCAAGAACAAGACCGAGCAGCCGATACAATCCCCCACTTCTCCCATGTCCCCGTGTGATCAGTGACAACATCAGCTGTGCCTAAGGGCCAGGCGGGGTTCCTGGGGCCTTGCAGTGGGTTGGTGCTTCCCAGAGGGGAGAACCACGGCTCCTCCACGTGGAACTTGGCTGGGATCCCTGCTGAGGGCTCTGCTGAGCTCTCCCACCCCTCGGCTGTGCCATCAGGATGGAGTGAGTGGCCTCTTCCCCCCTGGATGGCACGGCCACCTCACCTGAGCAAGGAGTCCCCATCCCCCTGCCCTCCTCTGCCAGTGCCAGGGGCTCCCACCGGTTACAAATGCCACACGATCCCCAGTTTGTTCAAAATTCCACCCCTTTTCCACAGGTGGAACAGGTTGGAAGGGCTGGAGCTGCGCTGGGAGCGTGGACACCTCAGTCAGGTGGGGTTTGTGGGTGGGAGCAGCACCAGGAGCAGTTTGGGAGGAACACGTGGTTATTCCCTGGGGAATGTGTCCCGCCGTGTCCCGGTGACCACCCGGAGCAGGGATGGAGAAGAGCAAGAGCAGCTACAGCTGCTGAGGCCGCTCCCCCTCTCGTGCTTCCCCAACCAAGAGGGTCTCAGCCTCCAGCTGTGGTTTGTCTGAGCAGTTTGGGGGATGAGGATTCAGCCATGGCCTCTGTCCTGCCTGTGCTCCGTCATGGAGCAGGGACAATCGGGAACAACCCCAGGTGTCAGGAAATATTTACTACGGGGAGGTCTGGCAGGGTCAGAGCTGCGTAAGCCATAACTAAGTGTCTCTTATGCTCTTCTCCAGTATTTTCTCAGCAGGAAAAGGCAATTTAAGGCTGGAATCCATATGAGAATTCCCATTTCCTCGTGTGTTGCCCTTGAGACACCCCAAGCCAATCCCTTCCCTGTGGGAGATCCATCAGAGCCACCCTGAGGCAGCACATGGAGCTCCCTCCTCTGCCTCCTGCTTGAACCCAAGCTGGAATGGTCCCTCTGGATTTCTCCATGGAGAGGAAAACCCCTTTCCCTGCGAATTTCACCTCTATCCCCAACAGCCCTGAAGGAGCAGGTAACAATTCCCTGTGCGGTGGGACCATCCCAAGCCGGACTCACCCACCACCAACCCTTTGGGCTTTCCCTCTTCCCTCTGGCACTGCTGGGACCCAGAGCTCCTCTCATGGAGAGCCAAGGCAGCCCTCACTGTCTTCCCAGATCTCCAAAGCCCTGGAGAAGCCCGAGGCAGAGTCCCACTGGCTCTTGCAGGGATGAGGGTGGGTGATTAGTGATGGCAGTGACGGGATGGGTGAAGCCAGCGGAGCTGTGACACAGACACGTGCTGAGACCCGGAGCCCCTGTCTCCTTGTAGGCAACACACAGGAACATCAAAACCACTGCCCGGATCCGGTGGCAGGAGGGTCTGGGCGGGTGGCAGCTCAGGATCCCCTGGGACCACGGACTTGAGGTGCCCCCTCAATCACAGCCCTCCAAAACTCCGGCTTCTCCCCTGCCCAACCTCCAGCAGCTCATCCCTGTGCTCCCCAGGGCCCTGCTGATGGCAAAGCTCCCACCCTCAGCCTGGTATCCTTGGAGAACGCTGGGAAAACACCATGGCAACCCAGAGGGAGGAACAGCAGCTCCGTGAGTGAGCTCCTGCCTCCCTGAGCCTGCCTGTGGGACGGCTGGTCCCACCACTGTGCCCATGTCCATGTCCATGTCCATGTCCATGTCCATGTCCTTGTCCTCCCTGCAGAAACCTCATGCCATGGGAGGAGGAATCCATGGCGCTATGGATGTTTTTAGGCACCTGTGGAGGTGGATTGAGCATCTCCAAGCTCGGCAGCAGCAGGAAGCAGGATGGAGCCGTGCCAAGGCTGCCCACCTCCTACTCCCAAACCTGCCCACCTCTTCCTCCCAAACCAGCCCACTTCTTCCCAAATCTGGCCACCTCCTCCCAACCTGCCCACCTCATTCCCAAACCTGGCTGTGTCCTATGCAAACCTTCCCACCTCCTTCTAAACCTGGCCACCTCCTCAAATGGGGTCACCGCATACCCAGACTTGACCACCTCCTGAAACTTGGCTACCTCCTCTCCAAACCCGGCCACATCCTCTCCAAACATGACCACCTTCTCCTCAGATGGGGTCACCCCCTCCTCAAATGGGGTCACCCCCTCCTCAAATGGGCTCACCTCCCCTACAAACGTGGCCACCTGCTCTCCAAACCTCACTGCCACACAATAACTCCCCATATTCCCACCCTCCCTCCCTGCCCTCAGTGATTCTAATCCCCCTTTCCATCCGCTCTCCACGGCCAATTCCCTCGCCTTTTGGAGCAAAGCTCTGCTTCCCGCAGGGATTTGGCCACCAGGAAACCCGCAAAGCCTACAAGGAAACAGGGGGTTGTATCTGCAGCGGCTCAAAGCTTGTGCCAGGGATGTTACACCAGTCCACTGAAACAGAATTCATTGAGGAGTTGAGAAAAAGAGGCAGCTTTACCCTGGGAACTAAATGCCCCAAGGGCTTATTTTTCTTCTCTCTCTCTCTCAGATCTGTAGAAATACAAAGCAAGTGGTGGGTTTGCAGAACAGCACCTGAAACGCTCCGTTTGGCAGCTCAAATTCTGCTTCACGCGACACTTTTGGCGTGTTGGGCTGTCGTTAAAGATAAACACACAAGCAAACGAGCAAACACACGCACGACCCCTCGGCAAAGCACCCCCTGCCCCGCTCGGGGGCCCCGGCACGAGCCCCGGCACACTCGGGATGATCCCGGTGAGCCCCTGGAGCTGCAGGGTGGGCCGGGGCTGTGGCTCCCGTGGGACTGGGCAGGATGAAGGATGACAGGAGCCTGGCGAGGCTGGACGGGCACGGCCGGGCACAGGATGGGGGGACACGGGGCGGGAATGTCACCTGGCACACGGAGCGGGGAGTCACCCGCACTGGGACTCAGCGGGTCCCCAATCACACGCACACACCTCTGTCCTCAGCGTCAGCTTTATTGGGGACACGGATGTCACACAGTGAACCCGCGGCACCGCGGGCTCCTCGCGCGGCTCCCACGGCACGGGATGGGATCCCACGGCACGGGATGGATCCCATGGCACAGGATGGATCCCATGGCACGGGATGGATCCCACGGCACGGGATGGATCCCACGGCATGGGATGGATCCCACGGCACAGGATGGATCCCACGGCACGGGATGGATCCCACGGCACGGAATTGGATCCCACAGCATGGGACTGGATCCCACAGCATGGGATTTGATCCCATGGCACGGGATGGATCCCACAGCATGGGATTGGATCCCACGGCACGGGATTGGATCCCACGGCACGGGATTGGATCCCACAGCACGGGATTGGATCCTGTTCCCTGGGATCAGCTCCCACTGCCCGGGATCAGCTTCCTCTTCCCAGGATCAGCTCCCACTGCCCGGGATCAGCTTCCTCTTCCCGGGATCAGCTCCCACTGCCCGGGATCAGCTTCCTCTTCCCGGGATCAGCTCCCACTCCCCGGGATCAGCTCCTGCTGCCCAGGACTGGCTCCCACTCTCCGGGATCAGCTCCCACTACTCAGAACTGGCTCCCCCTGCCCAGAATCAGCTCCCACTGCTCGGGATCGGTTCCAGGGCGTCACAGACACCAGGACAGCTCATCCCTCTCCCACACCTCAGGAGGCTGGGTCTTCCAGGATCCCGTGACTGCTCTACAACCACCTCACAGGAGGCTGGAGCTGGGACGGGGTCAGGCTCTGCTCCCAGGAACAAGGGACAAGACAAGAGGAAAGGGCCTCAAGCTGTGCTAGGGGAGGGTCAGGTTGGATATTTGGGAAAGTCATTCTCCCAGAGGGCTATAAAGCATTGAATGGGCTGCAGGGGTGGAGTGCCCATCCCTGGAGGGATTTCAAAGCTGTGTGGCTGTGGCACTTGGGGACATGGGTTAGTGGCGGCCTTGGTAGTGCTGGGTGGGACTTGATGGGCTCAGAGGGCTTTTCCAACCTCAGTGATTCTCTGATTCCATGTTAAACATGAAGAAGGTGATGTTGACCTCACACTACCAGGGCAGCTCCCAGCTCCCACACCGAGTCCGTGTGTTCCCAGCACAAGAGCCATCACTTATTCCCGAGGACAGGAGGAATGGAAGTTGTCCCTCTGTTCTGCTGTCACTGTCACCACCGGTGAGGACCGTGCAGAAGCTGTGCCAGGTGAGCCCCTCTCAGCCTGGGCACACGGATGTCCCTTGTCCTGGTCCCGTGGGAGGATGGAATCAATACTGTCTCCACCAATTCCTGAACTCTGACCTCACGTTCCCATTCTCAGTATTTTTCGGCCTCTTTCTCAGTCCCTCTGGTCAAACGTCCTTCCGTGGAAGCCCGTCTTGGAAGGAGACAGAGCCAGAGTTAGAGCTATGGAGAAAGTTAGGGATTGTGCCTTCTGTTCCTGGGGTCCCCAGGCAGGACCCCCCAGAGCTCTGAGAGGGAAACACTCCAGGGCCTGAGCTGGAGCCACCACGTGCAGGAAGTCCCTGCCCTTGGATGGAACTGCTGTAAATTCAGAATTAATGAGGGCATGAAGAAATTCCCTGTCCCCTGCAGGACTCCAGGACACTTCACTGCCCCCATCCCTGTGGGACTCCAGGACACTTCAATGTCCCCATATCCCATGGGAGTCCAGGACACCTCAGTGTCCCATCCTTCTGTGACTCCAGGACACCTCAGTGTCCCCATATCCTGTGGGACACCACAGTGTCCCCATTCCCTGTGGGACACCAGGACATTTCAATGTCCCCATCCTCTGTGGGACTCCAGGACACCTCACTGCCCCCATCCCCTGTGGGACACCTCAGTTTCCCCATATCCTGTGGGACTCCAGGACATTTCAATGTCCCCATATCCCAGGGGACTCCAGGACAGTTCACTGTCCATGTTCCCTGTGGGACTCCATGACACCTCACTGTCCCCATATCCTGTGGGACACAAGGACAGCTCTCTGTCCCCATTCCCTGTGGGATTCCAGGACACCTCTGGCTCCAGGTGACTCTTGAGGGGAGGTTTTTAGGTAACACTGTCCTTCTCTGGACAGTTCCAGGGCCTGGAAACCGTGTCTTGAACTGGGTCATCCCACTCTTACCTAACTGCTCCTTCCATTATTTCCTGAATTTACAGCAATTCCATAAAAGAGAGGAACTTGGACAACGTGGGAGAGGGACTGACATCATTAAATATTCTATTTACAGCCCATTTCCTGGGAAATATTTCAAGTCTCTGCCACCAACCGGGAGCAGAAACATTTCAGAGATGAAAGGCCGGGACTTTGGGAAAAGGAATGGGAACATTTAACTCTGTGGGATGGCTGGAAGGGCCAGACACCAGTGGTGGGAGGGGATTTGGAGCAAGGAGGACGGGGGGCTCCAGGGCCTTTGCTGCTCCTGGGGGGCCGGCAGTGCCATGGGAAGCACAGGGATCACAGGGAAGCAGCAGCGGAGGGCAGGAGGGGGTTGAAGAGAGGCAGAGGATGGAGAAGGGATGATCCTAGAAACTGGGGTACCTGCTGTGGAGGGACCACCAGATCAGACAGACACGGATGGGGAGGCCAGGGAAGGGATGGGGGACTGTGTTCCCACCTGGAGTCACTGGGAGGCAGAGGACTCGCAGCCCCTTCCCCAGTGCCGGTGAGAGGGGTCGGGGGCCCCAAAAGAGCCCCCCACAGGTGCCAGCACCACGTGGAGGGATGACCCAGGCCGTGGTGGTTTGGTTGGTAGAGCCTTTTGGAAGACCCTTCCCAAGGGAAGGGCTCCCCTTCACCCCAAGGGTGGATGCCTGGCTGGGGTGCCCTGCTTGAGCTGCTCTCAGGAGCTGAGAGCTCCCACATTTTCCAGCGCCACTGGAGACGGACACAGCTGGCACAGAGCCATGAGGGGCCTGATTCCAGACGGTCCCCAAATGCATTCGGCACAGGGCCCAAGCAGGGCGGGAGAGGGAGCTGGGTGGGACATGAATGGCTGGCACCTGCACAGGAGAGTGAGAGCCCCAGATCCAGTTCCAGTAGCCCCAGTCTGGTAGCCCTGAGGTGATTCCACCAGGATGGCACTGCCAAGGGCACTGCAGGGAGACGGAGGATGGGACAATGATGCACTCCCTCGGGACACATCGGGGCACTTTGTCCCCCCTGTCACTGCCTGAAACATCACCCTCTGCGCCAGCACCACGTGGAGGGACCACCTGTGGCTGTGGTGGTTTAGGAGGGAAGAGCCTTTCCACAGGAAGGGCTGCTCTTTATCCAGAGGTCCCCACACTTCGCTGCCCCCTGACACCCACTGGTGACCCTGGTGACCCTCCCACGGTGGCTCTGTGCCATGGAATGTCATGTGGGGCTGCATCTGAAAGGGCAGTGTGAGACCTGGGGTCACTTCCTGCTGTACCTTTGCATTTTGAAGCTTTATAAGGGTTTGTGCTCAAATCTGGGGCTCCAACTTAAGAGTTTTTTGGACTGGTTTGGTTTTAGGGTTGGGTGGGCGAGGCAGGAACGGGGCCAAGCTCTGCTTGTTGGGCACAGGTGTCCCTGTGTCCTGCCTGGGGGCTGTCACAGAGCACCCTCATGACCCCCCACCCTGCAGGCACTGCCCACGGCTCCGGCACAGGCGGACAACACCTCGAGATCCTTTGAAATGAGAAGCACCAGAGCAACACACGTCGCTGCCGGTCGTTCAGGAGCAAACACAGAGGGTGAAACCCAGGACTCGGCACAGCAGCGGCACGACAGCGTCACACAGGGGGGACACGGAGCGACGGGAAGGGGGGACAGCGACAGCGACCCGCGGCGTGCGAGGAGCCGATCCCACAGCTCCTGGAGAGCTCCTGGGAAGTGCATCCCAGCTGAGCTCCTGCCATCTCAGAAACGCATCCCGGGTACTCGGCACAGTCACACCCCTGCACGCCCCGTCACCCCCACTGCCACCCCCGTGCCCGGCCGGCGCCGGAGTCTTACCGTGCCGCGACCACCGGCGACTTCTTCCCGGGATCTAAGGTGGACCCGGCCGGTTCCTCCCCCAGTGACCGTGTATCCTTGTTCAGCTGCTGGAGTCGGGAACTTAGCTCACTGATCACAGTTGGCTTGTCATCATCAGCCCCATGGATGGGCCTGCTCTCCATGGGGTCCCCCCATAGCTTGGACCTTCTCTGAAAGAGGTAGCGTGGCCGGCCGATGCTGGCGGACGCCAGCGTGGCCGCATGTTGCTGGGAGATGAGCTCGCTGTCCGAAGACTGCTTCAAAAGTGGGTCCCTGAAAGTAACTGGCCCCTTGCTGAGCTGGGACTTGAGTTTTGGCTTTGGAGGCACTGGTGGCTTCTCGAGTATAAAAGTTTGTCCATCCGCAAAGGAAGTGTATGTGTCAGTGGGCTCCCCGCTCTCTGAGGACAACGTAGACATGCTGGAGACCGTGGAGATGGTGCTTGTGGTCTCCAGGTGATGGTCGCTTGAACTTCTGGTGTCCACCTCTTCCACTCCCGAGTCCGCGGCGGACTCCGGGGCTGCGGGGGCATCAGAGGGCTTCCCTGAGGGTGTTCCGCCAGTGGTAGAAGGTGCTACTGCTGCCGCTGGTATGGATGGCGTGCTGGGCGTAGCCAGGTGGCTCACGGGTGTGCCGGGGGTGGTGACCAGGACCCCGTTCGCAAACTCGTCCGGTGGAGGCACCAGCCCTATCTTGGCCAGCTCCTCCCTGGTCTCCTCGTCGCTCGAGGACAGCTGGGCCGGCGGGAGCGTGACCGTGTAGGGCTCCACCTCCTCCTCCGAGCTCCCCTGGCCCAGCGTCTTGTCGGCGGCTGGACTGACCGGAGGCTTTCCCACGGGGCTGGGCTGGGGCTCTGCCTTGGGGGACTCGGCCGGCTCCGTACAAACCTCGGGGACGGCCGGGGTCTCCTCTTTTATCTCAAGTCCTATCTCGTCTTGGCCATTACTGGTGGCGTGGACCATGATGAGGCCGGCGGTCTTCTGCTGCGACGTGTCCACGATGCTGATGATCATGGACTTCTTGTCCTCTGGTTTCTTCTCCTCCTTCCCCGGGGTCTCCGCGCGGGCCTCGGTCTCTTTCCTCAGTGTGGACGGAGTCCCCCACGGGCTCTTGGTGGGGGCCAAAGTCCCAGAGTCTGCTCCGATCACTCCGATCGCTCCTTTGCCTCCGGGGGAGTACGCGGGGGACACCAAGCTCTCCAAGTCGCCCCTCTCTGGTTCTTTGGTTTGGATGTCCACAAACAGGGGTGCTGCTCTGTCTGAGTCGGGGCTGTGGATCGGGGTGGGCGACCGGGATGGGACTTGAGTGGAGAGGGCCCGTTCCCTTGCGGCCAGCGCAAGCGCCAGTGGGGAGTTCGGATCCAGGGGCTTTCCCGTGAGGGGGTGGATGAACGTTGAGGATGAGCTGCTAATTAATGGCTTTAAAGCTGAGACAGGGGAAGGCAGTAGAACATCTCGGCTTCCTAACAACCGCTCATCGATGGACCTGGACTGCTGCAGGGACGGCATCTCGCTGCTGGGCGGGGGCGGCCCCTCGATGGCCCCGACCGAGAGGAAGACAGTGGATTTCCGCCTCTCATCCAGGCGACGGTCTCGGTCCTTCATGACGCCAGCGATGGCAGTGGCAAAGGGGATGCTTGTGGCTTCGACCTGAGCGATGCCGGCGTGGTGCTGGTACTCCACCCCGCCCAGGCGGTGGCCCCTGCGGGTGGGCGAGGGCTCCCTGGAGAAGCCCCCAGTGATGGCCAGTGCCGCCCGCTCCTGCGCGTCCTCCACCTGCAGCTGCTTCACCAGCGGGCTCTTCTTCCTCTGCGGCTTGGTGGGAGCAAACAGGCTCACGTTGAACTGCCCCATGTTGGCGTAGGGGTTGTCGATGACCCTCCCCTTCCGCTTCAGCTTCTCCGGAGGGGTCGCGGACGGGCCGGGCCGGGGGATCTCTGTGGGTTCCACGGGGAGATGAGAGGAATCCTGGAGGATTATCATGGATCGGGCCCTCTTCTGCCGTTCAGGGTAAGGGATGGAAGTCCTGGCCTGGTCGTACATCTCAGCCGCGCTGATGACCTGCGGGAGGCCATGGAGTTTGGCCTCCAGGCTGGGCTTAAAGCTCGACCTGATGGTGTCGTAAGCTCTTCCTGGGGGTGGAGGTGGAGAGAAGGATGGAGGGGGGCCTGTGTCGAAGTAATATGGAGAAGGAGGTGGGGGTGGGGCTGTTTGGGGTGGTGGTGGAATCCCATGTCCTTCCCTAACAGTGTCTTGCATGGATGTGCTCCGGGGAAACTTCCCGTCGAGCAAAGAAGCAGCAAGTTTCTCGTCTTCACCTGGAAAACAAGGGAACAGTGACATGCCAGGGAGGACATTCCCAGAGAAGCCAGAGTGCCACCCACTGCGTGGTGGGATTGCTCCCCCTACCCCAGTTTCTTTCTGAGATGACTTTTCATCTTTCCAAGCTGGGCTGGAAAGGGTTTGGAGCAATTTGGGATAGTGGAAGGTGTCCCTACACATTGACAGGGAGGTGGCACTGGGTGGGCTTTGAGGTCCCTTCCAATCCAAACCAATCTGTGATTCCTGCTTGGACGGGGCTTGGAGTAATGTGGTCTAGGTAAGAGGTGTCCCTGCCCATGGCAGGGGGATGGGATGAGCCTCAATATCCCTCCCAACCCAACCCATTCCATGACTCGGTGAGTGTTTCAGCCTGGCCCTTTGCTCCTCGCCCCTGGCGCAGCCACACCATCTCCCACCGGTTCAGTTCCCACCAGGCAGTTGTGCCCAGCCCTTCCCACCCAGGCTGAGTCCCCTCCAGTGACAGAAGTGCCGACGGGCTCCATCCACCCTCCCGACACCACCTGCCAACGTGCCAGACAGCCGAGTGCCACCGGCACGGGCTCCGCACGCTCCGCTACCGTCACACTTCCCGACTCCCTGAGGGGTTACATATGTTCCCATGTGCCAGACTGAGCTCAGCAGGGTCTAGCAGGAACGCAAGTGAAGGATTTCAAGTGTTGGAAGCACCCAAGGATGCTGGATTCTGTCATTCTTACTCTGAACCGACTCCCTGTGTGCACAGCCAGAGCTTTTCCAGGCACTGGGAATACTCTGGGAAAGACTGGGAGGATTTCAAAGTAAGAGGAGGAAAAATTAGGACCTGGAACTGGATGGTCTTTAAAGACCATTTCAACCCAACCCATTCTAAGCCATTCCATGATCCTACAAACCATGAATACAACAATCCCCCACTGCAGGCTCCAGCCTTCGGCCTCAGCCCCTCCATCCCAATCCCCAATTCCCCGTGCTCACCCCTCGCTTGCCAAAACTCCTTCCCAGTCCCTGTTCCGCTGTTCCCAAGGTCTCAAACAGCTTCCGAGAGGATTTGGGGCTCTTTTTTGCCTCTAAAGCTTTTTCTTTCCAGAAAATGCTCTTCCTGCACTGTCCACCAGCACCGAAGAGCTCCGGCAACCGCGCCCGGTATCCGTCAGCAATTCCACCCGACGCAGAGTCCAATGGGGACAAAAGGGAGGATTTTGGCACTGGACTTTCATCCCATGCTGTTGTTCTGTGCTCAAAGCCGGGCTATTTTTGTCAAACACAGTTTGGGGATTTGCAATCCCGAGGCGGGATAATGAACTGGCAGCATGGAACAGGTTCAAAGGGAGCCTGGACAAAGCCATGCAGGAGCTTTTTCAGAGCTGTTCTGTGCCCTGAAACTCCTGAGTGCTGAGAATTCAGGAGAATTATCTCATCCGTGCCCTGTTTTCCCTCCCCCCCCGGGAATCTGCTCGGCAGCAGTGCCTGGGATGGGATCCTGCACTAGATGGAGCCATGGTTTGATTCAGGAGAGACACTGTCATGTTCTCGGCAGCATCGAGATCCAAAAAACCAGTCCTGCCTTCTGGTTATTGCTGCGAATGGCCAGGAGTTGAAACAAGGATATTTGGCCAGCACCGAGCTCGGTCACCATGCCCGAGTTGTCACAGGACATGGTCCAGTGCCAGGAGAGCTCGCTCTGAATGTGCTGCCCAGCCTGGAGATGGGCACGGCTGTGCCAAGCACGGAGCTGCTGCAGGAAATCCAATGGGGAAGCTGGATCGTCCTTCTGGAATGTCCTGGGAGTGGCTGCAGGACCAGGGGTGACACTGGGACACCACCAGGTCCTGTATCTCCTCCACGTTTTCTTAAATGAGGAGGGGAGGTTGTAGAAAAGCCCATCCAAGGCACTGCCAAAGGCAATAACCAGCCAAACATCTCAGAAGGACCTCCATGGGAATGGACCAGCAGGAACCCCATGAGTCCCAACAGGGACAGACGCCAAATCCCACACCTGAGAAGGAGGAACGCCTGACCACTGGGGAGTGGCTGGCTGGGGAGGAATTCCATGGAAAAGCACCTGAAGGGTTGGTGGGCAGTGAAGGCCAACAGTGTCCTGGGCAAAGACAAAGGCACCAGGCAGAGCAGAGTCTTCCCTCACTCCCTCCCAGAGACACCCCTGTGATGCTGATGGGCCAAAGGCTGGACTTGATGACCTTGGAGGTCTTTCCCAACCTTAATGATTCTGTGACTGTGACTCTGTGATGCCACAACCACCAGAAATAGAGAAACAAACTCCTCTGAGTTCAGTGGACACTTCCCAAGGTGGCCGGGGCTGGAGCTCTGCTCCACCTGGAGAGACCTGGGATGCTCCAGCCTGCAGGGGGAATGATGTGGGGGGATCTGCAGCAGCTTCTGGGTGGGAATCAAGAAGCCCAGTCTGGGGTTTCACCATGAGGACATGGTGGGGGGCCAAGAGGCTGTGGGCAAAGCTGAAATGAGAGCTCCTGGCTGGGTAACAGGAGGAATTTTCTGCCGAGCAGTGGGACAGGCTCGAAGAGGCTGCCCAGAGAGGGGGTGTGATCCTTGTCCTTGGAGGGAGAGACCAGAGTGGATAAAACCCCGAGGAACATGATCTGTGTCACAGCTGACTCTGCTGGGAGGTGGAGGGTGGACTGGGGTCCTCCTGCTCCCAACAGGAATTATCCTTTGACCCTTGGACTTTGCCACAGTCCTGCTTCCCAAGCTGACAGGGAATACAACCCTGTGCCTTGGAATAGAGGAGTATTCTCTCTTCTCTGGGAAAACAAACATCTCCTATTGCTCCTCAGCAAGAAAACCAACACTCAGGACAGATGACCCATGGAATGGGTGGGAGGGAAGAGAACCTTGGCAGGTTCTTCCTTCACCACCTGCAAGTCCTGCCATGCTCCTCTGCTGGGCCTGTGCCGAGCCTGAGTAAACAACCACATCCTTACTCATCCCCCTCCCTCCCCCAGCAGCCTCCTCACCCCCACGCTGTGCCATGACTCTGCCTCCAGCCCCCTCCTCCAGCTCTGCTCTGGCCTTGCAGATCACAGAATGATGGAATTGTTAAGGTCGGAAAACCCCTCGGAGCCCACGGAGTCCAACCATTCCACACCACTGCCAAGGCCACCACTGACCATGTCCCCAGGTGCCACATCCACAGGGATTTGAAATCCCTCCAGGAATGGGGACTCCATCACTGCCCTGGGCAGCCCCTGCCAAGGCCTGCCCACCCTTTCCAGCAGCAAATCCCTCCTGCTGCCCCCCCTGGCCCTGCCC
>JAWWMP010000041.1:522908-537825 GCA_035047865.1 Dendrocincla tyrannina
TGGGATGGTCCCAAAGAGCACTGCCACCACTGGAGATGTCACTCTGGGATGGTCCCAAAGAGCACTGCCACCACTGGAAATGTCACCTTGGGTTGGTGACAAAGAGCACTGCCACCACTGGAGATGTCACTTCAGGATGGTCCCAAAGAGCACTGCCACCACTGGAGATGTCACCTTGGGTTGGTGACAAAGAGCACTGCCACCACTGGAGATGTCACCTTGGGTTGGTGACAAAGAGCACTGCCACCACTGGAGATGTCACTCTGGGATGGTCCCAAAGAGCACTGCCACCACTGGAGATGTCACTCTGGGATGGTCCCAAAGAGCACTGCCACCACTGGAGATGTCACCTTGGGATGGTCCCAAAGAGCACTGCCACCACTGGAAATGTCACCTTGGGATGGTCCCAAAGAGCACTGCCACCAGTGGAGATGCCACCTCGGGATGGTCCCAAAGAGCACTGCCACCAGTGGAGATGTCACCTTGGGATGGTCCCAAAGAGCACTGCCACCACTGGAGATGTCACTTCAGGATGGTCCCAAAGAGCACTGCCACCAGTGGAGATGCCACCTCGGGATGGTGACAAAGTGCAGGAGAGTGGGGAACTGGGAGACAGAAGAGCAGCAAGACACACCCACTGGCCATGACTCTGAGCCACACGCAGCTGATGAAGGGACACATCCAGCTGCCAAAAAAGCTGCTAAGGACCTTCATGAAGTGAGACCAGGGAAGAGGGAGGCAAAGAGACCAAGTGCTGTGGACGGAGTTTGTGGGTTTGATGGTATCTTCAAAAGGGAGCTCTCTGGATGAAGGTCAGAAGAGCACGGAGCAGGTGCCAGAGGGGCCCTGGAAACACCGGGATGTTCATGGATTTTCACACCTGGCAAAGCACAAACTCCCTCCCCAGAACCTCTGAGTGAACCCCATCCCTGTTTTCGCTGTGGTGGAAGCCACACCGTGCTCCCAGAGGGGTTCTCAGTTGCAGATGAAACAGTTGGAGAAGTCCAGAACCTCATCCTTCTCATCAGAGAGTGCAAGAGACACCAGGAGCAGTGATGGCCGTGGGGTGCAAAGGCAGAGCAGGGCCTTGGGGGGGCAGGTGATGTGTCACGTCTGGGGGTGATGGGATGGGAAGGGAGGGATCATCAGAGAGGGAAGAACGGGTCATTCCTCCTTGGAAGAGGAGTGTGACTGGGCAGGTGCAGGCAGCCAAATTATTGTCCTAGCACACTGAAGCTTCTCGGCTCTCCTCAGACCCTGAGAAGGCTCTGCCAAGGTGCCAGCCCATTGCCAACGATTCCTATCACAGAGTCATGGAATGCTTTGGGCGGGACGGGACTTTAAGACCATCTGGTTCCTGCCGTGGGCACACCCTCCACTAGTCCAGGCTGTTCCAATCACATCCAGCCTGGCCTTGACTGTTCCAGTTATTGAGTCCTCCCACCACTGATGCTTCCCCACCTCCCCATCATCCCAGACAACAGGATGATGATCTTTAACACCACCTTAACCACCTTCGTGCGAGGTTCTCCAGCTCCCCGTGCCCGGCCCGACTCCTGGCACACTCTGTGTTTGTTCCAGGCTTCCAGGAGTCTGGCACTTCCTCCCGGGCCAGCCCTCCTGCTCACATATGGCAGCTCCATCTGGGCTGCCACCCGGGCAGCAGCTCTCGAGGCGTTGGCAGCAGCTGGTGCTGCCATTGTGCAGACACAGCCCGGCTGGAGCTGCCGGGGGTGTCCCCAGGGCCGGTCCCCACATGGTGACACTGCGCACCCAACGCTGCCTGGGGCACCACGGGGGCCTCCTGTGCATGAGCTGTGCAGAACACCAGGATCAAACACATCCTGGGTGTCCTCAGTGCCTGCTGGACACGCCATGGGCATGGAGAGGATGCAGCACCCCCTGGTGACACCCAAATCCCAGTCCATGGTCTGTGCTGGGCTGTGCCCACTGCCCTGGGGACTCTGGTCAGTGCCCACCACCCCCTGGGGGGAGGACCTTTTGCTGATACCCAACCTAACCCTGCCCTGATACAGCTCCAACCATGCCCTGGGTGCTGTCCCTGTCCCCACAGAGCAGAGATCAGTGCCTGCCCCTCAGCAGCTCCAGACTGAGACAGGAACTTCCCTTGTGTTTTCAGATGAGGGACACGGAGCTGCTGGGAACCCACAACGACCCTCCTCATGAGATACATCACAAAACAATCCCAAAGAGAGGGGGGTTATGCCCCATCCCTGGGAGTGTCCAAGGCCAGGCTGGGTGGGGTTTGGACCAACCTGGGCTGGTGGGAGGTGTCCCTGCCCATGGCAGGGGTGGCACTGGATGGGCTTTAAGGTCCTTTCCAATGCAAACCATCCTGAGAGTCTCTCATTCTAGATCTGTGTCCAGAACTGTCCTTCCCACCACAGTCTGAGATGGGTCTGACAGACCTCCCAAGAGCTCCCAGGCTCAGCCTGAAGGATGGGGAATGCCAGGCTTCCTGTGCCAAGCAGAGACTTCCAGGTACCATCTGCACCTGGAGTGTGACGTCTGTGGGTCAGGGAGGATTTCGAGTCAGCAGCAGCATCTGGAGAAGGGAGCTGAGATGGCATCTGAGTCAGAATTAGCTCAGTCTCACACTGAGCGCTGGGGGAGGAGTGGGAGGGAGCCAGGAGGCCAGAAACCCGATCAGTTCTTACAAGACAAACTCCAAATGAAAAGAGAGAGCAAACAAATCAAATCAGATGATTCGAAGGGAGCCTTGAGAGAGTCGCTAAATAAAAATTGAAAAGAGGAGGGGATCAGGGAAAGGAAAGCTGCACCTTGGGGAGCAGACTGTCCCTCTGATGGCCACAGAGGTGGCACCTGGGAGAAGGGACACGTGTCCCACATGGGTGACAGGCTGGAGCACTTCCCTTTAAGACACACACTCGCTCCCTGAGCCTGCCTCTCAACAAACCAACTTCCAGCCTGTCACACCGTGACAGAAAATCATTGCTGGCCACAGAGTCTCCTGGGCTGCATTCCCTCTCTCCAGCAGCGAGGAGTGCAGGGTTCAACTACACCGTGATTGATAAGAGGAGCTCAGAAAACCGGGGGAAGAGACCTCAGTGCTGTCACAGAGCACGGAAGGCACCGCCCTGCCCTTGCTCCGGCGTGGGCGCAACGACACGAGTGCAGAGAGCGAGGCAGGAGAGGACAGGAGGCAGGAGCTCCACAGGAGCAGGGAATGGTCCTTCCCAAACAACGGGGAGTATGGAGCAGGAATCTCCCAGTTATCCCAGAATCATGGAGTGGTTTGGGTGGGAAAGGACCTCAAAGCCCACCCAGTGCCACCCCTGCCATGGCAGGGACACCTCCCACCAGCCCAGGTTGGTCCAAGCCCCATCCAACCTGGCCTGGGACACTGCCAGGACATGGAATCACTCTCTGGGCAACGAGCAAAGCTCTAACAGAGGGACATGCCAGGTGACCTTGTTCAAAATTAACTCCTTGTTGTCTCCCTTTCCTGTTTTCCTCTCTTTTCCACCCTGGTCCTTTCCCTACCAAGAAGCCAGAACTTGTCTTCATATTTGCACTTAGTGTTATTCACCCTTTGTCCTTCTCTTTGTTTTCCCGTTTCCTTCTCTGCTTCCCACACTGGCCTGCAGTGCCAGGACACGGGGAAGGGCTTCCCAGTGCCAGAGGGCAGGGTTAGGTGGGATATTGGGATGGAATTCCTGGCTGGGATGGTGGGCAGGCCCTGGCACAGCTTGGGCAGAGTTAATTCCACTGTTAATTTCCCTAATTTGGGGAAAGTAAAACTTGCTAAAAGACAAAAGCAGAACATTTAGAGTTTTCCTGACACATTCCTGAGTCTGGCTGACAGAAACAACATCTGGAATCAGAGAGATGAAATCCAGCCCAGCACAGACTGGTTCTCTTGGGATGGAGGGATCAGGTCCCCATGGCCAGGGTGGAGAACAACCATCGAGGAAAGAGGAGGCAGAAATGAACCTGTGGAAGCATCAATTGCCCCAAACTAAAGCCCAGTCAAGCAAATGGTGGCGCTGCATGAATAAAAATGGAATTCTAGGAGGTGTTTCCAAGACTTTGAGGATCCATCTGCACTGAAATGTCCAGTCTGGGGACAAACCAAACGGGGTTTTTACCACCTTTCAGAAAGAGGTAGATGGAAAAGAAAGTTGGGAGACTTGACTGCCAAGGACAGACTGACAGCAGGGCCTTTGCTCACCTCAGATCTTCCCAGAGTCTTGCAGAAGGCTGGTGATCAATTATCCCACCAGTCCAGCCTTGGAAGGACAAAGGAATCCGCTCCCTTTGCCAAAGAAGTGATTAAAATCTGAGCACAAATTTCAATTTCCTCTGCACTGAGAAAAATCCCCTTGGATGGAACGCTGGGTTGGCCAAACCTCTCCAGGGCTGCCTCAGAGCAGGTAGGAAAAGTGTCCTGACCCTTATTCCAGGTGTTTGTGCCCAGAAATGGACGGGACGACACATTTACCTTTCTCCATTGGGACATCTGGATTTTGTCCAGAAGAGGCTGATTGATCTGTCTGTGTTTGATTTGTTAAATATCATTTATCCTGCTTGAAATTTACTTGTGAACATGGAGAGATCACCCAGCAGGACACTGGGACAGGTTGGGCAGAGAAGCTGTGGCTGCCCCTGGATCCATCCCTGGGAGTGTCCCAGGCCAGGCTGGACGGGGCTTGGAGCACCCTGGGCTGGTGGGAGGTGTCCCTGCCCATGGCAGGGATGGGAATGGAGGGACTTTGAGGTCCCTTCCAGCCCAAACCATTCCATGACTCTGTGATGTCATGACATAACTCAATGTTATTACTTCAAATTCTTGGTCCCAGCCAAGAACCTGAACCTCAACCTTTATGAGTGTCCTGGGCCACTCCTGGAGCCAAGGCCAAGAGGAAGGTGAGAGCAGAGGATGATTCACAAGATGGACACAAAGGTGGTCCAGTAGCTGTGAAAACCTTTAAAATGTGAAAATGAAGGAAGAGCAAATTATTCCACTTCAGTCTGAGATGAGGTGATCACCTGCCCTCACCCCACGGCTATTTCAAGCCCTGAATAAAGACCAAATTTGCATTCTGGGCATTAATGGGTTTTATTTGCAGGAGGAAGAGGCTCCTTTACCTATAACTCCCAACAGGCCTAAACAGCCACGACAAGTGAAAACCAAGAGAAGTCTCCCCTACACAAGCAAGGCTTGTTTTATACCAATATAAATTATTTTGTATGATTTGCATCTGATTTTATACGATTTATATGCTATTTTCCCTCGAGATATACTGGTTTATATTTCTACAAGCTGAGCAGTGTGACCCCAAAAGGTGCTGAGCCCAGCTCAGCTCCACGGCCAAACCCACCTGGGCCAAACCCTGTCACTGTGAAAGGGACAAAAAGGCATCACAGCCACTACGAGTTTGTTTTCGTGGCAAGTCTGCTTTGAAAATGTGCTTTTCAAACGAGCAGGTTTTTAATTAATCTGCAGCAGGAGAAGGTCAGAAGTGCCGGGTTGTTGCGTTACCTGATCATTAAGGACAACAAAGGGCCTAAGTCTGATCACAGATTCCTCAGCAGTCCCGGGCTTTAATCAATTCTCCTGGTCAGAGTTAACAAACACACTTTGAAACGCTAAACCAAACATGTTTTCCCACTCAGGCAACAAAAGCAGCGAGTCTGAGGACGACGTGCTGCATTTTCAATCCAGAGGAGGTTGACTAACCCCTCCAAGTGCCAACAGGAACTCCACACCTCCATAAATTATTTTAATTTCTACTACAGCAGAACTGGGAAGCCAAATCAGCAGGCTCTGCACACCCTCCCAGAACACACAGCCCCTGGAACCCAACTGCACGACAAGGCAGAACAGATGGAGGAGGACAAGGTTGTCGTTGTGGTGACAACAAGAAGAATACAGAGCTTATTAGTCAAAACAATGTCACAGAGGTTTCCACATCAGCTACAAATCCTGGTGTTATCTTGGACCAAGTTTCTCAGACGTCAAGCAGCAGATGTTGGTTCTGTGTTGGACACACGTTGAGGAGCAGAGGCAGGGAAAGAACAAGAGTTTATGGCTAAATGGAATGATAAAACATCATCCCCTCCCAAGTATTCCTGACACCAAACATGCCTCATCTACGTCACTAGGATGAAACACATCATCTCCATGACATCACAAGCCATGATGTCATCAACAAGCCAGAAATCCACCCACGGCCGGCAAAAATTCCATCTCCATTAGAAAAATCACCGCTCGCCCAAGACGTTCTTGAACCAAATCACTCCATTTGAGAATATCCCGTTGCCTGGGCAACACAACTGCAAACTGCAGAGTTCAGACCACGACGTCTATTTTAAAGCAACAAGATACAGATCTTTGAAGAAAACACAACTAAGGACCTGTTTGCGCCGTACCGAGCACTGGTGGCAACGGGGGGTCAGAGAACACCAAAGCGTGGAGCTCTCGGGGTTGGAGGGTCTAAAGGCCCAGTTGCACCTGTGACAGAGGCAAAGGAGGCTGAGAAGGTCAAGGCTGGAAATGGGGTGCAATGAGGGAGGTGTGGGAAGAAGAGGAGAACATCAGCACGTGCTCCAGGCAGGGGTCGGTGGACACCACTGGTGGGGCAGGAGAGCTCTGGCACCACGGACACCTGAGGGTTTGCTCCATTCTGCCTTGAGCTTTTTGCTCCACACACAGCAAATATCACCACGTCAACAGGTCAGTTTGGCCTCACAAAGTAGGACCCAGGATTTGGGGCCACATCTTTGCATTGGGTTCCACAACCACTTCATGAGTCACCTTTGCTAGTCAACAAAGCCCCAGGTTCCTGCAGACCCAGAAGGGTCACCTGGCCAGAACCTTCCATGAGCAACCTGAGACATGAACAGCGAACCCTGATCATCCTGACACCTGGAAAAGGAGGGAGGTTGAACCAGCTTTAAACTGGGATGCAGCGAGAGGAACATGGGACACCAGGAACTTCACTCTGTGCTGCACAGAAAGGCTGGGCCAAGCAGAGGTGGGGACGAGAGCAGCTTGGATGGAGCACATGGAACTGAAGGGATCCAGGCTGCTCCCAGGAGAGGGAAGCAGGCCAGGCTTTGTGAAGAGCAAAGAAACGGGAGGTACCACCCCCCTGTCTCCTGCAGCAGCTCTGACAGCCTTATGTGACATCCCCAGAAACAACAGAAATTAAATCGAGCCGAAACTCCTGCCAAGAGATGAAAAACTGATCAGAAACCTAATTCATGACTAACTGTCAGCCTGGAAATGTCTGCCAAATGGATTTCACAGGCCCCTACCCCGGGTTCAGGATTCAATTTTGTCATTAACAGCCGCGATGATGGAGTGCAGAATATGCTTATTATTAAATTCCTCGATGAGCCCGAGCTGGGAGGTGATGCAAAGTCATTAAAGGATGAGAATTGAAAGGATTGTTGGAAACTCAAGAACAAGGCGGTGGGAGGGGGGGATTTAATCAATAGAGACAAAGGTAATGGCAGTCTGTGTGCAGGGACTGGGGGAGATGGAGCCCAGATCTTCTCCAAGGTGTTCAGGGAACCGGGGCCAGCAGGCACGGGCTGTGAGGGGAGAACTTCTGTCTGAGCACAATGGAAAGGTTTCCACCAGGAAAGTGGATGAGGATGGCACCGAGGCCAAGAAGGAGCACTCCAGGTGTGGGGGCTTCCCAAGCCTGGCCAGGAACCTGCCCTGAGCACCTTCCTGAGCAGGGGAGAGACGACCCTGAGTCTCCCGGTCCAGGTGGCTCCCTCAGTGCCACAGGAGGCTGGGAAGCAGCAGGAAGCCACAGAATCCCTGGGGCTGGCAAAGCCCCCCCATCCCACGGAGCCCACCCTGTGCCCCATGCCCACCTTGGCCCCCAGCCCAGAGCACTGAGTGCCACGGCCAGTCCTGCCTTGGGCACCTCCAGGCCTGGGCACTCCAACCCTTGGTTTCTTCTATCACCATTACCTACCCCAAACAATCCCCCAACAAACCCACCCACCACAAAGACCTGTTTGAAAGGATTTAGCCTGGGGGGACCTCGCGAAAATGCAGCAATTAAAAGTACAGGCAACTTTTCGACAGAAAAGCAGCAGCTCTGACTGTTAAATTCCAGTGAAAGGACAGGAAATTTGAAGCCACTACTCACACACTATTTTTAAATTCTGCATCTGATAATCCTGCATGTGTAGAAATGGGAAAGTTCAAGCAGGAGTGTCAGGAGGACAAAGGAACTTGTACAAAATTGACATTTACTGCTCATTAAGAACCTTGTCTGCTCTTCTAAAACCTCCATCAGGCATGTTTGGGAAGAGCCAACAGCAGAGATCCCACAGCTCCTCTGGCACACAATGAGGCAGGGAAGAAATCACGGCCTCAGGGTTCAGCTCAATGCCTGGGTCACCTGCTCACAGGAACAAACCAACCCTCTGCTCAACAGGAAAGGAAATTATGGGGGGTTAGGGTGGGATTTTTCCAAAGGAATCCCACTGAGTTATGGTCTGTGGGTGCTTAAAACTGCCAGCACTGGGAGCCCGTTTGGATGGGTTCTCACAGGCATCTGTAGTGGCTGGAAAATCAATAACCCCCCCAAACCACAAGCTCACATATTTATTTATATTTATATTCATAGTTATATCTGTGTTCATATATATTTGTATATATTTCTATATATTTATATTCCCCACTGTCCACCTTGGGTAAGTAAATACCCCCTGATGGTCACAAGGCACCAAAAATGCTGCTGAGGAGACATAGAAAAAGCCACCTTTGATTTTGGACAAGCAACAGGACTTGTGGAAACCCAGGTGAGAAGGTTCCAACCTGGAACTGGATGGTCTCTAAGGACCCTTCCAACCCAAACCACTCTAAAGTCTATCCTATGGCCACTGGGGGTGACCCACAGATCTTCCAGGAACACACAGAGGCAGCATAAAGAATCTCCAAAAACTGTCCTGACAAGAAAGCTCCATCCTTCCAGAGAAGTGGTGGAGTGCCCACCCCTGGGAATGTCCAGAAACCACCTGGATGTGGCACTTGAGGACGTGGTGGTGGTGAGATGATGGTTGGACCTGATGCTCTTAAAGGTCTTTTCCAACCTTAACGACCTTGAGAACACAAAGTTCAGGCCCCGTGTTAGAGTTGGGAGGTTTGGGAGAGAAAACTGGGAATTTAGCACTGTGAACAGGATCAAACTCAGAGGATGCTTAGCAGGAAACTGCTGCCACCTCTGACAGGCACTGAAAAACACAGTGGGAGGCAGGTGGTGGCCTTACTGGGAGGAACTGGACTTTTCCCACTTTTTACACAGAAGTAACAACAACTGGAAAGGCCACTGTGTTAAATAAAAGGTGAAAAACTGACCCAGAGGTTCCAAGTCACCAGTATGTGATACCCAATTTAATCCCATGGGAAATGGGATTAATCCCACCCCGGGTGTTCCTGAGAAAGAAAACAATGGATGAGTCTTTAAAGCCACCAGAAAAGCGAGGAGAGAAAGGAAAGCAGGGCCTGATGTGGTGGCAAAGAGGAGCCCCACGTGATGAGAAACCAACGCTGAGGAAGGGTCTTACCCCCTCCTCACACCGACCACCCAGAGCAGCTGGGATTGATGGGGAAGGGAAAGGGGGGGGGGAGCAGGAACAAACCCTTTGGAACAGCTACTGAACAGTTTGGGATCCTCCTGCTGTTCACAGGGAATTCTTGCTGTGGAGAACAGAACTCCTGAGGTGGCAGCAGATCCCCAGCCCCTCACCACAAGGCAGACGCTGCTGAGACACAGGAGGGGCACAGATGGCCCAGGGCAGGAAAACCAGCAGCTTCGTCAGAGCACACAGGGAGGGAAGACAGATGGAGCCCTTCGTGGCTCCTCTTTATCCATACAGAAATTAGGATGTTACAGTATGGATGGGTGGGCAGACGGGGAGAAATGTTGGATGGTTCAGCTCAGAGAGTTGTCAGTGGGTCATTCCCCACCCAACAGCCAAGGGGAGGCATCACAGACACAGGGTTTGAAGGTAACACCACTCTGAGGGCAATGGCTTTGAAGGTAACACCACTCTGAGGGCAATGGTCAGTGCCCACCAGGGCAGTGTTGCCACCCTGAGGGACATGGACAGGCTGGAGGAACAGCCCAACAGGACCCCCAGGGCACGGAAAAAGTACAAATGGGAAATCCAGTGTCTGGGAAAGACCCCACCAAACCAGAGTCCTCCTGGAACATTGGTTCACATGGCCCATCTCCAGCACCAGGTGTGGATCATCCTCCTGCTGAAGCTCAGCTGGCAGAGGGAAATGATTTCATTTCCAAGTCAAATGCTGTGATTTAGATGCTCAGGGACCCTGGGCAGGAATTTGAAAGGTTTTCTCGTCTGCAATCACTCTGTCAGTTGGCATTAAGGGAAGGGAAAAGGGAAACCCAAAACTGCAGCTGAACAGCCACTGGCACTTTATACTTCCACAAAACCCACAAGGAGCTGTCACAGGCTGACCTGGAGGACCTGGAGACATCAGAAGTCCCACACAAGCCAAAGGCTGAAGCAGTGAGGGTGGGCAACCTTATCAGCACACAGCAAAGCACCTCCTGAAGAACAAGACTTGGAGACAAATCTTTGTCATCCTAAGAGACAAAACAGCGCCCAGCGTGGTTTGGGTTGGAAGGGACCTTAAAGCACGGGCAGGGACACCTCCCACTAGTTACTCACGAGGACTGTGTGACACCACCCTGGTCACACTCCAGACTCTGAGGCCTCCACAGTCACCAGTGAAGGAGAACCAGAGAAAGCATTTCTAAGGGGCTAATAATTAACGAGCTCATCTGCAGCCTCGGACCTGGGCTGGGAATAGATGCTGACGGACACTCTCTGCTCTCCAGGGACACCTGAGGAGCAGATTTGCTGGACACTGAGACACAACATTCCTGCAGAGCCCTCAGGCAGCTGATGGTGCTTCAGCAGGAGCACAGGCAGTGACCCTCCCACTGCAGAAGTGAGGAGCAGAACAGAGCTGGGACGGGCAGAGACCTCGTGCAGCCTTCAGGGACTCCCTTCCCACAGTTTGCAAACTTAGGGAAGGAATTACATGGGGAAAGGGCTGAGGTTCCCTTTGCCACCTGTGTCACACAGCACAGTTCCCAGAGAGCAATTCCAGAGCCTCACTAGAGGTTCTAGATGTTCTCTACCTTCAATGTTAGAAATCGAGGTGCGCTCACTTCTGTGGCAACACTGCCCTTTATTTCTAAGGAATTTGGTCCTCTCCAAGGATTCTCCTCCTCCAGTATTTGCATTCCCAGAGCCAGCAACAACTCCTCCTCTCCACACAAAGAGAGGAGCCAAGCTCAGTGTCCCACCACCCCAATGTCCCAACATGAGGTGCCACCGTCATAGCCCTTCCACGGGTACCACGTTCTCTCCTTCCTCCTCTGCCCCACCACTCAGCAGTGACAGGACAGACATCTCGAGCCAGGGCGTTTGTCCCAGGAATTAAACTCCCAGACACGTTCCAGAGCTGGGAAGGTCCATGGGGTGGCCGGGCTGGTGCTCCCCACTCACCTGGAACGCCGTCTGGCTGTTGTAGTTCCGGATCTCCTTGCTGGCACCACGGAAGAGAAGGACCCGGGCACAGCTCTCCTGGGAAGGGGAAAGGGGACAGAGCATTAGCACTTGGGGCTGGTGGCACCACCACAGCCAGCCACGGGGTCACTGAGCTCGGGAAGCTCCTTTGGCAGGAGCGAGGACTGGTGATCATCCCTTATGAACTGGGCACGCCCAACCCCAAGTCAGGGAACCACAGAATTACACAGTGGGTTGGAAAGACCTCATAGATCATCCATTTCCAGCCTCCTGCCATGGGAGGGACACCTTCCTCTAGGCAAGTCCATCCCCAGGGCACTGGCCCTGTGGCCACCACACATTCCCAGATCTGGCTGTTTCCTAAAGCCTTTTATTGCTTCTGAGCACTCTGTGCTGCTCCATGGTGTTGATTCACCGTGTCCATGAGCCCCTGAACCCTGCAATGCCCCTCTCCCACCCCCCCAGCAGGCAGGGACAGGGGTTCAGGAGTCCTCCATGTGCAGAACAAACCCACCACACCTCAAACCACCCCCCACCTGGCAAACCATAGGAGGCTTCACTTTTTAAAGCATGGACACCTCAGAAAGTGGGAAATCCCTTTTATAACCAAACCTGACAGAACACAATGGATAAAAATCTCCAGGAGGGAGCAGAACCTCCAGGAGAAATCCTCAGCTCGTGCCCTGCTCTGCTCAGAGAGCAGTGGGTGTGTGAGATCAGAGAGGGCTCTTCCACCCCCTGAACTGAGGGAGTGACCACCCAGAGGATGGAACAGAGATGGGCCTGGCACAGTCTCTGAAATTCCGAGACTGGGAGGAAGAATTGAGGGCCATTTGTGAGGAGATCAGGACCCCAGGCCATGTGTCTTCCCTGGGGTGGGCTGGAAGCCAAAGGATGTGCCCACCTCAAATTCAGTGTGAGCACCATGGCCAAATTAGAAGCCTCCACCCAGCAAACTTCTCCCTCCCAGCCAGTTCCAGGGACCTGCTGTGTGGCAGGAACAGGAACAGGAGGAAAAATTACAGAGCAGGTTTGGAAGCAAAGCAGCAAAACATGTGAGGAATGGGACAGATTATAAACCACAGCCACTTGGCTCCTGAGACATCCAAAACTGGGCTGGTGCTTCAAACAGAGAAGCCCCTTGGATTCCTCTCAGAAGAACCCCCTGGACCTGGGATCTGTAGGAGCAACGAGAGGGGCTCCAGCTCTGCTGTGCTGTCGCTGGCTCAGCCAGGCTGGTGCCACCCCCCTCTCTGTGCCCCTGCCCACTGCCCTACCTGGTTGTAGAGGGCACAGATGTGCAGGGCGGTGTTTCCTGAGGCGTTCTGGGCAGTCATATCGGCCCCGTAGAACAGGAGGTGCTCCAGGTGCTGGACGTGGCCGTAGCGACACGCCTGCTCCAGAGCCAAGGGGGGAAGAGGCAGAGAGGGAAATCAGGGGAAAATCAGGGAGGGGAGAAACCCCCCAACATCCCCTGCTGGCTCCAGCCACGCTCCAGGAGCGCACTCAGGCTGGAGATGCAACCTGGGCTGAGAGCAGGGACATGGACACGCTGCTGCTCCTCACAGCAACACACCCGGCTGCCTGTTGGGGAAATCACCTCTGGCTCAAGGGGAAATTTGGGATCAGCCCCAAAGCCGTAGCAGAGCCTCCTCCAGCTGCCTCAGGGTGGCTACAGGTGAGGAGAAGCCCTGAGCACACACAGGCCAAGCACTGGCTTCACTGGGCTATCTTCCTCTCCATTTGGCCCATCCTGGGACCAGCAGCCCTCAAAGGTGAGGCCAGGAGGGTGGAGGCGGCAGGAACAGTCATCTCCATACACTGACATCACAAACACTTCTTGTTCCTCGTTCTCATCCACAGAGTGCCAGGACTCATCCCTCTTGGAGTGGGTGGTGTTTTGGGAGGCCACAGACCCAAAGACAACCTGCCCTTCAGTGGGCTCATCCCCCTTCCCCCAAAGGGAGAAGGACAAAGCTGGCTCAGGTCCCCTGACCCCAATCCTCGTCTTCCCTGCACCAAATCCACTTGTCAGTGTGCAAAACAGGGGCAGGCACAGCTGGGTTTGGAACCAGGAACCCAAAGCTTTATCATTTGAGCCAGCCAGCGTTTGGGGAGCATCCCTGACACTACTGGGAAGGATCCCAGACAAGCCTGACCGAGGCCAGGAGAAGACAGCTGGAGCACCGAGCTGGGACGGAGCCCAGGCTGGCACACCATGCCCAGCCCTCACCACCCTCACCAAGCCGTGCCCCTGCAGGGGATGGGCTGACCCCATCCATCAGCCCCAGGACAGCGGTGCCCAGGGCAGGTGCCACCCTGCTGGATGCCATCCCACCTGGTGGATCTCCTGCCAGCCGTTCTCGTCCACGCAGCCCAGGCGGGCGTAGTCGTGCAGCAGGAGCTCGCAGCAGTACGGGTCCCCCCCCACCATGGCACTGTGGTACAGGGGCGTCAGCCCCCGGCTGTCCTTGTAGTCAGGGGACGCCCCCAGGTCCAGCAGTGTCTGCAAGAGAAGAACCCGAGCCTGAGGATGATGCGGGGATGCTCCAAGCACCCCACGAGGCTCCTGGCACCAGTGGCACCAGCAGAGCCCCAGGAGGGGCAGCCAGGGTGGCTCTGGGCACAGGGCACGGGGAGGTGGCAGTGCCCAGTGCCAGTGGGTGTCCCATGGGTGAAGAGTCCAGAGGGCTGGGGCTGCTCCTCACCCTCTGGGAGCAGACGGGATTCCCCCAGAGGAGAGTGGGCAGGAAAGTGCCAGAAATTTAGGGAACAGCAGAAATGCCACTGCTGGCCATGGGAGCACACGGGCCTGGGCACCCCGGTGACATGCTGGCCCAGACCCCACTCACCAGCAGCGCCGCGTGGTTGCGGCAGCGCACGGCCTTGTGCAGGGCTGTCATTCCCTCCCGTGTCCGGAAATCCAGGTGGGCTCCCCCGTTCCGCAGCGCCTTGATCATCTCGCTGCTGAGCTCCAGCTGCGCCGCCGCCGTCAGGGGACACTCTGGGGACCCACAGACACTCGGGTGAGGACCACGGGGCGCCCACCCCTCCGTGGGCACCGCTGGGGGCCAGCAGGACGTGCCCACCTCGCCCAGCCCTACTGGAATGGGAGCCTCATTTGCAGCCTCCACCCAGCAAGGTGTGCCCTCCCAGCCCATCCTGGGGAGTTCCTGTGGGGCTGGAACAGGGGGAAAAGTTATCCCAGAGTCACAGGATGAGCTGGGCTGGAAGGGACACACAAGGGTCATCCAGTCCAGCTCCCGGCCCTGCCCAGGACCAGCCCCAAGAGTCACCCCCTGTGCCCCAGAGCATCATCCAAACCCTCCTGCAGCTCTGGCAG
>JAWWMP010000041.1:666642-680236 GCA_035047865.1 Dendrocincla tyrannina
GAGGAGGAGGAGGATGGGGAGGAAGAAGAGGAGGAGGAGGAAGAAGAAGAGGAGGAGGAAGAAGAAGAGGAGGAGGAGGAGGAAGAAGAGGAGGAGGAGGAGGAAGAAGAGGAGGAGGAGGAGGAAGAAGAGGAGGAAGAAGAGGAGGAGGAGGAAGAAGAAGAGGAGGAGGAGGAGGATGGGGAGGAAGAAGAGGAGGAGGAGGAAGAAGAAGAGGAGGAGGAAGAAGAAGAGGAGGAGGAAGAAGAAGAGGAGGAGGAGAAGGAGGAGGATGGGGAGGAGGAGGAGGAGAAGGAGGAGAAGAAGGAGAAGGATGGGGAGGAAGGTCTTGCCCAGCTCCCGCAAATTTGCGGCAGCAATTCCAGGCGGGATGAGCGGGGACAGTCCCCGTGCCAGGCGGGATGAGCGGGGACAGTCCCCGTGCCAGGCGGGGTGAGCGGGGACAGTCCCCGTGCCAGGCGGGCGGGTGGCACCTCCCCTGGCACCGCCTCCCGGAGCTCCCCGTGGCATCCCCCGTGATCCCCATCCCCGAAAACACGGAGCCAAAATTCGGGGGGATTACCCAGCAAAGCCCCGTTATCCCCATCCCTGCCCCGGAATCCCGGGAATCTCCAAGGACACCCCGAGCGGGACCCTCGGGAGGACGGAGGGATGTCCCGACCCCTCTTTCCCGATTCCCAAATCCCAAAGCTCCGCTCTGTGCTTGAGCCCCCAAAGGCCACGCTCGGGGACACGGGACAGGTTTTATTCCCAAAAGGAGTTCCCGGTCCTGCCATTCCATGGGAAAGGCTCTTCCAGGAACAGGGAGAGGCTCCCGCGGGTCCCACTCGGGGAAAACAGGAGGGAAAAGGAGAATTCATGGAAGGAATTGGAAACAGCCCGAGGTCTCTCCAGGTCTCACCCCACGGGGCCCAAACACGGGCAGGAGAATCGGGGCCATTCCAAAGTGGCAGCAGAAAAAAACATGGAAAAAAATAGGGAAAAATCCTTTAAAAGGGTCAAAGGGTTCGATCCTGGCCTTGCCAAGAGGCTGCGAGGGGGGATCGTGCCCGGGGCTGGCAGGGAAGGGAGCCTGGAACCCCCCGGGGGAGAGCAAAGCTCCTCATTCCATGGAAAACCCTCTCCCTGGAATTCCCCAGGGGCAGGAAAACTGGGAATGCCCCCCTGGAAGAGCCACAGCTCCTCATTCCATGGAAAACCCTCTCCCTGGAATTCTCCAGGGGGCAGGAAATCCGGGAACGCCCCCCTGGAGGGACCACAGTCCAGCTCCTCATTCCATGGAAAACCCTCTCCCTGGAATCCTCCAGGGGGCAGGAAAACCGGGAATGCCCCCCTGGAGGGACCACAGCTCCTCATTCCATGGAAAACTCTCTCCCTGGAATCCTCCAGGGGGCAGGAAAACCCTCCATGGGAAAGGGGGGAATTACAGGGGCCAAAGGCAAAGGTTGTTCCCAGAACACCGTGGCAAAGTTTGGGATCAGGGGGCTCCTCCCAGGCCGAGGAATTCCCAGGGCCACCACCAGGTCCCCAAAGGAGGAGGGAAACCCCCTCGGGGTGACCAAACCAGCCCCTTCCCATCCCAAAGGGGTTTTATGGATGAACTCTGGGAAGGGAAGATCCTTTGGGGAGGGGAGATTTGGGAAACCAGGGGTGGGAATGTGGGAGGGGGAGCAGCAGCAGAGGGACCAGAGTGGCCCTGACCCACCGGGATGTTTCTCCAGGACCTTTTTCCAAGCAGCATTTTGGCCCTTTTCCCTGGGAATGGCGTTGGTTCCGGATCATTCCGGATCACAGAGCCTGGAAAAGCTCCACGAGCCCTCCCCGTGTCCTCAGGCCGGGTCAGGAACCACCTGTGGCTTTCCCAGCCCTTCTGGGTTTTTGGGAATCCCAGAAATTCCCAAGGGGAACACCCCAAATCCCCCTCCAGGGGTGAAGGGCTGGGAAAACGAGCCCTGCAGGGCGAGGGGGAGGGAATTCACCACTATTTTTATGCAATCTTGGAAAAATACAACTTTTTATTGTGGTTTTTTTTCCTTTTTGTTGTTTTTGGGGTTTTTTTGGGGAGCTTTTCAGCTGGAACCCCCCCCTCCCAAGGACTGGATCTACTCCTAAGCAGCACCCACAAGAAGGTCAAAGCACGAACTGCCAGGGCAGCAGCAAAGCTAATTAAAAGTGGCCCCTCCCCCCCAATTAATCAGCTAATTAAGAGTTGAGAACCCTCCACAAGCCACAAATGGTAGGACAGAACCTTCAGGACAGTCCCCAGGCCCAGCCCCGAGGTCACTGCAGGGATAGAACCAGGAACAGGCAGTGGGAAAAGCTCCACTCCGTGCCTGGAACTGGGATGGGAAGGGGAGGGAGGTTCCCAAAATCCCGGGGGAACAAAGACCAGCCAACCCAACATCCCTGTGCTCCAGGGCTGGGGAACGTTGGGATGTTCCAACCCACCCTCCGTGGGGTTTGGAGGGAAAATAAATGAAGCCCCCCAAAATTCCAGGGAAAGGAGAAAGGGAGCAGTGGGATGTTCCAGACCCTGCTCCAGGGCTGGTTCTCCTGAGGGATTTCCCATCCAAACCCTCCAACCCCCCAGTAACAGCAGGTCACGTTCCAACATCCATCTGCCCTGGACTCTGCCCATCCTCCCCCTCCAGGACCCCGGGAAGTTCAGGAACACCAAGAACCCTCAGCTGGCTGCAAATCCGACATTCCAATTCCCAAACAATCCCAACAAAGCCAAGCCCACCCCCACCCAACCCCCAAGAACACAGAGAGAGGATTCAGCTGCTTCCTCGAGGGCTGCTTTTTTTGGTATTTTTTTTAGGTATTTTTTTATTCATCTCCAATTTTTTTTTTTTTTAATTTTTTTTTTTTTGTGGATTTTTTTTTTTTTTTTTCCAGATCATTTTCTCTTTGTTTTAACTCTTTGGGAATTTCTCATTCCCGTTGTACACACACAAGCAGATGGGAACCAAGCTGGTGCAGAAAGGGGAGAGGGGAGGAAAAGAAGGACAAATCAAATCGGTGCCGATGGATTCGTGGGTTCCGGCCTGGGTGGGGGGAACAATCCCTGTGGATCTGGAGCTCCTGGCCAGGTTGAGCCGTGTGGTCCCAGGAGAGTGTTCGGAGGTGTCTGACCCAAATTCCAAGCGAAAAAGAAGGGACGAAACCAAAAGAAACCAAACCAACCAAACCCAAAGGCCAACTCGCAGCCGTCCCGGGGCAGCCGGTTCCGAGCCGAGGGCAGGGCGGGATCCCCACGCGCTCCCGGGAGATCCGAGCGTTCCACGAGCAGCGTCCGCCGGGTCCTTCCTTCCTGCCAGGAGGGAGCTGAGGCCCATCCAGGGCCTGTGCCAGGCTGGCAGTGCCCCCGGGGCTGGCAGTGCCCCCGGGCCGTGCAGCGGGGAATCCATGGAACAAACGGGCTCCCGCTCCGATCCCGCCTCCAGGGGCTCCGTCCGCGCTCAGCGCTCCCCTCCAGGCGCTGGGAATCCACGAGGAGCCCCCTCCTTCCTTCCTTCCTTCCAGCCTTCCATCCATCCTTCCTTCCTTCCTTCCAGCCCCCGGCCCACCCTCCACGCTCCTCCCCGCCCGGAGGAGAACGCCGCTCCACGTCCAGAGCCGGGGCCGCCGCGGGGAACCCGAGCACACCACACGGCCACATCTCCCGCCTTCCTCTCCTGCTGTCGCTCCTTCCTGCCCTCCCTGCCGGGGCAGCTGGCCCGGCACAGTCCAGCAGCACGCTCTGGAGTTGGGTGGGGTGGGAATTCATGCATTCCGACTGCATATTGCTACCAAAATGGAATGTGGGAACACGCTAACGCTCCTGGGGAACGCCCGGGGCGCCCGGACCTACGGGGGGAGATATATATATATATCAATGCTATAATTCATAAAAACCTTGTTTAGTAATAAAAAAAATTGCTTTGTTTAAATATGAATAGTATAGTCTGCTTCTCATGGTTAGGAAATCCGAGTGTCTCTGCAAAGCAGGGCGGCTCCAGCACTACAATTCCATGTCCTGCGCCTCGTCCTCCGAGAAGTCGGACATGGAGCTCTCCGAGGAGCTGTCCCCGGTGCCTTCTTCCTGCTCCTTTAGTGCTTCTTCTGTTGCATATTTCTGGATGTATTCTGGCAGGGAGAGCGGGAAAAGAGGGAATGTTAACAGGGAGCGCACGGGCGGGGGGGGGAGCTCCATAAATCCTGTGATTATATATTAATGAGATATAAATTACATAGAAATTATCCATTTCGACACTGCCCGGAGAGGGCGGGGATTCCTCATCCCTGGTAGGGTCCAAGGCCAGGCTGGAGGAGGGCTGGAGCCAGCTGGGACAGGGGGGGGGTCCCTTCACACTCCAGATGGTCCCTGAATTCCCTCGGGATTGTTTCCTCAGGGCTGGCCCCACAATGCTGGGGAAGAGCTGGGGGAGAACCTGGGGATGGGAAAACCCTTGGGAATGAAGGAGGATCCACAGGGGGAGAACCTGGGGATGGGAAACCCTTTGGAATGAAGGAGGATCTGCTGGGGGAGAACCTGGGGATGGGAAAACCCTGGGAATGAAGGAGGATCCACAGGGGAACAGCTGGGGGAGAACCTGGGGATGGGAAAACCCTGGGAATGAAGGAGGATCTGCTGGGGGAGAACCTGGGGATGGGAAACCTTTGGAATGAAGGAGGATCCACAGGGGGAGAACCTGGGGATGGGAAACCCTTTGGAATGAAGGAGGATCCACAGGGGGAGAACCTGGGGATGGGAAACCCTTTGGAATGAAGGAGGATCTGCTGGGGGAGAACCTGGGGATGGGAAACCCTTTGGAATGAAGGAGGATCCACAGGGGAACAGCTGGGGAAGAACCTGGGGGTGGGAAAACCTTGGGAATGAAGGAGGATCCCAAGGATTCCATGCCACACACGCTTGGAGCTGGGAACTCCCAAGTCCTTCCCAGGGCAGGGACCTCAAGTACCAGCACAGGAGCTGATTTACACCCAGAACTGGCGATTCAGGAAAAATCCAAACCCCACTGAGGGCCTGACTTAAAGGAATTAAAATCTGGGTTTAAACTGCTGGGGCAGAACCCTCACCAAAGCCAAGCTAAAATTCCAGGCTAAAATTCCAGACTGAGCCCTGCCTGAGCTGAGTGCAAAGAAGGGTGGACAGAGCCAGCAGAGCACGGAACTCCCCCAGAACAGCTGGCACTGCTGGATTTCCTGGAATAAAAAAGGAAAAATTCCCTTTCCCAGCCCTACAAAGAACACGGGGCTGCTCCAGACTCGGCATTCCAAGGACAAATCCTGCATGGGATCAGCTCCACAGGGAGCAGGGCCACAGCTCGGGCTCCAAACCCCTCCAGGCACCCAGAACTCCTGGAATTGCAGGCAGGAACAGGCAGGGAATCTGCTTGACTGGGATTCCTGCAGGAGGGGAGGGAACTGTGTGGCTTCCACAGTCCTCCCAGAGCTGAGGGACACAGGGAACGGATGGGATCAGCCTGGGAATGCAGGAGGCTCCCAGTGCCCAGCCAGGATCCAGGCAGGTGTTCCCAGCAGGAAGGATACCTGGAGCACGTGTGTGGGATGGAGCAAAGAGGGAAAACTTGGCACAGAACTTCCAGTTTTCCTCTTTTTTAGCTCCTCTGTTCCACCTCAGAGCAAGGACTTGGCTCCATGGACTCCCAGTATCCCCCAGGGCACACCCTGGGAAGGAGGGAACGTGACTGTCACATCCCAGCTGGAATTCCTCCAGGGAATGAGCTCCACGAGGAGCCTCTCCCTGCCCAGGGCACGGGTTTGCTCTGTATTCCAGGATTTCTCAGCAGGGATAAAGCTGTGGGAGGACACAGATAACCTGAGGCTGAGCTTTGCAGGGCCTGGCTTATCCTAAATCCATCCCTCCTTCCCGAAAGGAAAAGCAAAGAGGCTCCCAAAGTGCTGGGCTCTGGTTCTCCTCATGGGTGGACACAGAGCTCCAGCTCCAGGAGCACCCCATGGACACAGCAGCTCCCAGGATGGAGCAGCTGGGAAAGCTGGGAATGCTGCTGGGAGTGAGGCACAAACCCCCCTGGTTATCCCAGGATTCTCCTGCTCCAGGCTGTTCTCCAAGGGCTGATAGAACATGGAAAACTGCTCTGTAAACACGGGTGGCTCAAGGCCTTGGATCGCCCTCAGGAACCCACGGAGAACAGCCCTGTGCTCCATGCTGGGCATTCCTGGCTCCATCCACCTGGGAATTCCCTCCTTGGGAACAGGAGTGGGAGGTGGCCCCGTGGCAGGGGCTGGAACTGCATGGGCTGGAAGGTCCTTCCCACCCAAACCCTCCCAGGATTCCATGACATGTCCTTGAGGTGCCTCCTCCCTTCCCAGAGTTTTCCAAGGATGAATCCCCCTCTGGAAAAGGGGGGTGTGCCCAGAGCTGTTATTCCTTGCACATTCCCAAAGGGAACCCAAGAGCTGCTGCTGCTGCTGCAGGACTTTGGCTGTCAAACCCCCTCAGTGGGAACCTCGGGAATCCATTCCCTCTGGGATTATCCCAAATCCCCCTGAGCAGCCCTTGGGAGCTCCCAGACCCAGGAGGCTCCAGCACTTCCTCCCTGGCTGCTTCCAGAGGACATTCCAACATGGAAGGTGCTGTTTCCCAGGGCTGGAAAAGCCTAAACTAAAACTTGAAGCCCTTCAAGCTTCCTCTGCCACTCTCTACCCAAAAAAGCCACCAAGGGCTGGGCTTTCCTGCAGGATTCACCCAGGAAAGGCCACATTTCCAGGGATTTTCCACGCTGAACTTGGATTTTCAGCCTGCCACGCAAAAGAAACCTGGAAAATCTAAACCATGCCCCAGTTCCCACCAGGAAAACACCACCTGGTGCATCTGGTCACAAGGAGATGAAGGACAGCAGCAATAAATAAGGCATGGATCTGCATTCCCGAGATTCCCAGTGTGGAAAAGCTGCTCCATTCCCTCCACAGCCAAGCTATTCTAAAAAATGAGGAATGAGAGTTTGGCTCCACCCTCAACTTGTCAGGCAAGGCTGGGAAGAGGCAGCAGAGCAGGATCTGGGATTTATGGGGCCTTAGAGCCCCTTCCAGACCATGGGTCCCCTTGGGAATCAGGGAGCAGGTATCCCACTATCCCAAGGGAATGTTCCTTGGACACCACTTTATGTGGGCGTTTTGAGGGAGTATCTTTATTTTCCACTAAAGCCCAGAGCACCCACCACGGCCCTCCTGCTGCCCCGGGGGATTTGACCTCACAAACCACTTTGCCTGGAAGTTCCTCCCCATGGAAAAGCAGGGAATGCACTCCCCGATCCCAGCAGAGGAGCCAGGCAAGGGAGGCTGGATTTAAATCCAGGGTTTAACCCCCAGCTCTGAGTTGAGCTCCACCCTCCCCAAGTGCAGCCGAGGAGGAGTCACCTCCCAGCAGAAAGGGACTGATCCCTGCACTATTCCTGGGATTCCTGACCTTTCCCACTGGGAATTCCCACCGTGCTGCTCATGGAGTCTCCCAGCCCTTCTCCTGGACAAACAACCTGAGGGTTAGTCAGGAACAAAAACCAAGTCGTGGTGCCTCAAAAACTCCACTCAGGAGCCAACCTGGGCCAAAGGCTGGGAATTCCCAGCAGGAGATTAAAGGATGGTTGTGCTCCATGGATCCATAAATCCATAAATCCATGGCTTTGCCAGGGGTTTGGCACAGCAGGGAAGGGCTGGCAAACTCAGGGGGAGGCAAATTGAAAGCCTGGCTCTTGAGACTGAGCCAGTTTGTGCCTCGCTCCCCACTTTACCAGGATTATCCCAAGGATCTGGGAGGCCTTCCCTGATCCCAGGGAGGGGCTGACTCCCCTCTGGAGCTTTGTCCTTCCAACCCTTCCAGGAAGAGGTTCCAGGAGCCTCTCCCTCCCTCGCCATCCCTGCTGGGTTCCACCCCCATCCCCATCCTGCTCCAGGACCAGCCATTCCCTCCTTTCCTGGGGGCACTTCCCACGTGTCAAAGCTCAGGATCCCGTCTGGTCCTTCCCATGGAACTCCTCCAGATCCTTCCCTCCCTTGGGACACATTCCAGCCTTTGCAGCTTCCCAGTGGGAATCCCTGAGCACCAGGAAACCTTGGCTGGACTGGGAAGTGGCAAGGAAGGATTACCTGGGATTTTCCAAGGAATTCCTGCTGTGTCACAGCACAAACCCACCTTTTCCAGCAGCACCACCAATCCCTCCATTCCCACCCTCAGAACAAGCCTCCTGATCCTGGATAAACAAGCCCTGGATGCTCCTGACTCTTTTCCTGCCTTTTTTTTGGTCACACCCCGACTCATTTCTCCCCCTCCTCTAAAATCCCATGGAATGCCATCCCAGTTTTCCTCCAGCCACCCCCATTTAGGGTCTGATTTCAAACCCACGCCCTCCACGGCTCATCCCCATTTAACCCGGAAAGGAGCCCCTGGAATGAGGGGAAAACCAGGGGCTGTGATTCCCAGATTTCCAGGCAGGGCAGGCCTCCTTCCCAGGGCTGGAATGGCAGGAATTGCGGGGTGCTGAGGCTCACCTTTGATTTTCTGTTTGTACTCTTCTGGTCGGTGGAGGTACATGGCGGCGGCGTCCCCGTTCAGAGGGTCGATGGGGTTGGGGTAGGCCAGGAGCTGGGGCAGGAACGACTCGAAGATGTTGGTGAGATCTGCAGGGGAACACAAACCCTCAGGCGTGGCCCCAGAGCCAGGCAGGGGGGGAACATCCCAGGGAGAACGTGCCAGGAATCGGGGAGGAAAGGAAAGGAGAGGAAAGAAAGGATGATGGAGGACACTCAGGAGCTCCTGCAGCTCCCCAAGTGCTTGAGATCCCAGCCCAGACACACAGGGAACCAGAGCACTGATGGACACACCTGTCTGGATCCTGGATCCTGGCCTAAAAAACTGGGAAAAAGGAGAACAAACTGCTGTGCTTCAGCCCCACTGACTCCTCTTCCCCCTCCCTCTCTCACTGTCTGGAACTCTTCTGCTCCCTGGAAGGTTCTCTGCTCGTGGCAGGGAGCTGGAGCTCCTTGAGGTCCCTTCCACCCCAACCCATTCCATGATTCCATGGCTAAATCCACTATCAGGAGCACCAAGTGCCTTCCAGAGGGAATAAATCATAAAATAAAGCACATAAAGGGATGCTCAGGAGCTGCTGCAGCTCCCACACTGCTCAGGATCCAGACACACAGGGAGCCAGAGCACTGATGGACACACCTGTCTGGACTCTGGATCCTGGCCTAAAAAACTGGGAAAAAGGAGAACAAACTGCTGTGCTTCAGCCCCACTGATTCCTCTCCTCCCTCCCTCTCTCACTGTCTGGAACTCTTCTGCTCCCTGGAAGGTTCTCTGCTCGTGGCAGGGGGTTGGAGCTCCTTGAGGTCCCTTCCAACCCATTCCATGATTCCACAAAACCCTAAATCCACCTATCTTGTCATCCAGAGCTTTGGATGACTGTGCTAATGGAAAGAACATCCCCCAAATCCCCCCTCCAACCCCAACCAACCCTCAGGGAACACCCTGGAGCCACTGGAACCTGTCCCAGACAACCCACGTGGTGCCCATGAGGAATGTGGGGACACACAACGCCCTCTTCCCACATCCCTGAGGTGACAAACACCCCATTCCCGGGGTGGGGTGCTCTGGAATTCCTCCTGGGGAACATTCCTGCTGGCAGGGAGATCCTGGAGGTGCAGCACCTGGATTTTGGCCACCCCAACCTGCCCCTTTTCCTGGGAAAAAACCCAATTCCAGGTCCAGCCATCCCCAAAGCCCCAAATTCAACCCGCTCTGTGCTCAACTCAGGGGTGTTGGAGCCCTTAATTCCTGAAATATTCCCCCAAAAAGAGGGAAAGAGATCTCCAGGAGCTCTGGGATGCAGCTCCATCCAGAACCAGGACTGTCCTGGCTGGCACACGGATCAACCAGGAGCCACCAGCTGCTTCCAGGATGAAGCACCACCTTGGGAAGCAGGATCCCAACCCAAGACAGGGAACACAAACACTGGGAATGCTCTGGGAGGAGATTTTCTGCCATGGCAGGCACAATTCCAAGGGGTTGGATTCAGGAAGCTGATTTTAATTTATGGAACCAGCTCTTGGCAAAGGTGTCCCTGGAGCAGGCCTGGATCTCCGTGGGATCTGCACAGCTCAAAACTCCTGGAATGTGTGGAAGCAGAGCCCTGGAATGTCCCCAGGACACAGCACTGGGATTCCCTGCTGGAATGATCTGATCCAAACCCTCTGGAGTGCTCTGTTGGAAGGGGTGACATTCCCCAAAGCAATGGGATCTTCTTCCCCCTTTCCCTGTTCCTGCTCCCTCCTCGTCCCACACAAGGCGGCAAATCCCTGGGAATGGTGAGGAGGGGCTGGAGAACCTTGGATTGGGGATTCCTGAGGGAATTCTGTCATTCCAGAGGCCTCCCTGCAGCCCCAGGGCAGAATCCAGACCTGTGGAGCACATTCCAGCACCTCTGGAATGGCTTCCCTTTGTGGGAGAGTGGCTGATCCCCCCCAGCAAATCCATCTGCACTTGGAATTCTGGCATTCCCAGGAGGAGTTCAAGGAGCTGCTCCAGCAATTCCCAGCCAGGATTCCTCTGGAATTTCCCTGGGAGGAAGGTGAGCTGGTTTGTCCCTCCAGCAGCTCCTTCAAAGCCTCAGCTGGGGGTTCCAAGCAGATTTTCATGGAATAAAGTCAGGGATTCCACGGGCACGTCCCCCTGGAAACTCTTCCACAGAGAAAAGCTGGAATATTTGAGGAATTCCCAGGTTTAAAATGCAGAGTGGAACCTCAGCTGGGCTTCAACAAGTCCAGCTTTCCCTAAATCCCATTTTAACGGGCCTTTTCCACCTCTAAAAGGGCCATTTACCCCCAAAACATCCGGCAGGAATTGGCTGCAATTCCACCTCCTCACCTCCAGTTTTCCCGGGATTTTGGCTCAGTGAGGAGCCCCAAAATTCAGGAAAAGCCCCCCCAAAGTGTCCTGGACTCGTGTGTGGCTTTGAGAACTCCCAACTCACCGTAGAGAGCTGTCCAGGTTTGATTGATTACATCTAGACAGACAGTTCCTGACCTGGAAAACATGGGAAAGGAGGATTTAAAACCAGGGAAAAGATGGAATTAAACCCAGCCACACCCAAAAATAACCTGGGGGATGAATCCAACCCTCCCCCCACCCCTTCCCATGTCCTGGGTTTATTCCTGATTTATTCCTCATTAATTCCATCCATTTGCACACAAATAAAACCAACTGGAGCTTTTCCTGAGACTCCAGGACAGGGAACATCCCTTAAATTAAAAAAAAAGGGAGAAACCCTGTGGAATTCTGGAGGATTTGGGGCAGAAAAGGAGGGAGGGATTTACTTACGCCTCGTCAATGTTGGGATGGAAAATTTTATTCATGAATCCTGCAAGGAAAAACAGGGATAAATAGCAGGAAACACCCCCATGGATGGACCCTTTTCCTGGGAAAAGCCTGGGATTTATTGAATTATTGGATTTATTGAATTATTGAATTTATTGAATTATTGAATTTATTGAATTTATTGAATTTATTCTCTTAGCTGGCTGCTTTGAGAGCAAAGCCAGGCCTAGCTGGGAACACCTGGGGGACCTTTGAGAACCCCCCAGGTGACATTCCCAGCCTGGCCATTCCCAAAATCCAGGGAAACCCCAAAGGTTTGGGGGGTCAGGAGCTCCCAGGAGCTTCTGAGCACAAACTGAAGCTCAGGATCAGTTTGTGATCCGTTTGAAGCTCAGGATCAGTCTCAAAACTGGGGTTTTAATGGAATTTCTGAGCTCCAAGCCCCAACATTTGCTGCCCATTTCGAGTCCCTGCAGGGCAAAGAGGGAACAGCTCCAATTTCACAGGAATTCCAGGGCTGGATTGTCCAGCTGGAGCCTCTGGAGTCCCAAACCCCAGTTTAGGGGAGGTTTGAAACCAGAGCCAGACCTGAGAGCTTCTGCTTTGTCCTGACCTGCCAACTAAACCCTTCCACGAAATCCTTCGATTCCCAGATTTCAAACTTCCCAGAGATGTCCTGGGATTTATCCAGAGCCAAACTGGGCTCTCCAGCTGAGACTTTCAGCTCAAGGTTAAGACTCAAGTTGGAACTTCCCTGTTCTCCCACAGAAAGGGTTCTAATCCAAGGATATTCCTGGAATTGTGACCCCCCCCCCTCCCTCAAAGCACATCCAGCCCCAATCCCGAGGGTTTGGGTGGCCAATCCAGCACCCAAATCCCTGGATGTGGGCCCTGCCTGGCACAGAACCTGGGGCAGGGATGCAAAATGGGGGGTTCAGTCCTTTCCCTGACAAATGGATTGAGAATTCCTGCCTCTCTGGGAACATTCCTGCATCCAGCAGAAATCCACTCAAGCCACTGTTGCTTCTGCCAGGGGTAAAACTGGGGCAGAGACTGGAATTTGGGATATGGACCCAATCCATGGAAAAGCTGCTCCCAGGACTCAGAACACCCCCAAGTTTTCCCTCCAGAGAAGCCCCAGAAGCACCAAAAATTCCCTGTTTTCCATGGAGAAAGCTCCCAACTCCCCCCACCTTTGTCCAGCCCCTGGAATGCTGTCTCTTCCCAAGGAAGGAGCAATCCCAAGGATCCCAGTGGGATCAGAGCTGTCCCATGGACTGGGCCCCCTGTCCTCCCATGGGTTGGGACACCAGTGCCATTCCACGTTTTCCTGTCCTGAGGGATTCTGGGGCTTGGAACGACACCTGGAGCCAGAACAACCCCCAGGGAATTCCAGGAACATCTCCCAGGGAATTCCAGGAGCACCTTGGCACGACTTGGCTTGGCAAGCTGAAGAGGGAAGAGATTCCATGAGATCTTTACGTGGAGCAGCTCCCAGGGGTTCAGATCCCAAGATTTAAACTTGGCTCCACGAGCTGGAGCTGCTCTTGGATCCCAAATCCTTCTCCTTTGCCATGAGAGAGGAAAGGATGGAGAAAACAGCAGGAATGACCCCTTGGAGCCTTGGGAAGCTCAGGCTTTCCCAAAGGGAGGAACAGCCACCTGCTCTCCCTGCTCTCCTCATTCCCAAGGGTGTTCCCACCATTCCCACAGCCCCATCCCATGGGAAGGTGCCCTGCCCAAATCCTCCTTTTCCCTGGAACCAGCACAGCCAGCTCCTCCTTTCCTGGGAATGGGAATTCTGGGCTGGGAAAGCCCCCACAGCATTCCATGGATCCCGACTCGCTCCATGTTCATTCCCACAAAACAACGGGACAAAGTGACCCTGAACGTGGGAAAATGGAATTCCAGTTTCAAGGGGACCTCCTTTCCCTGAAATCCTTCAATCCCACCCCAAAGATCAGAGAATTCCATGGGAGATTCCCAGCCCTGTGTTCTCCAGAGCTGGGGAAGCACAGGCTGAATTCCTGGGATGGGAAGGGGCTGGATTATCTGGGATGGCCAGAGAGAGGGATCTGGGATATCGGGGTGGCCCAGGGGACACACCCAGCCCTGGGGGGAGAGATAAGATGGGCTGGGGCAGGGAAGGGATATCCAGGGAAAATAAACCCCTTCTGGGGGGAAAAGGGGGATTGGGAAGGGGAAAAGGGGATTGGGGAGGGGAAAATGGGA
>JAWWMP010000041.1:851697-864677 GCA_035047865.1 Dendrocincla tyrannina
GGATTGCCCAGAGAAGCTGTGGCTGCCCCTGGATCCAGCCCTGGCAGTGCCCAAGGCCAGCCTGGAGCACCCTGGGATGGTGGGAGGTGTCCCTGCCCATGATGGGGGCGGGAACAAGATGACCTTGAAGGTCCCTTCCCACCCAAACTTTTCATGACTCAATGATTCTGTGATAAGATATAAAAATATCTCAAGTTCATATCAATGCACAATAGAAGAAGGCTGACTTTATTTACTCCCAGTGACAGCGTGCACAGAAATGTTTAAAATACAATAATTAAAGAAAATAACAGTAATTTTAAAAAGCATTTAGCTGTAAATTCATCAAGAACTGACCCAAGGGTCTGAGAACCCCCAACCAGCTCTCTTTGCTTTGCACTCCTTCCAAGCCAGGTGTGAGATCCAGGCCCCACACTGGAAACACTGGTTTCCTTTCCCAGGGAATCATCATTTCTGCTCTGAACTCCAAGCAGGGATAACGTGCTCCTCCCTGTGCTTATTCCTGTCCCAGATGGCCCCTCCCCACCAGGATTCTGTCCATATAACCTTGCAAGTTCCACTTTTCCAGCAGCCTCACCTCGTGCTGAAAGCTTGGGAGCCTCATATTCCCTTAATAAATATTTAGGAACCCTGGCAATAAACAAGCCAGCTGACTCTAATGTGAATCCCGTTGTCTGTCCTTGACATTTTTCCTGACTTTTAAATGTTTAATGAGGTTATTAATAGCAGGGAGGCTCCCCCTCTCCTCCTGTTCTCCCCTAGACCTGTGTTTGATGGGATACAGCTCCCAGTTCCAGCTGCAAAGGGCACAGAAAATTCTGTGATTTGTGGAGAGACCCTCCCCAGGTCCTTCGAGCTGCACTTCTTATTTCTGTTTGCAAACAGGAGCTTTTTGAAGCCTTTCTCCCAAACTTCAGACCTCTCCCAACCTCACAAGCTCCAGGGGAAATGGGAATCACTGGGAAGGGAGGGGGTGAATGATCCCATTACAAAAAAGAGCTGCATTTTATTCTAATTAGCAAAAGAAAACGCTACTGTAAACCCTGTCTGTTTACAGGATTTCCACGTGCCACTCGGCTTGGCTAATGAAAAAGGATGAGCAGTTGGATAAATAATCATTTCAGGCCAGGAGAACCCAAAGTGGAGAGCAAGATTTTCACTCTCACACTCCTCCAGTTCATGTCAGAGCACTGGGATGTGACTTTGCCAACCTCAGTTAATCTTTTCCACTATAAAAATGAGGCAAAAATCCTTTTTATTGCCTCTAAGGGCATCACTGAGAGCTCCTGAGGGTGTTAAATATCTGAAATATAAGCATATTAACACACAATTGGAATATTTTATTCAAAATATGCCACTGCCCACTTCTAAATGTGAATATTTCCCTGAATACTGAAGCAGCAAGAAGTGGAAGGGCCAATCTTTTCTCTATCAGTTACTAGAAAACAGAAGAAAAAATCTTTAAAATTTTAAAAGGATTGGGAAAGGGCATTTCTATTCCTGAGAAGGGATTAATTCATTTTCCCTAAAATATTTATGGAAGTGGTTAAAGCTAATGGAGCAAATATGAGCATATTTCTATGTATAGGGGGTTTTTTGGGTACTTATTTTTAAAGTCCCATTTTTAAATCTTTCTTACAGGGTAAAACTCATGAAGAAGTTGCAGCTGAACAGCATGAAAAGCAGGGTTTGGTTGTGTTTCTGCACAACCTCTGGGTCATTCATACAAAAACAGATATCCAGGATTGCAAACCTCTGAAAATGTGTAATTAGGGTCACATTAATTAAGGCATTAATATCAATATTGCTCCAAGCAGACTGGTTCCTTCCTTACCAGATGGAGGGTCTTGATGGGCAGGGTCCCCAGGCCACTGATGGCACAGAGTCTGTTGTGGGACAGACTCAGGTGGCTCAGGCTGTGACACTTCTCCAGCCCTCTGATCTCCTCTATGTTGTTATCTGTGCACAGGGGGGTGGATGGAAGGGCAAAACCACCAAATCTCAGCAGCAATGAGGGGGTAAACTCACACATTTTGCTGGGCACCAAAGGGGGTTTAAATCTCTAAGCAGCAAGCAGCAATTATTCAATAACAGAGAGTATCATAGGAGGTTATTTCACTCTAAATTACACCTGTTCTATCCTGACCATCTGGCCTGAAAGGACAAAGTGCCTTTTAAATTCACAGTACAATTAAAAGCAGCAGTGCAAGCAAACTCAGCATGAGATAATTGCCCAGATTCCTCAAACAAAGCCTGTTTTCCTTGATAAAATCCACCTCAGTTTGCCAGAAATGGATGAAGTGAGGGATACCTGACTGTATTTCTCCACCAAAAAGTGGCAAGAACAGGTTAAAGTTTGGCCAAGGAAAGACTGCACTTTAAACCACAATACCAATATGAGGCAGCAAATTGCCCAGCACTAAAAACTAAGATAGTGGTTTAGCCTTTTAGTGACTCACTGCAATGCTTTGTCAGGAATTATTGGCCAAGTTGTGTCCCTTTCTCCCTTAAAAATCCCTTTATAAACCTGGCAGGGGAAAAGTTACCATGCCCTGACCATCTGCACCCTAATCCACTGAAATAGGGTGAGAAATCCAAACCATTTCACTCCTGCCTGCTATTTCAGAGGGCACTGTTGAGTTTATTGTCAAAAGGAACAGCTTGTCTCGTCTGCCAGGCGTTCAGTGAGGAGGGTGTGACCTGGCTCGGTGTCACTTTGCCATTCTGAATCGTGCCCTCCTAAATCCTGTGCTCCCTTCCCTCTGTCTCAGGGGGTTCTGCTGCAGCTCTGCCCCAAAATGAGACCATTTCTGTCCCCATTTCAATGCCCCCTCCCTTGCCAAATGAAGGCATTCAAGGCAGCACGTTCTGCATTGACACCAACCCCCCAAAAACCCCCTGTGGATTCAGATGCACAATGCAAGGCTTTGATCTTTTCTATTCCCCTTCTCGTTCTGCCGCAGGGTTTGGGCTCTGTGATGGGGAAATCAGAATGGCAAAGGGACAGTGTGTCACTGCTGCTTCCTGCCACCCTGTGAAATGTGTGAATAATGTCACCTGGGCACCCTGGAAATGCTTTATCTGCTCCTCCGTGGGAAAAGGCACTGTATTTATATCCTTTGCTAATGGGCTGCTTGGAGGACAAGAGGGATAAAAACCTGCAACAGGCTCGGGTCTCCTTTGCAGAGAGCAGAAAATGCAATTCCTGAAGCAGAGAGGGCACGTTCAGGAGCTCTCAGGAAGCAACTGTGAGGCTGTGGAAGTCCAGAAGACTTCAGGGAAGCACTGGAGAACCTTTGGGGAGGGCACAGGGACTCACTCCTGGCAAAGGAGCCAAGAAAACACTCAATCTGCAGTTTAGAATTCGGGTTTATGTGGTTTCTAATCCCACAAACGGGGATGAGGTGGCAGGTGTGGAGCAGAACTGCTCTGTGTGCTTCCCTCAACCTCCAGGAATTGCCTCTGCCTTAAGAACCCTTTCCATTGCCATTAAATTCACTTTTCCTGCACAGGCCCTGCTGAATTAGTCCTCAGACTAAACACCACACTCCTGTTTTATTTAAGGTTGCTCAGCTGATTCCCTGCTACCCTCTGCTGTTTAAAACCACTGGGGTCATTTGTGTCCCCTGCAAAGACAGTGGGACAGGTCACTTTGCAGCCCCAGATGACACAGAGAGGAGGGGGTTGAGTTCCTCTGGCAGGGTAAGACCCTCCATGGGCACAGTTTCATTGAAGGGGAGCCTCTCCCTCACAATTACAAGCTTTAATCTCAATTCTGAGGGCAAAATAGAGAGAAAAGAGGTATTTATTTGGAGGCAGCAGCTGTTCAGGAGGCAAACAAGCAACTTTCCCCCCCTTCAGGTTTGCAGAAAGGATACAATCCAGCAGGAGTTTAGTAAGGGAGTTGTATGCTGACAAATCTTGCATCTTAGGGATTTGATTGTAGGAAAAATCCACTTCCTAAAGGAGAAAAGAAAGGGGAGTTTAGTTTTATTTCTTCAGCACTGTGGCTAGAAGTGAGTTGGAACATCCACCTTGCCATGGCACGCAAGGGTTCACAGTGTGAGAGAAGAAAGGACTGAAACATGCAGTGGAAAATACCCCAAAATATGGAAAAGCTGTTCAAATATGGAATCAGCTAAGAAAGAATAAGAAAAGAATAAAAACTGGCTTTTGCCTGGGCCCAAATACAACTTCTAAATCAGATTCAGAAAACAGGCTTGAAATTAAACCTATAAAATGCACTTTTTTTGCAAACCTACCTTGAGGTTTTTAGGTGGTTTAAACCCAAAGTAAGTGGTCAGCTCATTGTGGGAAGCATCCAGTTCTAGTAAATAAGGCATGTGACTGACACAAGAAAGATCTAGAAAGGAAATAAAATGTCATAAAATGTTCGTGGGTGCAGAGATCATCCACCAAATGTGCTAATTACATAATCAAGAATCAATCTGTAGCTGCACATGCAGAAAAGGGATCTTTAAAATGCAGAAATCAGACCTATAAACACCTTCTGCTAGAGAAAAAGGTGGGTTTTAAACCACAAAGAGTAAATATCCAAGGTCCACTTTGAATTTCCCTCGTGGCAGCTGATTTGTCTGGGGGCAAAAATGTAGTTTTCTATTCCAGCTATCTCTAGAATGACAGAGAGACTCACTCCAGGTCCTTAATTAGTGGAGAAAAGTATTTAAGCCACTACTTTAGGTGCTGTGGGAAAGGCCCTGCTCTGCCCAGCCCTGGTTTCCACAGGCAAACCCTTATTCAAAGGAGCAGGGAGAGGTGGTGCCTGCCCAAAGTGCTGCTGCTGTGGCACTCCAGCACCTCAAGGGAAAGGAACTCGACAGAAATCAGGTGGTTTTCCCCCCAAGGGATGATCCCACTTCAAGTTAAATTAAAGAATGAGTTATATTAAAGAAAGAGAAGGAAGTAGAGTTTCTCCCAGCCTCCAATTTCTGCTTTCCTAAATGCAGGCTGTCATTTTTGATGGCATTTTGACACAAAAAGGAAAGCTCCAGGCTGGGAAAACCATACCAGCCATACCTTGCAATATCACAACACCTGCACGTGCCAGAGCTCAGCCTTAGCCTTGCACTGACATGTCTGCTTGAGTTTTGTGGATCAAAACTGGATGTGTCCCCACGGTAAACACAGCCTGGGGGTTTTTGGGAAGGTGAAGCCACTGCCCTGGTGGAGCTGCAGCTTTAAAATTGTCAGCCAGGCTTTGGGATATTAAAACTCCATGGCCCAGTGCATTTCTCATCTGAGCTGAGTCCTGCTGTACCGACCACATACCACTGATTTTGTTGTTGCAGAGGTCCAGTTTCTGGAGGTGAACATACCCAGAGAGAATGCTGATGTCACTTAGCTCCTGACCCTGGGAAGAGAAAGCCAAGAGGATTTAATAAATGACTGTGGAACCCCAGCAAACCCAAGGCCCCTCCAGCTGAGTGATGTTAGACCAGCCATGAAGGGGGCAAATGTCAAAAAGAAAACTTTAAAACAACCAGGAGGGAGAGCTGCAGTCAGGAAAAACACCTTGGAAATTATAGAGAAGCAGGTAACCTTTAAAAAGACAACTTTCTGAAAGTGTTTTATGTGTCCCTCTATTTTTTCCTCCAGCTGACTGTTTCAGGGAGATCCCTTTTCCCCCCTGGAGGCTGGAAAAGGGAAAAATCTTACAGCTGTTGCTACCACAGGGAAAAGAAAACCCACCCCAGCAGGAGCCACGTTGTGTCTCCTCAAAAGCATTGACAAAATCTGCCTGGGAGAGACAAAAACCTTCCTCTTGACATCTTGGTACTTCTACTGTCAGAAAGAGGGGACTTTTGGGCAGGGAAGGACTTCAAAAGGATGTTCTTTGCTTGTACTTACCGGGAGGGACAGGTTGAGATACACATACTCAGTGCCAGGGGCTGAGCAGCCCAGCCTGTGCAGCCCCTTGGCTGCTGTGGCTTCATCCAGCACTCCTTCAGACTGATCCTAAAAAACACCAGAAAGGCACAGGGAGGGATTAAGGGGGGGTTTAAGAGGTGGGATTGCACCCTTGGTGGAGTTTGGGGGCTGCTGGGCTGCAAGTGGGAGCAGGGTTTAACCAAAGTCCTCAGTCACAGGCTGCTTTCAGAGCTTCCACTGAAAACCAGGAAAGATGAGGAATGCAGCCCCAAACCAGCTAAACAAACATGCCATGCCCCACTTATATACATTTTAAAAGGTTCAGCAGGTTTTCTATTGGGATTTTTGGTTTTTTCACCTCCTGGTTTGAACAAACAGCTCCCCACAGGCCCCACTTCCAGGGATGTGGAGCCTGGAAATTCCCACCAAGAGCTCAGCAAACGAGCCCTAACACAAACCCAGCATTGCACCCCAAAATGCACATTGCTGGAAGCCCTTTAAAAAGAGAAATCCTTGCCACAAAAAGCAACCTTGACAGAAGGCACTGATGAACCACTGTGGAGGTTTAATGAGCAAATAAGCCAATGGCTTGGGAAATTCCTAAAAGCCTGGAGAAGCCACACGGCCATTCCTGACCTGGGGACCGAGATAAAGAATGTAATTATCTGAATTAGAGCACCAGCGGGGAGAACAGCAGCTTTGCTCGTGTTTTCATGGGTAAAACACGAGGTGGTGTAGCTGTGGCAGGGGGCACTTCAGAGCCCAGCAGGGCAGGGGTTAAAAACGCACTTGGGTCCAGAGGTTTATGGAATTCCAGGGCTGGGAATTTCAAGAGGAAGGGGGTTAATTGGGCCATACGCGTGCCAGCTCATCCTTAGTGTTTGTACAGCGAGGAGACTCGGCAGTGCCGGGTTAGTGGTTGGAACCGGATTATTTTAGAAGATTTTTCCAATCTACACGATTCCTGAGAGGGCGGGGCAATGCAAAGGACCCCAAAAAGGCAGGAATGAAAGCTGAGGGCACAGGGCGCGTTCACTCCCCCTCTGCCCCCTCACATCTACACTGAGTGAAAGGGCTGTCCCTCACAAGCGCACCCCTCCCCACACGGCTGAGCTGAACCTCTGAGCGCCGCGACTCCTCTTCACCTTCACCATCCTCCTCCTCGCGGTCCTCCTGGTGGGGCGGGCTGAGCCCGGGCTGCTGCGGGGGCTCACCGTTCCCCTCGCCCCCCGCCATGAGCTGCAATTTAAAGGAGGAGGAGGAGGAGGCCGCGTTAAACCCGCCGCGCCCCCTCAGGCGCCGCCATCTTGTGTGCGGCCCCGTTGTCATGGAGACGGGGACGCGCGCCGCCCAGCCAGCCAATAGGGGACGCGCGCCGCCCAGCCAGCCAATAGGAGCGCGGGGCGTGGCGCGGGGCACCATGGGAGTTGTAGTCCGCCTCCCTCAGGCCGCCATTGCTGTCTGCTCCCCTCACGGGGAGAAGCAAACCTTGTTTTTATATATATTATATATGATTTATATGTTTTATGTGCTTATATGTTTTATAGATGTCACTTTAAGGAGATAAAGGCGCCCACAAGGCAAAGGTCAGAGAGTCTTCACTGTCACCTCAGCACCCGAAGGGGAACCAAACTTTATTCTACGCATTTGATCAACTATAAAGTGAGTGAGACCCTTTTTAAGCGCTATTTTCATATTAATATTCACACTCCTTGAGGGAAAAGGACATGGCTTACATGTGTGACACGCCTTCCATGTATGAACCCTCCCCAATATTCCACTGATAACATGTGAGTGTTGCATCCCTTTGGGAAGGGCCAAAAATAGGATAAAGGGGGAATTTCAGGGCAAAATAACCCTTCTTGTTTAGGATCTGTCAGTGACTGTGACCCTTCCATGAAGAGGGCACTGGAGCAGCCCCAGGAACATTAAATTTATATATATTTATCACTAATAGAGCTCTGTTTCTATATTTTCTGTCACAACACATTATTAATACACTGTCAGTGTATTTATCATTTATCACTGGCAATCCTGAACTGCTTTGCTGTTGCTTCCATAATTCATACTGTTTTTAATTAAATGATACTATTTTTAACTAAATCATACCATTTTTAACTAAATCATACAGGTTTTGACTCTGGATCACCAAAGTTCTTGTTGAACTCGGTCAGACCTACAGGAATCACAGAATCATTTAGGTTGGAAAAGACCTTTAAGACCATCAAATCCAACTATTCCCATCACTTCCAAGTCCCCAAGTGCCACTTCTACGTGGTTTTTACTTATAAAATTGGTGAATTGTGCTATTTCTTAATCTGTGCTTGCACAAATTCTTATTGAACTTGCTCAGATTTTAGAGCTGAATTAGTTAAAATCAGAATGAAGCCCAGCCACACCCCTGTGGTCTCTGAGAATCACCTGGAAAGCAAAAGGAGTCATTTTCTGCCAAATTTCTATACCCTTAACAACAATAATAATAATTAAATAATCCTCAGGGCATCACCACCCTGGTCTTCCTCTTTTTTATCTGGGAGGTGACCTGGGGTGGTTTGAAAAGGTGAAGGAATGTGTTTGCTTAAGGTAAAATGTACAATTTCAGAACCAATAGGGGAAAAAAAATCTAAATGATCTTGCTGGAAATATTTGGGAAATTATAAGAGATGAGACTGTCACAGAGAGGGGAAATAAAAATCACAGCTTTTGAGATCACTTTGAGTGTTGTCCTGGGTTTTTCTCACAAGTATCCTACAGACACAAATCTACTCTTAATTAAAGGAAAGATGCTGGAAGTATTTGAGTTTTTATCATCTACCTTTCTTGTTATGTTGCAGAACAGGGCAAAATGAGGATGGAAAGCCAGGAAATAAAGGAGGGGAGGAGAAGAAGATGCCTCCAAATGCAGAATAAACCCAGGAACAACATTGCTCCGTGTGGTAAAACAATTTAAAGCTGGGAGCAGGGTTATTGCAGTGGGTTGTGACACTCGTGAGCCTCGAGGGTTGTGATTCTGGGTTTAAATTCTGTGTCCATAAAGTGACACCCATCTTGGAATGAGATGGCTATTGCTAAGGTAAAGAACTAAAAAAAGAGATAAAGATTCCTTATGGATGTTACCCACTGGCTTTTATCTTTGTGCTTCAGGGAAACATTATGATAACTGCCATAAAGCTCCCCCTAATGACCTCCCTTCATTATCTCCCTGGCCATAAATGTTAAAACCCTTCACGGGATTCATTCCTAACCCACCTCCCACATCTGTGTTGAGGGATGGGCAACAAAGGAAAAGGCTGGAAAGCTCAGGAAAGGACAGAAGATCCTGAAAGGGAAGGAGGGATCCTATCTGGGGGTGTGTTTTGGGGGGCCTTTGGGGTTTGTTGTGACAGGAGAACAATTCCTGACTCAGCAGAGCTACAAAGCCAAGCAGGAGCTGCTCGAGGGCAGGAGCCACTTGTCCCCTGTTGTGCTGCTGTAGCTGTTTCCAGCTTTCATGCCTTTTAGGATAAAAATCCTAAAATCCATGGTGGTTCATGGCCTTCATCTGCAGCTTTCACCTTGTGCAGACACAGCAAGTCCCTGTGGGAGGGGAATCCTGCCCTGCCTGACTGCAGGATTGTCACCCCCTGCCTCCCTGCCGTGCTGGGACTGCCTGTGACCACAGGACGTGGCTGTAGGGCCACCACGTGCCCTCCTGGCATCCCAGTGCCCCCATGCACAGGTGGAGCAGGGGCTGCCTGGCCCCACCACACACCTGGGGGAGTGACAGGGGGGTTGCTTACTCTGCTTCCCACAGTTTAAAACTTGAGGGCAACTGGGTCATGCCCCTAGGAAATGGGACACCCTTCACCCAGCTGGGTTGTGGAAACATCTGGCTTTAGCTGGGGCTTGCCAAAGGGCTTTGAGATAACCTGCCAGCTGGGAAAACTTGGTGCTGTGGAAAATCCATGAGGGGAAAAAGCCTTTTATTCAATATCACAGCTTTGGCTGGGTCTGACAACGTGCAACCACACAGGGGGTGAGGGCCCTGCCCTCTAAACCAGAAACACCCAGAGCAGCAGAGCCCTGGCAGGACCTGGTGCTGCTCACGTGGCTTTCCTGTCACTCAGGGACACCTCAGGGCAGAGGGTGGTGACCTGGACCCTTGGCCATGCCACGTGGGGCAGGTGGCAGTGACAGCCACCAGAAGCAGATATAACCCAGCATAACCCACCTTGTGGGGGCCGTGGCTGGGCCTAAATCCCTCTGTGTGCACACATATAGAATATATACATTCTTTTCTCCATTCTTGTCCTGTGCCTGTGCAAACTGGCAGCCAGACAAACACTCCCCCAGCTCCCCAGACTGCCCAGGGACACGTTGCCATCAGAGTGGTGCAGAGCAGATGGGTGTTGGTTGTGAGGGCAGCTGAGAGGCTGGGATTAACATGCAGCAGGTTTTTTGGGAAGACACTTGCCCGGGCTCCAGTCCCTCCAAGAGGCAAAGGCCACACGTAATCAAATTAATATCTGGCTGGGGCAGCTTGTCCTTGCAAGACAGGGCTGGAGGTTTCCTGGGAACAGATGACAGGGAAAGGGCAGGTCCAAATCAGGTTTCCATGGCCTGCCATGGAGCTTGGAGCAGAGCCAGCAGGGCTAATGAGTTCTCAGCGTGGAAGTGTCCCAGAGTTTTATTTCCTACCATCTGGAAACTGCCTGCCCTGCCACTGGGATTTATGATGATTCAGACAAGAGAAGGGATTATTAAAACCTCAGGAACACACTTTTCCCCCCTCCCTGTCCCTCCCCACCCCATCTGTTTGGCTTGGCAGGGCAGGGACCTGCTCATGTGCTCTGAGATGAAATGGCTCCTTGAAGACCCCTCTCCATGAGGGATGGAGACAGATTGTTCCTGGATGGGGCCATTAAAGAAAAAGCAGCAGAAACAAAATGCCTCGGTGGTAACAGGAATTTTGGGGGACCCAGAAAATAGCTGGGAAATGTCACCTCAGACCTTCTACCTTCCAGTGCCACGTCCCTGGGCCAGCACAGCACATCCAGCCAGGGGATAACCCAGGACATGCTCTCCTTCCTCAGCACAAAGCATGGAAAACTGAGCTTTTTCCTCCTCAAACTGCTAGGCAAGGCCATCCCAAAGGGCCTGTCTGTCCATCTTCCTCCAGGATCCCTGTTTGCCAATGATTTGTGCCCTTCCCTCTCCTTGTGTTCAACCCTCTGTGCTCCCAGTTGTAGCCCCAGCTTCTCCATGGTTCTGATGGACACCATTTCCTGGCAGGTTTTGGGGTTCCCACCCCCAAAATGTTGCCCTTGGTTTGGATCATTATTATTCATCCTGGAGAAGCAGGTTGGCCAGGAATGTTGGAGGAGCCATCCCCTCCATGGAAAAAGGGTCAGATCTGAGGGTGCTGCCCCAAGTTGTGGGGTTTGGGTTTGTGCTGGTGCCTTTGGAGCTGCGGGGTGGGTGGGGTGGGGGGTTAGCAGTAATGATATACATTGAGGGGTCAGAGGCAAGTTCCTGGTGTGTGCAGTGGGATGGCTCCCGTGAAATCAGGGAATCCCAGAACCACTCAGGCTGGAAAAGGGCTCTGGGCTCAACCATTCCCCAGCACTGCTCTGTGTCTCCAAGGGTCACACCCACAGAGCTGTTAAATCCCTCCAGGGTGGAGACTCCACCACGTCCCTCTCTGGACACGCAGGTCTGCAGGGCGTGGGGCTTCACATCATCACAGGGCAAACTTCTCCTGCCAGCCAGAGGCCCTGCCCACCTGAGTAGCCACTCTGGCCACCCTGGGACATGGTACTGGATTTATGGATGGGAGGGAACACCTGCCCAGGTTGCTACAGAAGTTCTGTCAGGTCTCATGTCACCCTCTGCCTCTATATATGAGCACCCATCTCCAGCCCCCTGCTTTCATCTCTGCCCAGACCACTCTTCCTTACCTTTTCCCTCCTCCACTCCTCTGTGGGAACTGGTGTCTGTGTACCCATGGATGCCTTGGTGTCCTCCCATCCAACCCCTCTGCTTTCCATAATTTGGACTCCAGAGACCCTCTGAGGGGAGGGTGGAGGATGGCTCTGGTTGCCCAGAGTTTTTGGGGCAGTTTACTCACATTAAGGAATCATTGACAACACAGGAGCTGTTCAAAGCATGTCCTGCTGTAATCAGGTGGGAAAGAGCTAATCCTGCAGATGAGGGACTCATGTGGCCCTGGTGTGAAATGTTCCTCAAATTCTCCTGGCTCTGGAACAGCCAACGCTGAAGTGAGCATTAAAAATAATCCTGAAAACCAGAAGTGAGGCTCTAAATCAAGCAGTTATTATCCTAATAAAGCCTCCCCACTATTGACAGGGGGAGCATTTCATACTCAGAGGTGTTAGCAGCAAACTGGCCTTAAATACACTGATTTACTATCCAATTATAGAAACAATCAGCTCCCAAACACGTGCCACATGCAAAGCAGATTTATGGGCAGCCCTAGCTCTGCTCTTGTGAAAGCCCCACACAAATCCCCTGGGGGTTCACCAAGAAGCACCAGGCAATGGAAGGGCCCAGCTGGGTGTGGGGAGGAAGGGGAGCCCCAAAATGCTGCCTGGGTGCTCCTGGGCAGGAGGAAAAGCGAGGTGTGAATCAGGCTCAAATCACACTTTGCAAATCTCGTTTTTCCTGGTGGTGGGGCAGAAGTGGGGCTTCCTTTGCCACCTTCCCTCCAGGGCATTCCCAGGGCTGTGCTACTGGTGCTCATCCTGCGGGGAGCTCCTTACCTCAGTCCCTGCAGTCAGTGCCTTGGGTTTGCTCCTTTCCCCTGGGTGTGCTGGTGTTTCTTGCTGAAGCCCCCTGAGCTTTCCTGCTGGGGGTGTGTGTGGGAGGAGTGTGTGTGTCACAGCACAGCAAAGCAAGAGTCTTAACAGTTTTTGGTGAGGGGTCAGGAGGGGCTTGGGGCATCGTTTAGGTTGGGAAAGCCCTCAAAGATCAAGAGTCCAGCTGTTCCCCCAGCACTGCCAAGGCCGCCACTGCCCATGTCCCCAAGTGCCACATGCACAGGGCTGTGAAACCCCTCCAGGATGGGCACTCCAGCCTGTGCCAGTGCCTGCCCA
>JAWWMP010000041.1:893490-905937 GCA_035047865.1 Dendrocincla tyrannina
ATTGCTATTGAAGATTCCTCCACCAGGGCTTTGGGGTTTTAGGGCTCCAGTTAAAGCCAGGGCTCGCTAATGAAGATTCCTCCACCAGGGCTTTGGGGTTTTAGGGCTCCAGTTAAAGCCAGGGATTGCTATTGAAGATTCCTCCACCAGGGCTTTGGGGTTTTAGGGCTCCAGTTAAAGCCAGGGCTCGCTAATGAAGATCCCTCCACCAGGGCTTTGGGGTTTTAGGGCTCCAGTTAAAGCCAGGGCTCGCTAATGAAGATTCCATGCAGGAATTCCTTCTTTCCAACGCTTGTATCTTTGCCTTATCTCCTTCCCTGCTGCCCTTGGAGGGAACATCTTGGAAAGCAGAGCACGGGCCAGGGGGGCTCTTGGGAGGACAACAGTGCCCTGGTGCCCTTTGCCCAGGCCTGGTGACAGCTGGAGAGGGTGGAAGGACCTTCTGGTTGCCACCCCAAGTGGAGAAAGGTCACGTGTAGCTCCCCTGGCCAGGGAAGATCTGCCACTGGGTGGGTCTTTGCTTGCCCTTAACGAGGCTCCAGGGCCTGTCATTAATTAATTCTAATGCCAGAGGACTCTGTGGCAGCACTGACTCAGTCACAGCAGTAAAACTTGGGTTAAAACCTCTTTATAAAATACATTCTTTATACTGCCCACAGAAACTGAGGGAGGGGAGGGGGAAAACGTGGCTCTGGAATTCAGCTCGACCCCACAGCTCGGGAAGAGCCCGCTCTGCAGAGCAGGAAATGCATCACAACCCCCTCTGCTCAGCCCTTACTGGCTCTGAGACACCTACAGATCCTCTTGGTGCATCATTGTGTCAGAAATAAACTTTCCTCAGCGTGGAGAAACTTCAGTGTTCCTCAGGAGTTCAATGTGGCTCCTGAGCAGTGTCACCCTGTCCCCTCTGACTCCCCTTCAGCTGCCTCTGATTAAATTGCAGTATCAACTGATTATTAATAAATGACCAAAATGCCCCTTGCACAGGGCTGGAAACCCTTGTGCCAGTTGGGGAAAAGCAGATTATTCTTTAAAGGGTTCCCCAGGAAGGCAAGGGCCTCCTCTGGGCTCAGTGGGGCAGGGAATGCCTGGAGGAATAACAGGAGCTGGAAGAGTTTGTGGTGACCCTTTGCATTGATCATGGAATCACTGAGTGGTTTGGGCTGGAAGGGACCTTAAAGACCATCTAGTTCTAACCTGAAGATGATTTGTGCTTCCAAAGCCACATCCCATCATCATTCCTGTGGAAACATCCCTTCTGCTGGGCTGTGCAAGGTTCTGTCTGTCCCCTGAGCCCACGGGAGTGACAATGGTTAGGCTGGACTAGAAAGCCCAAAGTTCAGAGCCCTGGCCCAGATTCACTTTGTACCTGTCACCAACCTTGGTGGGGCCAAAAACTGTCACAGCCTTGTGGGACTGGAGCAAGGCAGAGATGCAGGGAAAGAGCCCATGGAAAAGGGAATAAACCCAGGCAACAACCGAGCAAAATGCAATTCGTGCTGGGATAACACAGGCAGGGCTGGGCCCCGTGGTTCCTGCACCCTCCCCATCCCAAACACCAACTCCCCAGCACTCTGGCTGGTCACCACGAGGGGTTTCAGGTGTTCCTCTGGACGACCCTTCAGCTGGAGATCAGCTTTGGCTGCAGCCCAACCAAATCCAGCCAAGGCCACCCAGCAGCACGAGGGTGACACCCAGGGCACAGCAGCCACAAGGGCTGACTGAAACCATCAGGGCCCATCGAACCCCCTGCTGATGAGCAGCTATTTGGCCACACACAGAGCTGTGATTTCCATCCACTTTAATAATCAGGGAGTTGGGAGAATCAGCACTAATGTGACATTGATGAGCCGGAATGACAGCTCGAGCTTGATTAAAATTAGCCCCGGCTCTTCAGCACAGGACAAACCAGGAGGCAAAGGGAAAGCAGAGGGTGAAGCAAAGGACAAGGTGAGGGGAAAGCAGCAAAGGGCTGCCAGAGAAACTCAGAGAAACTCAGACAAAATCCAGCGTCTTTCAAGGAGGTTCAGCACCTCAAACCTTCCTCCCGCTGCTCAGCTCCCTAAATTAAAGGAGTTAAAACACTGCCCTGGAAGGCAGAGGGTGGGCACCTCCCTCACCCTCACAGTTACACCTGGGGGGCTTCACTGGGCACCAGCACTGCCTTGGGTAGAACCACAGGATGGTTCGGGTTGGAAGGCACCTTAAAGACCATCCAGTCCCAACCCCTGCCATGGGGTTTGAAAACCTCCCAGCAGAGCAAGACTCAGCAACCCAAGGCTTGAAGGCTCCTCAGGAGCTCCAGAGGAAGCCAGCCCTGGATGTGGACATGGCACAGAGCAGGTCTGCCTGAGAAGTACCAAAACAAAGCCCAAGAGGAAATGAGGCAGCCCCAGCCCTTCATAACCAGCCCTGTAGGAGTAAACCCAGTTTCTGGAGGGTTTCTCACCCAACCTGCCATGAGAATGCCAAGGAAAACACAAGGAAAAACATCAGCTCAACTGCTCAGGCCTGGGTTGGGCTCACTAAAACATCTCCACGAGGTTTCGACCTCCTGTTCATCTCCACCAAGTCCCTCCACAGTGAAGTTCAGGGATGCTGGAAATGAAGAGGCTTGTTAAACCCTCTGTACCAGCTCAGAACATCCCAAACAGTCCACAGCAGTTGCCCAGATTTCCCTTCCAGCTGTGAAGGAGCTGAAACGGCCCCAACCCCTTCTGTAGTTCCACTCCTCGTTCCTTCTCGGAACAAAATATTCCTTCATTCATGACATGATTTCCTACATTGCCATTATTAACATTCCCCTCTCCAAAGTGAATTTACATCTGAATTATCTCATTACTTCTGAACAAGCCAATTATTGCCTCTAGTGAACGAAATAATGAGGCTTGTGCTCCCTGCTCTGGAGATCTCCTCGAAATCAGTCCCACAGCACAGAAGGGCCTCATGCAAAGACAGCAGTTTGTTTTCTCCCTCACCCTTTCCTTGGATGTCTTGGCTGTGTTAGCACAAATAGCATAAAACACGTCCCAAAGATGGGAGATGTTTCCTGGAGGTGGCTCGTGGGATTCATGGGTGGGAAGGGACCTCTCAAGGTCATCCCATTCCAACCCCAACACCTCCCCCTGTCCCAGGGTGCTCCAGCCTGGCCTTGGGCACTGCCAGGGATGGATCCAGGGGCAGCCACAGCTTCTCTGGGCAATCCAGCCCAGCCCCTGCCCACCCTTTCGAGGGGAAAAAGCAAAGTTAAAACACTTCTCTCCTCTGGTTTTCTGTATAAAAACAATCCAAGAGCATTAATATGATGGCTCTCCTCGTGGTGGTTTGTGCTTGGTTTGGACTCACTCAGGAAGCTCCAACACCCAGGAAGTGAAAAAGGACTGAGAAGAGGGAAAATGAAGCATTTTGGGGCCTGTGAACAAGGTGTTTATGGTTGTGCCACCAACACACAACTGGTTTCCCCCAGACCTGACAAAGGACTGGGAGATGAACCATCCAACATGCAAACCCAACAGGTCTTTGCTCAGAGCATTTCCACCAAAACCTCCCAAATCAGCTGGGACTGATGTGGATTGGGAGGGAAACTCATTCAAACACAAATCCTGTGATTTAATATGTGATGTTTATGGGTTCCCTGCCCATGGCAGGGGGTTGGAACGAGATGATCTTTAAGGTCCCTTCCAACCCAAACCACCCTGTGATTTTCTGTGCCTGTTAAATACAAAGTCAACATCTAAAAACACTCAACACAACGGTGGTTTCCACCTAAAGCCCCGAGAGGTCACATTTGTGTCCCTAAACCAGGCAGGAAAGGCAGCCTGGGACTGATTTTTTAGCAATGGAAAGGCAACAAACCCACTATTTCCTGCCTAAATTACACTAACTGAATTTGGGGATCTCTTTTAAGGTGACAGGGACTGTGATATTACAGAGGGATGTAAAACCTTAAAGGCATTTGCAACTAAAATCTGTTTTCTTTGTTCTTCTAACCAGGGGGTTCACCAGAAGACCTCTAGTTAATTTAAATTGTGGAATTAAGGTTTTTACACCTCTGAACCCAAATTATGATGACTGGAAAAGACCCCTAAGACCATCAAGCCCAAAGGCAGCACATCATGAGCCTTGAGCAGAGTAGCATTTAGTGGGAACACCTGAGAGCAAAAATAGGCCTCCATAACAAATAAATCTATTTATAATATTTATAACAGTTATTATTCTATTATAATAAATAACATTTATAACATGCAGCAGAAGAGCTGCTCTGGCAACCAGACCAGGGAGAAGATATTTATGGGAGGTTGGGCTAAAGAACTCCCATAAACTGGAAAAGAGGATGCAAAGGAAGAGTCTGCAAGGAGTGGCGAGGCCAGAAGTGGAATGGAAGAGCCAGTGTTAAACTGGGAGAATATTCAAACTAACTGGGTTTTAACCCTTCTGCCCAAGGAGAATGGGTGTGAAATCAGTGACAAGGAGGTATCAGAAACGGGACCCTGAGGGGAGCCTGAAAGCTCAGCTGCTTCAACCCCCCCTGAGCAGGGTGGTCCCTCAAGGCTCAGGATTCCTCCCCAGGGACAGATCCTTCCTGACCCTCGGTGAGCTGCTGGCAGAGTGTAAAACCCAGCCTAGGGAAAGCTTGGCCTTAATTCCTCTGAACTGTGGCCAAGTCAGAGGAACACTGGACCTCAGTCCAACCTTAGTCCCACTTCAGTCCCACTTTAGTCCAGTTTAGTCCATTTTAGTCCAACCTTAGTCCACTTCAGTCACACCTTAGTTCCACCTCAGTCCCACCTTAGTCACACTGTGGTCCACCTTAATCCCACCTCAGTCCCACTTTAGTCCAGTTTAGTCACACTTCAATCCACCTTAGTCCTACCTCAGTCCCACCTTAGCCTATTTTAGTCCCATCTCAGTCCCACCTCAGTCCCACTTCAGTCCCACCTTAGTCCACCTTAATCCCACCTCAGTCCCACTTTAGTCCAGTTTAGTCACACTTCAATCCACCTTAGTCCTACCTCAGTCCCACCTTAGCCTATTTTAGTCCCATCTCAGTCCCACCTTAATCCCACCTCAGTCCCACCTTAGTCCCACCTCAGTCCCACCTTAGTCCATTTTAGTCCAACCTTAGTCCAACCTTAGTCCACTTTAGTCACACCTTAGTCCAACCTTAATCCCACCTCAGGCACACCTTAGTTCACCTCAGTCACATTTTAGTCACACCTTAGTCCAACCTTAGTCCCACCTCAGCCCACCTCAGTCCCACTTTAGTCACACCTTAGCCCGTGTTAATCCAACCTTAATCCCACCTCAGTTACACTTCAGTCCCACCTTAGTCCCATCTCAGTCCCACCTTAGTGCCTTTTAGTCCCCCTTATTTCCCCCAAGCTCCACCAGTTTAGAGAGCAAAGTGGTCCCCTCTGGCCCTGGTGACCCCACGGGAGGGTCTCCCTTGTCCTTTCCCATCCTTGCTCTGTGTGTAAATCATCCCCAATCGACTCTAACTCGATTTTCCTTTGGATGCTCCAACCTCAAATATTAATTCAGGTTTTCCTGAATCCCTCTTAGATCATTTTTGACTGCCACCTTTGAGGGTGACCCTTGGAGTGACCCCAAATCCCTCACTCGTGACAGATGTTCAGGCTACTTCAAATCAGTTTTTCACAGGAGTTTTCTATGCAAAGACATCATTTTGATCCAAAGGAGCCAAAGCAGTGGCAGAGAAAGACACAATTCAGAATTCTGCCTCTCCTTTTTGCAGGATCTGGGCTCCCAGAGAAGAGATGCTGCATTTTCCCCCTGCCTCAAGCACAAATATCTCTGGACTTCACATCTTCACAGGAGAAAATAAAATTATTCTCCCTTTTCTCCTTTGTGGCTGCAGCCCCTGGAATAGGAACAAGCATCTTTTGTCACACAAAGGGACAGGCCAAGCTACAGCTGTTAAATCTCTAAATTGGGTCCTCCAGTCACAAAAATGCCCTTAAAAATCAAGCCTTTAGTGGTACAAATGCCCTGAGTCCTCCAAAACCCACATTTTACTGGAATTCCAGCTCTCCCACGTCACATCCACACATCTCCCATCACTTCCACGTTCATTAAGCAGCCAATTTGTCCCACTTGTTCCCCCATTCCTGGATACCAAGGAGGGAGAGGGAACACAGGGCTTGGGGAGGGATTTCATCCAGCAGTTCCTGAAGTCAACCCCAGGATCAGCACCACTGGAATCCCCAAAAAGGAGCCCCAATCCCTTCCAGGATTTTTGATGCCATGTAACAACCCAGCTCCCAAGCAGCAAGTCGTTGCTTTGCTATCATTGAGCAATTACAATTAAGACAGGAAATCATTAATATATTTAGAGGGGAAAAAAGAACCAGCCTGGCTTTTCCCAGCAAACTTGGAAGCAGCTCCTTGGAGCAGCTGCCTGAGTGTCACACGGAGCAAACACCCAGGAAAATCTGCTTTCCTCTGCCTTTGGGGTGACTGCACGGCTCCAAGGGCAGGAAAATTTGGGAAAGGGATGCACTGAGCATGGATTTCACTCCATAATTCACAGGAAAGGGAGGAATTGCAAACATCACTTGGAATGTGGAATTTGGACACCCATCCTGCCCTCTGTGCTTTGTGAAACTGGACACAAACGTGGCACTTTAATAACTACAGAGAGTTCGTTTGGCCTGGAATCAAAGGATGGATCCTTGGGAAGGAGGATTCCCACGAGCTCTCCTGTCCCACAGGGTGCCAGTTCATCCCATCCTGGTGGGCCCTGGAGAAGCCAATCCCGAGGATTGTGTGCCATTATCTGGGAATTACAGAATTATTAGGGTTGGAAGGCCCCTCTGGAGATCACCCAGTCCAGCCTCTGGTGCTGAGACTCTGGACCCCCTGATGGAAAGCCACCACTTGTCCTAAGCAAGGAGGGCTCTCATTTTCACGAGGAGCCCGGGGAGAAGGCACCAGAGAAGAGAAGCCACATCAAAACAAAGACTCCTGAGAAGTCCTAATGCTCCAAAATGCTCCAGGGAGGAGCTGAGGCAAAGGAATGTCCCTCATGTGGCCCGAAATTCACATCTCTGGTGACATAACTTTTTGCTCCTTTGACAGATTTTTGAGTTAACTTGGAAACAGTGGAGAGTTGGAGAAGATTCAGTTCTCCCAGTGCTAGGTTGTCCCTCCAAAATTTTCCCATTAATGCACCCAAGTTCACCCTTTTCAGGTCACTTAAACTGGACTGACCACCAGAATGAGCTCCTTTGAATATGGACCCAACACTCACTTCTACAGCTCCATCTGATGGACCTTCCCTTGGGATTTAAACAAGGAGGCTCCTCTTCCAATGCCACCACCTCATTTCTGCAGCCACTTCAAAGAACGTGGGCACAACAGGGAGGACAGAGGGCAGGATTTCCCCACCCTGATCCAAAAGCAACGAGGTTTGTTTGCTCTTGGGGCACTGGGCAGGTCCTACAGGTGCTCCTGGCCTTGATGTGGTGAACTGCCATGGAAAGGAGGACAACAACCAACATATCCAAGGATCCAAGAGGCCAAATCCGGAGTCAATCCACACAAATTATAGATCCAAGCAGCATCCATCACCCTGCTAGCCCAAACTGGCCCAGGCAGCCACACACTCCTGAAGGGACAACTCCTTCCAAGACCCAAAGCCAACAAAAATCCAGGGGATTAGAGATTTAAAAGCCTGTTCACAGGAGGCTTCAAAGCCCTGCTGTTTTCAGAGGGAGAAAGTCTTCCCTGGGAGGAGAACCTGGCACAGGTTCCCAGAGAAGCTGTGGCTGCCCCTGGATCCAGCCCTGGCAGTGCCCAAGGCCAGGCTGGAGCACCCTGGGGCAGGGGGAGGTGTTGGGGATGGAACTGGATGGGCTTGAAGGTCCCTCCCAACCCAACCCATTCCATGATTCTCCCTTCAGCCCCAGCCCCCATAAAAACACCCTTTTCCCTCTCCATCACCTCACATTAGTCCTGGATGCCAAACCTTTATCTGTGAACTGGAAAATATTTCTGTCTTCTGATCAGAAAACATTTTAACTCTGCACATGATAGATTTTAAACAAAACTCCACCAACAATTCATGCCCTTGGGCCACGGAGCCCTCGAGAAACCACCAGCCTTTGGAGCTCCAGAACCCTGAACCAACTCATTTTATTAATTAAAGTTCCATGTCCATCCTGCAGGAGAGAATCAGCCCCTCAGCACCATTTCTGCCCCTGGAAAAGGCAGGGAATGATGGACACAGGAAAGCTGCTGCCTTTTTGGGGGCAGTGCTATCTGCTCTATCAGACACAAATGGATATCCAGGAGACACCTCCAAGTCCTAAGTGCATAAAACAAGTCACAGCCACCCCAAAATCAAATGTGTGACATTTTAATCCTTTAATTAGGTAAAAAATGACTTTCTTCCCAACGGTTCTGCCTGATTGGGAAAAACTCAAGACATCCCCAGCCCCTCCAACTGTTACTCAGAGTGGAAGCCACACAAATCTTTCAAGCACCTGGTGTGTTTTATGCTGGGAATGGAGTGATTTATCACCATCTAAGCCCAGCCTCTGATGAGATTATGCTGCCAATTTGTGCCTCCTTTTAGGAGAGAGCTCTCTGGAAGCAGGCTTTGGACTCAATGTGGTGAATCTCAATTAAAGGCTGACCTTTCCAAGGCAAGGGAAATGTTAATTCATGCTCACCTAAATGGCTCTGAGCCCTCCTTGAAAGCTCCTCGCTCCCTGCAAAGTTTCACTGCAGCCTCAGCAAGATGAAAAAACTCTTTGGCTGTGAAAAACCCGTCCATCTCCATCAGTCAGAGCCAAGGGAGGGCCCCCAAATGCTAATGGAGCTGTCTGGGGGCATTTGTCATGCTGCTTGAAAACCAGGGATTTCGCATTCTGAAGGGATCTCAAGCCCAGATTAGAGGCAGGGCAATGACAGGGCCACAGATTAAACATTCTTTACCCTCTAAAGAGCCCCAAAACCCAAGGCTGGAGCAGCAGCAGGTCCCCCCTGAAGGGATGGCTTGGGCTTTGCCTTGCCCTGGGCTCTGGGCTGGGTTTGTGGGGCTGGCTCAGCTGGAGGGGCAGCAGATGTGCAGAAGGGGCAGGAAGGGAGTTCAGCCCCCCCAGACAACCCTGCTGGGCTGATTTGTTTAATTGGGATTAGCTGGGGCCTCAAACAGCACAAGGAAAAGGGGGTTTTCAGCATGGTGTTTGAGGGGGGGAACAAGGAATTGAGAGACATGGAAATAAGGACGGGACCTGCAGGAAAGGACAAAGCTCAGCAGGAAAAGGAGAGCTCGATGAAAATAAACCCAGTGTCAGCAGGATTTCAAGAGAAAACAGAAGCACTCAGGAGCATTTTGGGATTGGACACTGTCCAACAGGCCAGATGAAATATAAATATATATATACATAAAGCCATGATAGTAATTCATCACTCTAGAAAATATATGGAATCACAGAATGTCCTGAGCTGGAAGGGACCTACAGGATTATCAAGTCCAAATACACTGAATATATATATATATATATTGTATATATATATATAATATATATATATTCAGTGTATAATTATATTATATATATTAATATATTATATATTAATATATATTATATATGTGTGTGTATGTATATATGTATATAAATACATGTAAAAATAAATACATATTGATATGAAATATATTGAATATATAGTATAAATATATAGTATAAATACACATAGATATATGTATATTTACATATAGATAATATACAGAGATCTACACTATATATTTATATATTGAATATATCTTGAATATATTTATATATTCAATATTTATAGATATAATCAATATATATAAATATATATTCAATATATATAAACATATATTCAGTATATTCAGGACATGCACTGCAATTCTGGCTAATCTGGCCATCAGAGATCCCAAAAGAACAGGATGAACTGGGGGAATTCTGACCCAGCCAATCCCACGGGATATTCTCATTCCTCATTTCACCAGCAGTTACCAACCCCCCTTCCCACGGGGGTAAATTCTTAGGAATGAGGGAAAAGGAGTGTAGGAACAGAAATTTGGGGTGCCAAGGGAATGTCCTGCCACCCAAGAGGGGAACAAGCCAAAATCATTAATTGAGGAGTCAGAGAAATGGCTCTGCAAAGAACGGAAAAACAGGGCTCAAAAAGAGGATTTTGGCTTCAGGTTATTTAAATTTTAGAGGAGACAATGCCAGGACCACCCACATAAGTGGAGTTTTTCCCACTTTTCCAGCCCAATTCCAGCAGATTTCCTCAATCTGGATATCCCTCAACCATCAGAAACCAGACCTGCTGCCACCAACCTGGGAATCCTGATCCCCAACAGCAGGACAAAACCATCTGAAATAAACAATTCACTCCTGAACTTCGCACAAAAGCACGAACTCCATGGCTACAAAAAAGCCAAAACTACCCCAAAAGCCTGGTCCTCCTGCAAAAACCTCCAGTAATTGATAAAAAAGAGGGTATTACAGCTCACAGGCATAAACGTTCCCTACCTGCTCTGGTTTAAATACATGGTAATTCCACGCTGCCTTTGTGGATTCCCCACAAGACCCTCAAATTCCTGAGCAATCCCAAACTCCAAGCTGGCAATAAACACCTTGGAAATCATGGCACTGCTTTGCACACAAGGCCCTGGGACACAGAAAGCCCCAGAAAACCCGGGAGTTTCCCTGCCCAGAACTGCAACAACTCAACACCCCCAGCCCTGGTCGGAGCAGCCTCTCAGAAATACTCTAAAAATTGAAATATTTGTGGGGTATTTGATAAAAGCAGCACTTATTTCCTTGTGTTTCCTCGTTCAGTAGGGGAGAGAAGCTTGGCAGGAGTAGGAGAGCAAAGGTGGAGGATCCAAAGTGCTGAAAGGACAGCTGAGTGTTTGAGATGTTCCTCTACTGACACAACACCTGATATTTGTGGGTTTCACATTAAAAAAGGACCATCTGGCACCTGGTTGAGCAGAGGGGTTTGGGCTCTGAGCTGAGAACCAAAGAGAAGCAAGAGGAGCTTGCAGAGGTCACCCAGAGAAGCTGTGGCTGCCCCTGGATCCATCCCTGGCAGTGCCCAAGGCCAGCCTGGAGCACCCTGGCACAGTGGGAGGTGTCCCTGCCATGGCAGGGATGGCACTGGGTGGGCTTGAAGGTCCTTCCAACCCAACCCAACCCATCCTGGGGCTCCCTCATTCCATGATTCTGTGGTATCATCCCTGTTTGGCCTCGGGGTTATAACCTGGGTGTGACCCAGGGGAAGATTTCCAGCAGAGCCATCAGCTCCAGAAGGGAATTCAGGAGGAATTTCTTCCTGGAAAGGCTGATCCGACATTGGAAGGGGCTGTCCAGGGAGGTGGTGGAGTCCCCTGGATCCATCCCTGGCAGTGCCCAAGGCCAGGTTGGAGCACCCTGGGCTAGTGGGAGGTGTCCCTGCCCATGGCAGGGGTGGCACTGGGAGATCTTTAGGGTGTCTCCCAACCCAAACCATTCCAGCACTCTCTGAACTCGCAGCAGTCGCCAAACCTCGACCTGCCACCAAAAACCACCCCCTGTGCCCTCCCTGGCTCAAAGGCCCTGCCACAAAGCAAAGCAGAGCTCCAACAGCCCAAGCCTGACCTCCCAACACCCCCCTGAGAAGTGACAGGGACCAAGTGTGAGGTCCAAACCCCCCCAAAGCCTTCAGTGGCCTCCAGAAGCAGCAGAGACGCCGCGACCCTTTCTCACAGAGCCTTTAAGAAGCAGCAGTGCCCTCAGGCACAGGAAAGGGATCCAAAAAACTGTTTAAAAATAAGAAAACCGAGCCACGTGGGCGGGTGGAAAGCTGGATCATCCCCACCCAGCAGTGACAACCTGTTGGTGCAGATGAAACGCAAGACGTGCCCTCGCCTTGGCACAGCGAGGAGGGCTCTGCCAAAGCATAGGGCCCCTCCTGCCTCCTTCTTCAGGCACCTCCCCCTGAATTTGTGGCAGCTTTAATAACAATCTCCGAGGCCAAATCAAGAAACAAATTATTTCCTCACACCTAATCCCCCTTTCGCTGTCAAGTGCCTGACCCCGGTTTGATAATCTCATTTCCCGAGAATCGACACGCTGGAAAATTTCAGCTTCCCAGAGTGTTAATTGCGGCCCTGCTCCGTCGCTAATCAAAAAATTGGATGTTTTGCATGAAAATGTTGCTCTAATTAATTCTCAGCCATAAAGCTGCCTGGTTTTAATAACCCCTCCTTCATTGGGCTGTCTTTGAAGAGGCCGTGCTGTTAATCCGCTCCCCCGCCAGCGGCGCACGCCGAGGGAACCACGAGGGGCTTTACAAGGTCTCAACGAGCTCATTGCATTCATGTTGGCAAACCACACACACCTCAAAAACCCCTCTATCCCTTCCCTTCCCTTCCCTTCCCTTCCCTTCCCTTCCCTTCCCTTCCCT
>JAWWMP010000041.1:951941-969144 GCA_035047865.1 Dendrocincla tyrannina
TGTGCCAGCTCTCTCAGAACTGCTCCATCACTGCTCTGGTCCCCTGCACTGTTCTCTGTTCTGGCTCACTCTGTACTAATGGTAGTTTTAGCCTTTATGTCGTGTGGCAAATAATCCTGATTAAGTTATTAGTCTGATCATTTGTAATAATAAATGAATTATTGCTGTGTGCCAGCTCTGCCAGAACTGCCCCACTCACTGCTCTGGTGTCATGCACTGGCCTGGCTTACACTGCAGTAACAGCAATTGTAACCTTTATGTTGTGCATATTAAGATATTAGTCTGACCATTTGTAATAATTAATGATTTATTTTCTAGAAATACCCTCATTTTGCCAACCATTAAAACCTGCAGGACAGAAGTGGTCCAATCCCCCCTCTGTAACCCCTTAAATCCAAACCCCTGACACGATCCAAGGCTGAGACTGGATCCAGCCACACCTGGAGTGGTGTCTGAGAAGGGTCTGGAAAACCAGGGAGCCCTTTCTGCCCCTTGTGACCCACGGGCAGGGCTCTGGGACCCACTCTGTGCCCAAAGCTCCAGTGTCACCCGTGGCCCGTGGCAGACCCACCCGATCCTGCCTCGGTCCTTGCCGCGCTGGCCCACGCGGCTCGTGGATTTGATGTAGAGGTGCCGGTGCAGCTCGTCGATGAGCACCAGGTGCAGGTTCATCTTCTTGCTGTGCAGCTCCAGCCTCAGGTCACTGAGCCCCTCCACCTGCAGCAGGGGACCCTCCAAGGAATCCACGGCCGACACCTGGCACCAAAGCACAGGGGACAACTTTGGAACATCCATTCGTTCAACTCTCAGGACCCCCCTCCTGCATCGGTGAATACCAGGAGGATTCTGTCCCTCCAACCCTCTGAAAGCAGAAAACCCTTAAGGAATACAAAGCAGAAAACCCTTAGGGAATACAAACCAAAAAATCCTTAATTAATACAAAGCAAAAAACCCTGAAGTAACATTTCTTTATTTCTGTTCCTAAATAAAATTCAATATATAGAAGGGTCCAGTACCCAAACAATTGAGATTTAACATGCAGTCTTCAAATATTCAGAGCGTGTGCATGAAAGAAGTTAGTTAAAGCACAGTTCATTAAATAAAAATCAAAGCACAGTTTGTCCCAAAATAAGAGGATTATCGAGTAGAAAAGGGCTAGAAGAAGATACTGGCAATGATGTTTGATTGCTGTTATTCTTTCCACTACAGAGACACCAACAAAACATTAATCCCAGTTCTACAAATGGAGAGGAAAAAGCTCAGATTTTCTTTTCCTGAGGTGGTATCACGAGGCAAGTTTAGGAAACCCCACGTTTTAGGCTGCACAGGTGTCTCTGAAACAGTGACCAGCTGAGAGCCTGTGGGCAAGCAGAGCAAGGAACCTCCTTGCCATTTATATCCTAAAAACAAACATGGACAAAACCCAGCCGTGGATTAAACCCACCAGGAATGCCAAATCAGGTCAGAAAAGCCACACTATCACTTTACATCCCTCTCAGTTTAGCTGGTTTTCTATTTAACAGAGCACTTCCACAGTTATTAATAAATAAATAAAAGCATCCCTCTGCAGCTTCCAAAACCTCAGTGCTGATGTTGTTAAGGAACTAGAAACAGCATGTTTGGTGTACAGAGGGATAAAATACAGTTTAAAAACCCACTCCCTGCTAAGTGCAGATGCTGTTGGAGAAACAAGGTGTTTGCTTGCACTGGAGGGTTTGGGTTCATAACAAGCCTGTCAGTTAAACATTAAAAATTAAAAGCCAGCAGGTCCAGTGAGCAGAGCCCAGGCAAGGGCTGGTCCCTGAGCAGCAGTAAATATTAACTGTACTGAAAGAACATCTCTCCTCAGTGTATTCCTTTGCTTGCCTGCAGCTCAGGGACAGCCAGGCTTTTTAAATTAGGAGCAGTGGCTGAAGAGGAAGCTGCACTTCTTCCTTCCTCCTCAAGAATTTGGGCAGGAAACCCCTGGCTATGAAATTCCCTTGTCTGCAGGGATGAGGAAAGTGTGCAGCCTGCAGGATGGGGCTCAGCCTGGAGCAAGAATTAGTGTGCCAGTGTTAATTAACTAACGAGGCTCCAGCTCCAGCAGCATTTATGGAGGTGCCATCCCTGCCCACACAGCACTGTCCATCCTCTTTCTTCCCAGTATCCATGTGTGAACAGCCATGGAAGTCTGGCCACGACACACCCCAAAGCCACCCCAGAGTTGAGGCAAAGCCCCCGATTTCCCTGTCCCCAAAAAGCTGTGCCAGAGCACTCCCAAGTGGAGCAGCTCAGCAGACAGCTCAGAAACCTCTGGCAGAGAGAAGCCCAAGGGCCAGTTCTTCTTCCTTTGGCAGGCAGGGATGTATCCCAAATTTCCCAGTTCCAAAGGCACTTTAACCACTCCACTGCCTCGGCTTGGAAGGGACCTCTGGAAGTTTCCTTTCCCATTTCCAAGCAGGTGTAACTTCACCATCAGCTCAGGAGCTCCAGGTGAGGTTGGATATCTGGACACTCACAGTGTCTCTTCATCTCCTGGGGTCCAATCCCTCCCCGTGTCCCACCAGAAACTGGTCTGTGCCCTTCAGGAGGAGCCTGGCTCCCAAAAAGCAGAGAGGAAGGGAATCCTGTTTTCCCTGTCCCTGCACAGGCACTGAACTGAGGGTACAATGAACACCATCCTCATCCTCACTGGGTGGTGGATAATGAGGATTAAAGATGCTCTAAAACAGCAGTGCCATCACCTTTCATTAGCTCAAACCACCCTTCCCACATAGTTCCCTGAGTTTTAACACTCCCCTTACCCACTGGGGGCTGTTCATGCCAACAAAAGCACCAAGAGATGTGGGATGGGACAGAGAGGGGAAGAGTTATCCCACAAGAATTCCCATAATGGAAAAGCAGCTTTCCTCAGAGAACCTGAAAATGAGACGTGCAGAAGAACTCCAAGCACTTCAAGGGGCCAGAAAAAGCACCTGAGGGTCCTTCAAGCCTCTTTCTTCCATACACATGGCCCAGTTAAATGGAAATAATTGACTTTTATTCATTTTTCTGAAGGTGGATAATGGAAATGTGTTGGAGTACCTGGACACAAAGATAATTATTGGTACGAGAGCCTCTCATGTTATTTTGGCAAGGGAGGAGCTACAGCAAGAGAAAACAGCTGGAAAGTGAATCCACAACCAACACCTTGTTTTTCTTCTCTAAAAAGCTGATTACAACAAGCAAATAAGAACCAAAAGAAATAAGAGGTAACCCCCACCACCTTCTTTAATACCTTCATTCAGAAATCTGTCCCTCCTATACACAATGACTGTAATTTAAGCAAATAATAATTAAAATATTGGCCTGGATTACCACAGAATTTGGCTTAGATAACCTGATGTCCAAATCTACTTATCTACATCTCCTTATGATCACCTACAACAGGTAGAGACCCTTTAGAAAAGAAGGAGCAGCGAAATAAGCCTGAAAAAAGAGCTCTGCTTTGTATCAGCTGAAAATTGCGAGTTTATAGAAAATAACCGTGGCAGCAGCACCATTAGGCAGCTTGTTTAAAGGTCACAGGCAGTTTATAGCAGGGCTTAATTGCCTTAAAAAGAAAATGTAGCTAAACATTTGCTTAGCATAACATCCAATTTGCAAGGGTTTAATTTAGCATTTCACAACAAACCCGAACCTCAGCACTAACAAGGTATTTGTCAAAATTCTTTCTTTCTTTCCCCACTTTGGCTGAAGTTTTTCAACCTGCTTGCAGCTAAATCTGTTTATTCCCTTCAAGGTTTATCTAAATTTCCACAGAGGAAATGAAAACTCTCAACTAGATGCTTTTTCAGGCAAAAAAGTCAGAATAATCACCAAATCATACAATCACAGAGCAGTGTGGGTTGGAAGGGACCTTAAAGGTCATCTTGTTCCCACCCCCTGCCATGGGCAGGGACACCTCCCACTGTCCCAGGGTGCTCCAGGCTGGCCTTGGGCACTGCCAGGGATGGATCCAGGGGCAGCCACAGCTTCTCTGGGCAATCCAGCCCAGCCCCTGCCCACCTAAATAATGGCTGTTCACACCAAAAACCCAAATCCTTTCTGTCTGGGAAACCAGTTTATTCCGAGTTCAGGCAACAGATATGAAAACATGAACAAACAAGAGAGAAAAGGTTAAAAGAAAACAACGTGATGGGTCACAATTTGAAGGGAAAAAAGCCATGTTGTACACAAACACAATATGACAAAAGGGAAAAAGCTGAACCCTGTGAAGGAAAGAGTAAATAAATAGCAGCAACCCACAAGGTTCCAGCTGCCTCGCTGCTGAATAAAGACAATGCTGACATTTAAAAGGAGAATTGATCTCCTGCTTTTACAAGGGCCTCGTTTCACAAGGTACAGGCAAGGAAAACAGCCACGGAACAACTTCAATCTGTGCAGCCAGTTCTGAACAAGGAGCTCCCAGAACTCCATCAGCACCCGACGTGCAGGAGATAAGGACAACTCTGCTGAAAGCTCTGCCTGAGCAACAGGAGGGTCCCCATGCTCCAGCTGGTGGCACTTTGCACCAGGTGACAAGGCACGACACCCACAAGGATGGTCTCTCTTCCCTGGAAGGCTGGGGAAGGGCTGGCACAGGTTGGGCAGAGAGGCTGTGGCTGCCCCTGGATCCATCCCTGGCAGTGCCCAAGGGCAGGTTGGAGCACCCTGGGATGGTGGGAGGTGTCCCTGCCCGTGGTGGGGGTGGAATGAGACCATCTTTAAGGTTCCTTCCGAGCCAACCCATCCCAGGAACCAAAGTGCTGCAGAGGGAAGCAGGAAGAAGCAGAAGAGCAGCGAGAAACCCTCACAGGTGACACCAAATTTCTGTGCCACCCACTGTCTTGGCAGGGAAACTGGGACAGATTGAGCAAAAGCCACGGAAGAAACAAGTTGAGAAAAGGAAAGGGAAGTGAAGGTGTTGGACTTCAATTGCACCTGGAGGAGAGTGAGAAAACGTGTTTGCTTCAGTGCTTTTTGATTGTGTTCTCCTCTTCTCCCACCTCAAAACTCAGACCACTCACCAGAAGGTTGAGTCAACCAACAAGAAATTAAGAAAGAGTTCCCAAACTCGAGGCTGTTCTGCCTGCAAAAATTCCCCCATTTTCCTTGGACAACGTAGGAGATCAATTTTTATCTTTAAATTACAAGCCTGACGTACCTTTCACCAGGTAAGGGAATTAGTTGCAGCCTTTTGGTTGCAAGGGGAATCAAGATGAAGCTGAAAATCTGCGGCCTTTGAGGGCAGAACATCTGAAAAATGGGATACATGGAAAACTTGCACATGGCATACACTCAGGAAATCCAAAGCTTGGGAATTGCCTGCTGCCCAAATGCCACAGGCCAGGGGACTGGTATCAAGGAATATGAATGAGTGAAGATGAGCCTGAACTTAAGGAACACCCAGAGGGGCCTAAAGCTGGGAGCCTTTGGCTAAAATCATGGAAAACAGGGAAAACAGATCAGTGACAGCTATTCCTGACTGCCACTGCCTCCCTGCCCTTAAAAGCAGGAAAAGGAGAAAAGCTGCCCAGGCTGAGTGAGCAGTTGATGGTGCTGAGTATCACACTGGGTATTCAGGGGAGGGGAGAGGTTTGCTCACCTTTAACAGCCCTGGAAAGCAAAAAGCAAACAAAGAGCTCTAAAGGGAGATGATTCCTTGGCAATAGTTTGGAAAGAGCTGAGCTCACTCCCCTTCAGGAGATGAAAGGATTTGCTGACCCAGTGATGCACAAAAGGGGGGACTGATACAAATGGCTGAGAGGGAGAGCTTTGGCAAATCAGAAAGATTGAGCTGCACACCCACCAAAAAATGCTCAGGCTGCAGGAAAACAGCTCCTCCTGACACAAACACATTTGCTGGGGGAAGGACAGGAAAATGCACATAAAGGGCCAGGCTAAAAGGGCTCTTCTGGGCAAACCTCTTATAAACAGCTCCACACAAAGCACAAACGTCCTTTCTTTTTGTCCAAGTGTTCCAATGACAATGACCAAACTCGCTGTTTTCCCTCTGCAGGCTTTTAAATATTTATAAAATTCTGTTCCTCGCTTGCTGTCCTTTACTCCAGCTACACGAATTTAATTCTTTTGAATTTGCCTCAGCCCTGTCAGCCATCAATCACCTCCTGCCTCCTCCTCTCGGTGTAATTCATCAATGTCTTCGCAGCAATCAAGGGCTGGAACCCTCAAGGAACAGAGGGGCCAAACCCAACACGGATTATCCAACTTGGACACAAAGCAGGAGCCACACCAGCATGGTCAGCTCTCTTCCCTCAAGTGGGAATGGCAGGAGAGCTGCTGCCATCACAGAGCTAGCCAAGGTTTTTTCCTTCCACTTCTCATTTTTTTTGCCTCTTGATTTAATGTACCTTCATTTAGTTGCAATTGCCATGAAGAAAAGTCTGTTTTCCCAGACTATCTCCATCCCAAAAGTCTTCCCTTTGTATGAATGATGCCTGGAATGACAGGGCCCTAAAGCACTAAAGTAAAACACCAGGATCTTCCTTAATGGAAACCTGCAATTCCCCAAATTTCTTCCCTTCCTGCCTTCAAATGACATTTCAAATCTTTACATTCCCTCCCTGCTGTCAAAGGAAACTTGAACTCCTTTGTATCAGTTCTAGGACTGATTTGGGATGGAAAGGACCTCAAAGCCCATCCAGTCCCAACCCCAGGGGCACCTTCCACCAGCCCAGGGTGCTCCAAGCCCTGTCCAACCCGGCCTTGGACACTTCCAGGGATCCAGAGGCAGCTTCTCTGGGCAACCTAATCAACCCAACTATTAATTTACTGCTTTTATTACAGAATTCCTAAGTTCACACAAGGCTAATACTGAGCTGCTCCTCCCCAGCACTGTCCACACATCCCTGGGTAGGAGTTCTGCAGATTCCAGTTCTCCTCCAGCTCTACCTGGAAATGTTTCCCCACCAAACCAGTTCCCAAATCGCTTGGTAGCATTATGCCAGCTTTACCAGGCATAAATCAGTTTACTGCAGTGGAAAACCCATGTGTTAAATTCATCCCAAATGTTACAAATGCTTTACTAGAAACTGAATTTATTGCACCTTTTCACACACCATTCACCAGCTTTAAAGCTACATTTGCAACAATAAATCAGTCAGATTTATCCAGATTATTTTATACTGCCCCATAACCCTTCTGCAACAATTCCTCTCGCTTGCAGTATTTTACCAGGGACAAAATTACATCTTAGAACACAAGAGTTTCAAAGAGAATTTCTGGAAAGACCCCGTGATTACTGGCAAAGCATCTGCTGTGTTCAAACTCTCCTCCACCTTCATTAGGGCGTGTTTTCTTGTTTAATAAACTTTCATCAGCTTAAATGAGTGGTTGTTCTGAGCAGAGCCAAGAGCCCCCCAGAAGGCTCTGCAGAGGCATCTCTGCTCGCTGGTGCATTAACAGGAGCTGGGGTCAAGCACGTGGCAATGCAAATGAGGAGCATTAGGCACCAACAGCTTAATGAACACCCTGCCCAGATAATGCAAATTACAGGAGGAAAACAATGAGATCAGCTTATTGATAAGCACACCGAGGGACAAAAAAAATGATGGTTCAAAGGGAAAGATACTCCATGTTCTGGTGTGTTCAAAACTAGTCTGGGAGGTTTGTTTAAAAAGTAAGCAAAACAGAATTTAAAGGAAAAGGAAACAATATACAGGCATACAAAAGAAATGGACAAACTCCACGTATCCACCAACATCCTAACAACCAAGCTGCCTCCACCCCCACCTGCACCTCTCCCTGAGGTTTGCCAGGAGTTAATAATTAATACAAATTAATGCAAAACAGACACACCTCAGCAGGTAATGAGAAATGAGACACAACCCTTGAGATGCCACTCCTCCAAAGGCCTCTTTGGGAACAGTAGGTCAGTGGTGACGGGACACACTAAGCAGGGAAAGACTTGAAGCCAAACAGGATTGGGGAAAACATTACTAGTGTAATTCAGAAATAAAAAAAAGGAGAATTGAAAGCAGAGCCAAAATTTAGATTTGCCATTAAAAGCATTTCTGTAGAATCCCAAACCAAAAGCCTCTTCTTTCCACCTAAGGCATTAATTCCAAACCCAACAATTCCACGGCAGCACCTGAATCCTCGGGCTGCAATAAGGAATGCAGGAACAAAATGAAAGGCTGTTTTTATTGATTCCCCTTGTTCCAGCTGAAAGGCAGGCAGTAAATAAAATGCAGACCAGGAGCTGCACTGCTATTTCTATTTATTTCATTATTGCAGGCTACTTATGGTGTAAAAGGCCTGCTCACTACACAGTGCTTTGAATTGCCAGGCTCTTCTGGCTGTATCCTGAGGAAAGCCACAGGTGGCAGCTACATTCAAGTAGAAAATGGAAATAAAAATGGAAACTCTGCCCACATTGTCACCACTAAAGTCACCCAGTTGTGTTGCAAAGCCCTGCACTCAGAAATATGATCCATTTCTTGTGAAATGCTTTGGCAACAGGGCTGGGCAGCACCTCCAGTTTGGTTTGCCCCCAGCAGAAAGGTGGGATTTCCCAACAATGAAATGCTCTGGAAGCAGTGAACTCAATACAGACCTTACAGTCTGTGGAGGTGGCAGAAAACACATTTCATTCCTCCTGAGGATGCCAGTGGTGAGTCAGGATGTGTTACCCCATCAGCACCATGGCAAATGACCTCATTTACCTGCAGAGCCAACCATGTTTATTATTCCTGAATCCAACAGCAATATCAGCCTCCAGCCCCACTCCAGGAACTCCAGCTGGGACAATGCAAAGGTGGCCAGCTCCCAAAAACCATCCTGCTGCTGTTATTCACATCAGAAAGGACAGCAGGGGACATACACTATTCTTTTCCTGCCATTAGAAGGCCTTAACATGGTCATAGGAGAGAAAAGCTGGAGCATTCCCTGGCCTAGCTCTGAGGAAACAAATCACTGTCACTCCAGCTTTGTGTTTGGGGGACAAAGACACTCAGACTAAAAGAGAAGGATGTGCCTACATGTAAGACACAGGAGTGTAACACCTGTAACACCAGGATGTGTGAATTTAAGTGAAGACAACTCAGAGGGCTCCATCCTGCCTTTTTCCCACTGTCATTCTCCCTCCTTTTTGTCCTAACATAAAAAATTCCAGCTGGCAAGAGCACTTATCCTCCCTCCTACCTGTGGATCTTCCAACCTGACACAATCCCAACCCCAAGGACCTGAATGGCTGCAAGGAGAAATCAAGGCCAGAGCAAGTGTGTCATGGTCCATCACAATTAAAAGATTTTTTTAAAAAAACACCTTGATATATTTTTACAAAGCGGTATTAGTTCATTAAAACTGCAAATCTAAACACAAGAGAGTTGGGACATGCAAAGAAAGCCTGAAGAGTTTTTATTTAAGTGTATTATGATATGACCTTTAATTACTCATTCAACAATATTTCCTCCTTCAACTGTTTTTAGCATTTTATCTCTTAGATTGTATTTAAAAATGGCAAATATTAAGCTCTCCCTGTGTGTGAGCCCTCTGAGAGTGAGTCCAGCTGTTCCCCCAAGGCCACCACTGCCCGTGTCCCCAAGTGCCACATGCACAGGGCTTTGAAGCCCCCCAGGGATGGGCACTCCCCCCCTGCCCTGGGCAGCTGTGAATGAAGAAACAGAAGACATTTCCCCCAGTATCCCCCCTGCCCCTCCCCCGGTGTAACCTGAGGCCCTTCCCTCTCCTCCTGTCCCTTGTCCCCTGGGAGCAGAGCCTGACCCACCCCCTGGTGGAGCTGCAGAGAGCCAGAAGGGCCCCCCTGAGCCCCTTTTTCATGTTTCCCATGGAGCAGAGAACACACACAAATGGGTGCCACCTCAAAATGAACATTCCTGTCCCAGGCTCAGCGTGGGGAAGATCCATCTCAGGAGAACCCACAAACTCACGCCATAAAAGAGGCACATAAAGAAATTGGAGAGACCTAAAGCTCATTCCAATTCAAACAGGAGTTTGATGTGCTCCAGACATCCCTGATTTCTCCAAAGCTTCCCAACCTGAGGGATGCTGGAAGCAGGTTCTTTTAAGCAGCCTGTGAGGTGCAATTCTAGGACAGCAGAGCTGATCCTCCTGGTGTTAGAGATGCTGGAGGAACACAGAACATGAACAGCTGATATCTGAAGCTTGTCTGTGCTGCTCTGGGTGGATGCAGAATCAGAAAGGGAAGAAAAAGCTGTCACTTAAAATTTTTAACTTCCTACAAATGTAAGCTGTCACAAAGTACCTCTGCATTGTGTTTGTACGAGTGGGAAAAGCTGCCACTCTTTCATTAACAATCCTTCCCCTGCATTACTCAGTCACTGCACATTAGAACCGGCAGCTGGAGAGTTTTGAGTGATAATGAAACCTGTAACAAGCCATCTCCAGCCGTCTTTTCCAAACAATAAGGGAATTAAAATTTCAATTTAAATGCAGAGGTTTGAAACACGCTTCAGTGGCAAAATTACTTCAATTAATGTGAGTGGAATACAAAGAGCAGGCTGCAGAAATGGGATGCAGCGAGCAGAAACGATGCCATTACAGTGCTTTGCATCCACCTGAAACAGGGCTGCAAAGGGCTCATTCCAACAAGGCTACAGGGGCAACATTAATCAGGGCTCTAATTCCAAAGTGAGGGATAAAAACTCCTTGTCAGATCACTCTGGGCTCTTCCTAAGCCACGAGCAGGAGGAATGAAAGCAAAGGAGAGAGAGATCTGTGGCCACTCTGCCTCCCTGAGAGCCCAGCAAGGATTTTCCACAATATTCCCATCATCTCCAAGGGGCAGGGAATTATCCTGCAGCCAGGCAGTGATTCCAGCACCACAGCCTTGCAGAGCTGTGCTAACAACACAGGGCCAAAGCCAAGGAGCCCACAGTGAGTTTTTTGTGGCCAGGAAAAGGCTCCAAACACAGGGGAATGACTGTTTCTGTCTACAGGTACATTTGTCCTCAAATGAGAATTGCAAGTGTCAATGAGAGGCTGGAATTGAGTGTTCAGTTTCCACTTGAGCTCTCTCTGCATTCCCTGATATATTAAAAAAGCACCAGGAAGTAACAGCTGCTTTTTCTATCACTATTATTTGATTTATTAGAAAGGGCTCTCTGTTGTGGAAATGAAAAACAAGCAGGCAAACACCAGAGAACAGCAGAAATCTAAATATCACAGAGGTCTGTATTGTCTCTCTCTCTTTGATAGCCTGGGGCAATCTCACCACACATACATATCTGTATGTACAGAACTGTGTGTATATATACATATAAAATATGCACACAAAATATTGTAAAACAGTAAGATATCAAACAGACATGTTGAAAATCATTTCTAAACCATATTATATGGGAAATCCTAAATCTTATTTTCCTTCTTTTACTTCCTATCATACATTTCAAATAGGAAATTGATTATTTTTCTGGAATTTCCTTCCAAAAATACATTTTCTAATTACAAAAAAAAGGAAAATAAAGCACCACAAAACAACAAACCCAACCTGAGCAAACTGGCAAAGCCCATCAGTAAAAGAAAGCACCAATCTTTCAATTAACACTGATGTTTACACTGCATATTGTGTTTTTCCCCTGCACTGAATGACCTTCATTTACATCTCCTTCTTTATCTCTCCTCATTGAAATTGCCAGGCAAACACCACACACTGATTTTCCCATCCCTGGAAGTGATTAAGGAAGGCTGGATGGGGTTTGGAGCAACCTGGGCTAGTGGAAGGTGTTGGGGTTGGAACTGGATGATGTTTAAGGTCCCCTCCAACCCAAGCCATTCCATGATGGTGTGACAGGGGAGGAGAACACAAAAATAAGAGAAAAACAAAAGGGAGGTGAGGGCAGAGTGAAACCAGCACCCAGAGCTGGTCATGTGTGCCATCAGAGCATGGCATGAGGAGACTGGCATCCAGCTGAGGGAAGGGTTTCACTTCTACAAAGTCCTATTTCAGGTAAAATGAGATAAAAGAGGAAGCAAAAGGTCAAGGTGACAACACTAAATTTCCAGCCCTTTATCAAAAAGAAGTGAAGAGGCACAGCCAAGAGAAACACAAAGGACAGCAAAGCTGGAAAAACCAGTGACAAAAGATGGCAATGAAAAACTGGCCACCTGGCAGACACAAAGAGGGGTATGAAACACTCACTCACTACTGCTGCCTTCAACCTCAAATCACAGAGTGGCTGAGGATGGAAAGAACCTCTGGAGAACATCTAATCCTGCTCTGCTCCAGCATGGTCACCCAGAGCCAGCTGGCCCAGCACCACATCCAGTCTGGGCTTGAAAATCCTCCACAGCTTGAGACTCCACAACCTCTCTGGGCAACTTTTCCCATGTTCAACCATCCTTACAGTACAAAAGTGTGTTCTTATGCTCAAACATAAGTTGTTTCAGTCTGTGCCCACTCCTCTTCTCCTGCCACTGAGAAGGGCCTGGCTCTCCTTGCTTTGCACCCTCCCACCAGGCATTTATGACCACCAGTAAGATCTCCCTGAGGTTTGTCTCCCCCAAGAGAAGCAGCCCCAGCTCCACCAGCCTCTCCTCACGTGTCAGATACTGCTCAACCAGATCTGTTCCTTCCCTGCTCTGAACCAGGAGCTCCATCTCTCTTGCACTGGAGAGCCCAGAAGTGGCCTGGGTAGAGAAAAATCACCCTCCTTGTCAAGTTTTTAATTACTGGAAGAGAGTACCAGGAAAGGAAGGACTGGAGCCCAGCGAGGAATTGGGCTTGTTCAGTTTACAAAATGAGAAAGAACAAGACTGTTATTAGTGAAGTCCAGCAAACTTTTAACTCCACCATGGAAGTGAAAGGCAAGCTTATAAAGGAGATGGGACTGGAGAGAGAAAACACTTGAAGGGAAGGAGAAAAAAGATCAAAAAAAGGACTGGAAATAAGTAGAAAGGATCAAGAGTCCTGGTAAGAGAATCACAGAATCATTTAGGTTGGCAAAGATCTCCAAGTTGGTGCCACATCCAGTCATTCCTTGGATGCCTCCAGGGATGGGACTCCACCACCTCCCTGGGCAGCCCCTTCCAGTGTCTGATCACTCTTCCTGTGAAGAGTTTCTTCCTGATACCCCACCTAAACCTCCCCTGGTGGAGCTTAAGACCATGTCCTCTTGTCAAGACAATGAGAGGTGAGCACACCGAAACTGGGAGAGAGTCTCCCCTCTCAAACATGAACCAAGCTGTGAGGGCATTCCTGGTGATGAAATGGGAGAGAAACAGGACCGTTCTTACTGAATAAAAATGGATTTGAAAAACATGATAACATATAAAGAAAGAAAATGATACAGACAGGTGTCCAGGAAAGCAATTTTAAGAAACAGCACAAGACTGCAAGAGCAGAAGGAAATATGTGCAGATCAAGCAGGTAAAGAAGGAGATGGTGACAGAAACCATCAGGACACAAAGAGCTGAAGATAAACCTGACAGGGATTTTAACCCTCAGCCCAGTGAGGAAGGATCCAAACTAACCCAGCCATGACTCGCAGCACAGGAAAGCAGCAAAGCACAAAGGGAGGCCAAACTGAGAGGGCAGAGAGCAGCTGTGCCTGCAGGGGTGTGGGGGTTTAGTGTTCCTGGGTTTGGTTCAGGCCTTCCCTGGTAACAGGGTCATAACTAAGGAAGTGTTCCACACCATTCCTTCACGTAATCAGAGGTATTTAAGATGAGGAAGGAGGTTTCCTCCCTCTCTCTTCCTCTCCTGTGCTTGGAGGACAGCAGGTCTCTGTGTTGACCTCTCATCTGTATGAGCTGAGACCTATCTGAGAGCTGCTGTCCCAGTCACGTGGAGGTTGGACATTTCTGCTGTTTCCTTGAGGGAAGTTTGGTGAGAATTTATTGTGTTAGTTACTTTATTGAGCTTTTCCCTGAGTTTTCGAGTGTGTGTGTATCTGTTTTGTTTTGGTTTTACCCATTTTTGTCCTTCTTCCCTTTCCCTTTTCGGGGTTGTTTGGGATTCTTGTTCTGTGCATACCTAGCGTTTAATTGTACATAACTGTAATATATGTGAATCTATACACACTTTTACTACTTTTCTCTTTTGGGGGGGTGGGAATCTGTGTGGCCAACAGCTGGGTTGGGCAGGGAGCCAGCCCAAACCCCCCCAAGGTGCCACCCCCCTGAGCAGTGTCCCATCTCACCAGCATGTCGGTGGCGTTGAGGTAGCGCTTGCTGGCCATGCACTGCTCCAGCTTCTGAGGGACCTGCTTGATGTTCTCAATCTCGTCCAGCAGGTTGAGCACGTGCTTGTGCTCGATGCCCTCGATCCACAGCTTGCGCAGCTCGTCCCTCTTGCAGTGCAGCAGCATCTTGCACGACAGCAGGTTCTCCTTCACCTGCAGCAACACAGCACACACTTCATCACTCCATCTGCCCCAGCAACCCAGAGCAGCAATTCAAACCAAACCCAGGCTGGTCAGTCCCTGGTGACTCCTCTGGCTGAAGGGAACTGTGTAGAACTTGCCAGCTGGAAGTTCTTTCACAGTGAAATGGTTTTTAAGACAAGTTTTACAGCACCAGTGAAAATGTCACTGGAGCACCACAACGTGAGCAAACACCAGATCCTCCGGCCTGCACGCTTCCCAAAAATCAATTCAGGGTTGTGGCATTCACCAAGAAGCCAATCTCCAGTGAAAGCAAATAAGCCACCACTAATTTTCCTGCTGTAAATAAAACATGTGCCTATGAAATGTTTTGGCACATCCCCTGCTTTCTCCAGGTTTGGTGCCCATTCCTTCAAAGGTGACCAGCTGAGAGTACAACCATTTTCCTGATAGTTTGGGCAACACCAATTTTCTTTGGAAGAGACACAATTTCACCAGAACATTTGAGATGGAGTTCAATTCAACATTTCCTTTATTTATCAAGGCCATGACATCCCCTAAAGAAACCCCTTGGTGTTTGCCATTCAATTTGGTTTTGAGCCTCATGCCATCCCCTCTCTAAGTGGCAAAATCTCTATTATTTCACCCATTCAGGCAATATTAAAGAGTTTTTCTTCTCCACCCTTCCTGTTCACACTCCCAGCCTGCATTCCCTGCTCTCAGGTTCTCCTGATCTCCTCTGGTAAGGTCAGTGTAACCTCATCATGCAAATCAACAATACATATTAAAATGGGGAAGTAATTAGCAGCACAGCTTCACACATTGCCTTCACACCACTCTTGTTTCTGTGATAAGTTATGAATACTTGGGGTCCAACCTTTTCTCAGGCTGAACTCTCACTGAATTACACATGAAGAGAGACTCTCAGAAGAAGCCCTTCAATTTATTTTTAAATAATGAGCCTTTAAAGCACTCTACAAATCCCACTTCAGCTGCACATTCTGTTACCTTGTTCACCTAAAGGCAGTTTGGAAAAAAAACCCCAAATCTGTAAAACACACTCATGCACCAAAATATGGACAGTGGTAAATAAAAACTTAAATAAAAACTCCCTTAAACAGCCTCTGTCCAGGGGCAGGAGAGACTGAGATTTCAAAAATGCCCTTCTTAAAGGAGTAACAAGGAAAAATCCTCAGCCAGCAGAAAACCCAGTGTAGGAGTGTCATAAAAGCAGAGGCAAACTGAAGCACACAGAGTTCATTTCAGATTTAATCCCCACTCAACACTTTAATTTAAAGTGTTTCACTGACCTGGCACACCATCACCAGTGGACTGCAGTGACAGAGAGCCAAAGTAGGTCAGCACAACAATCATGGGGCCACAAGGAATCTCACAAGACATTCCTACTCCTGCCCTTGTAAGAAAGATGATCAACTCTATCTCCACCTGGGAGCAGGGGAAGGACTGAAGAGCAAGTCTTTAAGAAGGAACTTTCCCCCTGGCAGCCCAAATTGGTTTTACTCTGTAATTCACTTCTACAGTGGCTACACTTGAAACTACACCTTCCCCAACTGGAATTCACACAAGAATTCACTACAAAAGGCAGATACAAAGAGGGATCTGGACTATCTGTCCCTTGTACAAGTCCTAACACAAGTGAACACTCATGTGATCATCCACCTTCAAAGGGGAACAGCAAAACAGAGTCTGAGTGTAACACAGATTGATGACAAACCAGAGCTGGGGCCTCCTGTGAGCTTAGGTCAAAACCACTTCAATACATATTGACCAAAACTAATAAGAAAACTTAAATATCAAAAGGTCCCTCGCCCTCACAGTCATTCTTCAAGGTGGGACCAAAAGGTCACACCACTCTCTGTTTGTTTTGACCTCTGCAGAGCCTCCTGTGCTGTGTGAAAACAGGCCACTGGCTACAGCTGATTTCAAATTTAGTGCAATTGATCTCTGCTTTCAGAGTGCTGAGCTCTGTCCATAAATCCTACAGTGAACTCTTACCCTTGGAAAGCATCAGAATGGTCTCATTTTTTTCCTTGGAAAATGCTAAATGAATTTGAAAAGCCAGAAGGGTCAGGCCGTAGCCCCTGCTGCTCCTTAAGCTGGTTTTAAGATGACACTTCCACAGAGGCAGGAAAACCACACAAATAAATTTTGTGCCTAATTTGCAAAGTTTAGGCAAAGAGAGGAGAGCAAAGGACTGAGATGGCGCTGCAGGGAGAGAGCAGCTCAGACAAGTCCCCAGCCACGAGTTATTTACTGGCACAGCACTGGAGTGTGAGCACTGAGAACACAGGGCACAGAGTTCAGGCACGTTCACACGACAGAACTGAGCCTGGAAACAGCACCAAAATTCATACTCTGTGAGCGAGAAGATGATGAATCACCCAGACTGCTCAGGAGGTGGCTGGAGGCCAGCAGATCAAAACATGAACAGATTAGATGGAAAGGTGTGAGCTCGGCAGCCCCGAGGACTTCAAACACCTGAGAGCAACAGGCCCAGACAATAAATGAATGGGGGCACCACAAAGCTTTGCACTTCACATCCACCTCTCAGTTTGCTTTTGAACTGCTGCTGTTCTCACACAGAGATCCTGCAGAAAACATGCTGGCACTGAGACACAGCCTGGGACAATGGAGGCAGGACTGGGTGGTCCACTTGGAGTCATGGCACAGTGACTTGCAACCAGGCCTAGCTCAGGATTAGAGTCATGGAATGGGTTGGGCTGGGAGGGACATGAGAGACCCCCCTAGTTCTACTCCCTGCCATGGGCAGAGACACCCCCCAGTGTCCCAGGGTGCTCCAGGCTGGCCTTGGGCACTGCCAGGGATGGATCCAGGGGCAGCCACAGCTTCTCTGG
>JAWWMP010000041.1:1033466-1046245 GCA_035047865.1 Dendrocincla tyrannina
GAGCCCCTTCAGGCCCCAAAAGGGGCTCTCAGGTGTCCCTGGAGCCTTCTCTTCTCCAGCTGAGCCCCCCAGCTCTCGCAGCCTGGCTTCTCAAAGCTCCTCAGTGGTTTAGTTTCCTTTTGCTGCTCAGAGGCTCTGAGATGTGTAGGGGAAGTAAATACATCCAATATAAGTACTATAATGTGCCAGGAAAGGACTTTGGTCACGAGGAGCTTTGGGAAATCCTGCAGCTGAGGAATTTCTCCATGTAAGACCATGTGCAGCTCATCCCTGGAGTGACAAGAACTTGTCCCTTTTTGCTGCTCTCAGAGAGCCCTGACAGTTCCTTCTGGTTCTGCACACCAAGATTTTTAATTTCTGATCATTTAATGCTCTCAGGTAAACAGACGACGGTAATGTAAGTGTAATATATGTTTATATGTTCCATCTACTCTGAAACCTGGCACAGGTTGCCCAGAGAAGCTGTGGTTGCCCCTGGATCCATCCCTGGCAGTGTCCAAGGCCAGGCTGGAGCACCCTGGGGCAGTGAAAGGTGTCCCTGCCATGGCACTGAGTGAAACTGGAGGGGCTTTAAGGTCCCTTCCAACCCAAACCATTCTGTCATTCTGTGCTACGAGTTGCAAACCAAAAGCAAAATCAATGGTATTAATTCTTTTCCCTTTGTTCATTTTATCCATGGGCTTCCATCATCTGAAACTGGACATTGCTCTCTTTGATTCTGCTTAATTTGGGACACCCTTTTTGAGTGTGTGGGTCAAAATTCACATTAACTTGGTGTCCACTCCCTGCGCTGTCACCACTTGGTGTTGCATGAGCCCTTTGAGGCCTTCCCCAGGATTTATTCCTCCTGGGATAAACACTGTGGGATTTGTGTCCAGACAACTGAGAAAGTCCAAAAGGCTGATGAATTACAAAGCAACAAATCCCAGGGTGTTGTTCCCTTGATCCCATTATTTTTTCACACCATTTCCTGCTGCGAGAGGCACGATCGTGTTCAGTGGAGCTCCACACCAATGAGAACACACAAAACTTCTGTTCCATTGGGACTATATCATCTGTCATGGCTTATATTTTGACCCCAGGTTTTCCTGCATGGTGTGGGAGGTGGGGCTGAGGTGGGAGCTGCCTCCTGACTGTGTTTCCCTGTGTTTCAGCTCTCCGACAGCCTCATCGATCGGATGAAGGAGCCCTCCTCGCCCGCTGGGAGACAGCCCCGCTCCTCAGGTGCCCCTTTGCTCCTGCCTTTGGGCCTTGCATGGGAGGGGGGACAGCAAATGTGCCCTTCAGGGCTTTGCAGGGAGCTCAGTGCCCTGTGGGAGAGAGGATTTTTGGGTTTATATTAACTTTTCATCTTGTCTCTATAAGTATTGTGGTGGTTTTTAGATGAGTTGAGTTGCTCTTTGTTTTCTCGTGACTTGAAAGTGTAAAGCACAGCTGTTCATTGCACTTGGTTTCCCATAGCACTGTGAATTGTTAAGGGCTTAAAAAAAAACCCCAAAACACCACAGAACAAGCAAATATCCCAATAGGTCTTGAGAGCTGAAGTGAAAATTGTTACTGAATCAACACTGAGTTTTGTTCTGGTGGGGTTGGGTTGAAATACGCTCAAGCAAACATTCAAAGAAGAATGTGCTGTTTTCCTGTCATGGAATGGTAGAAATAAGGGATACACAGCTCACACACGTTGATGGCTTTCTTAACTTCTTACATTTCATTACTGAGGCCTGTTCTGATGCATCAAACAGGCTGTTCCAGCAGCCACTGCTGTGGTTTAAAATCCTTCAGCACACTGATCACAGCTCAGCTGCTGAAGGAGTGGGAATGAAGGGCAGAGATTGGAGCCTGTGATTTGAGCAACCTGTAAAGTCCAAGTCAGGCTCTTATCAGTGCTCCAGAAATATTCATCATAGCACAACTCCCTAAGGGCCTTTTGCAAAAAAGTCCCAGCAAACTCAGCGCTGATTAAAGACAAGTCCTGTGGCAGCTTTGCAGCACGACTGGAGGAAACAGAATGAGCATCTTCCTTTCTCCTGAAGCATCAACTTGGTTTCCTGTTGCTTGATGGGAGGTGTCTGTGGTGACTTGGCTGTCTCAGGGAATCCCAGGATGGTTTGGGCTGGGAGGGACTTCACAGATCATCTCACTCCAAGCCCCTGCTATGGGCAGGGAATCTCTTTTGAATGGTTTTAAATAGCACCTTTCTCCTTGTGTACCTGTATTTTGCTGTGGTGATCAATTATTCTAGGGAAAGGGTTTATATAAAATAAGACTTGTGCATCCTGCCTGCTTTCACTGTGGTGTTTGCTGCCCTTTCAGCCTGGAAACAGTGTTGTGTACAGCCCCCTGGGATTCTTGGGGTCTGGAGGCTGTGATAGCCCAGGAATTCTTTGCTGTGCCAGGGCCTCCCCCTTCCCAACATCCCATCTGAGCCTTCCCTTTGGTTCCCAGTGGGGGTGGGAAACAGTGCTTTGGATTTTTCATTCTTTTGCCTGTTTTCTGTTTATCCTGTGATTCTAAGAATTGGCCATTCTCCAGCTTGCAAACCCTTGTGAGTAGTTTTGCTTTAAGAACCAGTGATTTTGGTGCAGTGCTTTTATATTCTAGACAAATAGCACTTTACAAAAATAATAAAAAAAAATGTCTAGAGGGAGAAACATTAGAGCTATTAAACCCAGTCCTTTCTTCAAGTCAAGTCTTTGATAACTCTTGGTGGAGGAATAATGGATTAGGTTACATGAAAGAATGTGTATCTTGTTACTTGCCAATAATGATGAATTTATTGACTGGAGTTTGGGGTCAGAAAATGAAATTACATCCACTTACATGGAAATCTGACATCTAAATACAACATCTTCAAGCCTCTGAGCTTGCCTGGATCACTTTCTGACTTCTGAGTGATATTAAATGCACTAAAATATTTAACAAGTGTAAAATCTTTCAAGCCTCTGTGTAATTCCTAAAGCAATATTGATGGAATGTAATTTGGTCAGACAATGAGGGTGTTTTCTGTGTGTGTGTATTATACCTAAAGCTTCAGTCAGGGCAGACAATGGGAATATTTAATGGGAATATTTGTTTCATTTTTATTTAGTGGATATTGCAAAAGCTAATGGTTTATTATGGAAAAAAAGAAAGGAGGAAATGCTTAAATTATCCAGAGTCTCTGCCCCTCAGAGAGACTTTTTTCCCCTTTGCAGCAACATTTACATTGAGGTCACAGAGCATTGTCCTCCTTTTTTTAACTCTATTTGTTATTTTCTTGTGTCCCCATGAGAACAGATCCCTCAAGGACCGTGCCACAAAGCTCTCTGTGGTGGAGGTGTGGAGTCCAATGCTCGGTGCTGGTGCCTCCTCAGGAGCTGGGTGACACCTGGTGTGTTTGCAAGGGTGGAGTTTTGGCCATTGATGTCTTTTTTGGGCTTGATTCCTTTCTTTTGGTGGCTTTGCAGTGATCCCGGGGGTCTTGGCTCGGTCAGAAACATATAAAGAAGGATTGTTGGGATGTCCAGGAATGAGGATTGGAAGAATTATGTTCTAGGTGGAAAAACAACCAGGATTTAACTTTAGGAGAGCAAAGCTCACCTTCTGGAGAGAGCAGGTTGGTGTGGTCACACAGGAGGCAGCTCTGAGGGACACCCTCAGGGAAGATGTGAAGTCCTGAAGGACAAACCTCTCCCAGGTGCAAGAACAGCCCATTCCAGTCCTGAGGAACATCAGCAGATCCACTGGGAGGCTGGACTGGTTGAACTGGGAGCTGACAGCAGAGCTTTGGGGTAACAATGAGGCCAGCATGAGGTGGAAGCCCAAACAGACTGGAAACTGAGTGGATTTGGGGGTCAGGAGAAGGCCCAGGTGTCATTCACCTCACCTTCAGCAGGGTGTTCCAGTGTCTCCCAACATCCTTGGGTCCAGGTTAGGAGAACTGGAGCACAACTGGGTTCAAAAACGTGGTTGGATGTGCAGGGTCGGTGTTGTGGCCACTGGGTCAGACTCTCCTGGGAGGCTGCTGGAATGGGATTCTGCAGGAGTTTGTGCTGTTTCACAGCTTTATCCATGTCCTGGAGCAGGAGGGGGAGTAGAGGCACTTCCATGCAGATGCCCACAAATTTGGGGGACAGAAGGAGGGCAGGGCTGTTGTCCTGGGCTGGCTGGAGGAACAAGCTGAGAAGGCTTTGAGGAAACCCAGTGGTGGCTCTCCCAAACCTGGGGGGGTCACTGAGAATCTGATTCTTCATGATTTTGTGAGGGCAGGAGGGTGGCAATGTCATGGTGAGACCAGTCAGGCCTTGGAAGAGGTTTTGGAGACCTTCAAGATGGGAGTTCATAAACCCTGAGCAATTTGGGCTGATCTCAAGGCTGACCCTGCCAAAGAACTTCCTGTGGCCCCTTCCAACCTGAAGGATCCCATGATTTGGAGCTGAAAAGTTTGTTCAGGGCATTTTGGATCCTTTTAAGGTGAGAAGGGAGCTCTGTGACCACCTGGGCTGTCCCTTGCCATGTGGCTGGCAACTTCAGCACCAGAGGCACTGCCTTTGTTCCTTGGTTGGTTTTGGGAAGATGGTTTTTTAATGGAATTTGTTTGAAGAGTTTGCAGCATGTCCTGCTGATCTCAGTAAGCGTGGACAGGCATGGGAAAAGAAGGACCACTGGAATAGCTGCTCATAAATGTTGTGGGAGACTCTGCACTCTGCCTTGGAGCTCTGAATTAGTGTGTGTTTGCAGTTTTTTTGAGGATCTGGAAGTTTACAGTAGAGTTTGACTGAATTTCTGCCAGTTAAGCAAGAATCCTCTGCAAATAAATCCTCTCAGTTCTTTGCCCTTTTCTCTATTAAATTGCTCATCCACCTTTTTGTTGCAACTTTTTTTTCCCCTCTGTGTGAACCAAAAAATGGAGTAACCTGACATTTGTGCTTTTAGTTCGTGGAATTCTCCTTATTTTTAGAAAAAAGAAAAAACCAGGTTTAGCAGTGCTGGGGTTGATTTCCTTTGCTGTGAGACACCTGTAAAAATCTCAGCCCCTGATATGGATTTACCCCCTTCCTTCCTGCAACAGGATCTCTGCTTTTGGTGGTTTTTATTTGCTCTGCCCTGGGTATCCTCACTAAAGGGTTTTAAACTTAATAAATCAGGTAGGAATCCTCAAGACTGAGCTGGTCTTGAGGCCACTGGCAATCTGAAAGGCCACAATTTTCTTGTTATAGAATAATATTAATAATAATACATTGTCACTTGGTTGTCACAGAGCTCCTTGGAGATAACTTTTATTGGCAGTGATGTGTATTGGTACTGTTTGGCTTAAAGATTCACTATTGGTGGAGGTGTTTTCTTATCAGAAGGTGAAACAGCTTATCACTCACTGAAGATGCCAAACCCTTGTTTGTCCAGGTCCAAAGCAGCATTGTGATTCTTTCCTGGAATACTCTCTTTGAGGTGTCTCCTCTGGGCTGCCTGTTTTAGTTGCATTTTCAGTGCTCAGACTTCCATGGAATGAGGCATTTCAAACTAAAGGTAATACAAGAATGAGAGGCAAAAGGTGTTGAAACTCTTCCTGCAAATGCCATGTTTTTAACCTATAACCTGATTTTACAGCTGCCCTCATGTAATGGTCTCCTGTCTCATCATGCCTGGTATTATTTTAACAGTGTCCAGTGATCTGAACCATCCAGAAACACCCTGCAAGAACAGCTGAAATGTGTAACTTAAATATATTTAAATATCCTCCAAGAAATGACATTTGTGTTAATGTCAGTCAGGAGTTTGGCATGATATCCATTTGGTTTAAGTTTGATTAAAGAAGCTTTTTACCCTGAGGGTGGGCAGGGGCTGGGCTGGATTGCCCAGAGAAGCTGTGGCTGCCCCTGGATCCATCCCTGGCAGTGCCCAAGGCCACCCTGGAGCACCCTGGGATGGTGGGAGGTGTTGGGGTTGGAACTGGGTGACCTTTGAGGTCCTTCCCACCCAACCATTCTGTGTTTCTGTGGTTGGACAGTTGAAAACACAGCCCAAATGGAGCAAATGTGTGTCCCTTCCTCTCTCCCTTGGTTTCTCTCCTTGTAATTCAATAATCCTGTTCAACTCTGTCTGAGAAAAGTGGCCCAAATGTGGGAGGTGTTTAGGGCTGGAATTGCAAGAAGTGATTCCCACCCCTCTCCTTCTGCTCCTGCTGTTGCTTTATTTGTTGTTTTCAGCGTTTTGAAGGAACTAAAGAAATGAATTCTGAGGTTTCCAAGGGTTCTCCAAATGGAGGAATTCAGGTTTCTGAGAGCCTGTGGGATTGAGGGGTTTTATCCCTCCAGGAGAGTCAGGGACAAAGCCAGTCCAGTCAGTGCTGTCACATATCAGGGGGACATTTAACTGATTTAAAGGGTTCTCATTTTACAACTGATGGAGACCTTGGGACATTCCAAGTGGAATTTAAAGAAAGGGCTCTGCAAGTGTGAGGATGTGTCCTCACACCACATCTCAGGCAGGTTCCTTGCTGTGACAGTCACCTGCTCTTTAATAAGCACATCCCAAGCATTTCCTTGTGATTAGACTCACCTCCCTTTTGATGTGGGGGCACCAGATTTGGGCATGGGAAAGCCTCATCTGCCAGGATTTGGCAGGGAAATCACGTTGGTGGCTTGGGGGGTGGTTCTTCTCTTCATTTCTCAGGAGCTCAACCCAGGAACCAGGGCAAATAAAAACACAGAGGGAAAAATAACCTGGGAAAAAGGCTGGAGCCCTTTGCAAAAATGGGGTTTAAGGATGAAATATTTGGGCATGGGGTTGGTGCCATCAGTTCTGGGCACTGAATTGTTTCCTTAGTCTTACCTAGGCTGAGCTTGCTGAAAATGCAGCCAGTTTATCCAGTGTTTATAAGCCAGACTGTGTGCTGGGGCTTTTGGGTTTTTATAACATGTTAAAATTAATTAAAACCCTCTCTGGCAACACGTTTGGGGTTTCTTTCTTTCATTTTTTCCTAGTTTTGGTTACATTATCCCTTAGAAATGAGAATTTGATGGGAGAGGATGCCTGGTTTGGAGATGTGTGTTCTCTCCGGATAGTCTGAGCCCCGGGATAAACCCTTCCCTTTTCTCCTTTGTCCTTCACAGACCTTGCTGGGATTACAGGTCAAAAAGACCAGAGAGCTGTCCGAGATAAAGGGCTTTGCAATGTCAGGGATTGTTGGAACAGAAGTCATTTGGAGCAGTTTGAATGATTTCTTTGGTTTTTATCTGAAGGAGTAAAATCAACAACATCGATATTTTTAATGAAAGGAGCCCAATGACCAAATTGGAGCTGTTTGATTTCACCAGTGTTAGCCCTGATAGCCCCGTGCAAGGAAATTGTCATTCTGCTGTGTAGAATCCTCCCTGGTTCTATAGTACAACAGATACTCTTACCCAAATTTATCTGGAAGTGGCAGGGGGAGTTTAAATGCCTTTTTGCCTTTGCATTATTGAAAAATACCACTTACTGGATGGGGAGACTTCCAAGTAAAAAACCTTTTTGCTTTTCATAGTAAATGCTGCTTTTCCTCCCATCACAACTTATTTACCAGGCAGGGAATCTTGAGTGTGATCTAAAAGAACACTTTCAATGGGTGATTTATCACATTAAGATGAGAAAGAGCAGCTTTGTTTTATTCTTTCATCTTCAGGCTGCAGCCAAGTGTTACTAAAGCTCTTCATCACTTGTCAGCCGAGGCAGGTTAAGTGGATTTTGTGTTTTTTGGTTAAGCAGGAGGTACCACTTTAGACACTCCTTTTCCTCCAGGGAATGGGATGCACTTTTTCCTTCTGCTCCCTGTTCTCTTTTTGGACTGAACTCCTTGACTTGCAGTGACCCCATGGTAAAATCCATCACTGAAGTTTTGGGGGACACCAGGTTGAAAATCGCAGTTTTGGATGCTCAGACCTTTCGATTGAAATCTAAATTTCAAAAGTAGGGAAAGGACATTTCTTCCCCCCTTTTTTTTTAGTAAGGTTTGTTGTGTCCCTCTGGCAACGCTTCACAGAGCTGGTTTATGTGATTCTCATATTTAGCCTCATTAACCATGTTTGATTTCACCTAAAAAACCAGCATCTCATCCAAGCTGCTCCTTGAGAGTCAGTAAAGGCAGTGGTTGGCTGGAAGAGGGACTTTGGTGCTCATCAGAAACCTGAGGAAACTGGAAATTTGGGCAAAGCATCACTCTGGTCCTCAGGCAAAACTGAGTTTCTGTGCCAGGCTGTGGAACTCCCACTCTGCTCTTCTTGTGCTCTGTGGTTTGCAGAAGAAAAGAGACTTTTAAACAAGGGAAAAGTGAATATTTCACCTCTTCCTGAATTAACTGGGATAATTCACCTCTTCCCCACTGGAACAGCCTCTTGGTTTTCCCCTGCACTTTTTATTCAGTTCCTGAATCCACTTTCTGGTCCTTGAGATGCTTTTCTATTTGTTTCATGGCTGCTCAAGGTGGTTTATTCCTAGAGTGGAATTGGATTTATTAATTGTCAATAATTCTCCTCACTCCATCCATTTCTACCTGGATTTCTAACTACTTGTAGCACTAAAACCCTTCCAGTTGTAGAGATGCTGTAAGTATTTCATCAGCTGAGAGCCCAGTCACTCCATAAAGTTATTTTTATTAGCACTTCTCATTAAAAATGTAGGTGCTGGATTAATGTTTGAAATGTTTCAGCGTTTCTGTGCTGGTTCTGAATAATGAAAATAATCATCATCGGTTTGCATTGTTTACCACCTGCTTTCAGTTCTGATTAAAAGCAGCAATAGAGGGCCACGTTTCTCAGCTGCCACACTGGGGCTGTGTGCTCAGAATTAAATATAAAGCTGCTTTTGCTGGAGTTGGAGAAAGAGGATGATGATGCTTGAAGTCACCCCCACTTTCCTTGGCAGAAATAAATCCTCCTGCCTGTGCAGGGAGTGACTTTCGTGGTGCATAATTTGCCATGTGGCTGTTCCTGGCCTGACTGCTTGGCCCCACGAAATAAGTGTCACTTTGTCACTAAATCCACCTTCAGATCATTCTCCTAATCAGTGTATGGGGTGTCAGAAACCGGGAATGTCATCAGGGCATGAGGAAATCCTTGGAGATGCTGATTCTCAGGGTATAGGTGTGGTTTAAATCCTTTTCCCCACCCCTTCCCCCAGTTTTCATCCCAGAATATCCACATTTTGGGATTGCTGCACTGATGGGGGGGTTTGTACCAGCCTCAGGTTGTTATAACCTGAATGAATGGGCAGGAGATGAGGTGTGAGAGCAGCTGGGAGATATTTATCTTATTAAAAAAACCCTTATTTATGGCTGCTGCTTTCTCTGTCCCTCCTTTTGCTCTCAGATTCTGTGCAGGGTATCAGTGCCCATCTTCCTGAGAAATTAAATTATCCTTTGATATGGAGATTGTGGCCTTTTATTCCTGAATATTCAGCTTGGACTGGAAAATTGTTCATCCCTTTAAAACCCAGTGCTTGGTTGTCACAGTGTAGGAGTTTGGATTGGTCTCTCCATGGAACTCCAACCACTGGGCAATCTGTTTAATGGGCTCAGCAGGTATTTATTTAGGTATTGATCAGTGTTATCTTGGCCTGAAACACTTTGCTTTCATTAACCTTCACCTCTAAAGTCACCCTTTGCTTTTGTCACAGTGTCACTGCTTTATGGGCTTCTGTGTAATTAGTTTTTCTCTCCCTCCTTTCCCAGAATAACTCTTGACTTTATTAATCAGTTTTAACCAGTGAGGGGTAGATAATTAATTTATTGGCACCTTCTCTGAAGTCTTGCCAGCGGGTTGGTGACAGTGGCACTGTGGCCATCACTGACCAGGGATTATTTTCCTGCTGCTGAACTGCTTTGCAAAGGGGAAATGGCCACTCCTGTATCCTGCAGCTTCATTTATTTGAATATTTGGAGTTTTGTTGCATTCCCAGGTGTTTGCTCAGGGGGATGTGCTCAGGACAAGGGGGGGAAGCTCCTGAGGGGATGTGGGTCAGAAAAGTCTCTCCTGCAATACCTTCCCCATCATTATTGCCCAGGTGCTTTTTCCATCATCCTTGGCTTTTCCTAGTTTGATTGTGGATTTGCCTCTCTGAATCCCACGTGCTTCCCCTTCCACCTTCTCAGAGCTTTGATTTTTTTTGATATTTGCTTTATTCTCCTTGCTTTATTATTATTTATTTTTATTATTATTATTTTGCTTTATTCTCCACCAGTCACGTTGGCTGGACAAGACCCTTAAAATCATGGAATTACTGGCTGGTTGGAGTGTTGGGCCTGAGCAATCGTGGTTGGTCATTCTTTGCATTTAGTGGTGACTTCTAAATGCAGAACTAGAGGTATTTTAATTAATAACCCCTTTATCTTGGATGTTTTGTGTAGAGATACATAATTATCTCGCTGTCCTCTGTAGTGGTGGAAGGAGTTTGTTTGAAATACATCTGGTGAGGGAATTTAGACACGATTTTGGCTCAGAAGATGAAAAGGATCCCAGTAAATTTCCCTGTCCTGTGAGATAAAATAGCTTTACAATAAACTTATGAACCATAAAGATCAGGAACTGGCCAACTTCAGTTGTCCTGAAAGGACACCACACGTTTAATCCTCTTGAAAGGAGAATCATAAAATCCTTCTTATCATTGCTTACAATGTGATTATTTTTTTTGAATGTGGAATTACAGAATCCTGATGCTTTTATCCATTGTGTTGAGCAAGAAAAGCCTTGCAGTGTCTGTGGAGCAGGGATTGCTCACCCAGCTGAAATAGCAATTCTTGACTGTTGTGTTCAGTCTGAGCCTTGTAAAGGTGTGTGATACTTCTGCTTCATTATTTCTCTTAATTGTGTCAAATTAATGGGATGGCAAAGTGACTTCTGGCTAAACAGCTGCTGAAATAAAATAGAAATTATGATTATTTCATCTCTCTACACTTACACTATGGGAGTGGGGGAGAAGGAGGGGGTTATTAAGAAGCCTTGGTGGAAATAATTCACTGCCTTCTGAGGCCACGGAGAACAATTGAAAAATTTACCTTAGGACTTCCCATCGTTTATGCCACACAATTCCTGGGAATTCCTTGGGAAAGTAAAAACTCGGTGAGTTTTTGTTAACTGTTTTTTTTTAATTCAATCCCCTTTTTGGTGGGAAATGGGTGATTTATTGGCTGTCACTTCTTTCAAGATTTGTTGCCCATAGTTCACGTTTCTGCTCTTGCCCTTCCCTGTGTCTGTCACCTGATGTATGGAATTTAAATCCTCTGTGACAAGATGTGTCTCCTGTGTCCAGGTTGCATATTTTTGGTACTGAACTTTTAGGTGCAAACCTCAGAAATGAGTCTTTCTGGTTCAATATCCCTGTTAGGCCCAGGCAGGTACAACCTGATTCCAAGAATCCTAATCCTGCTCTGCCTTGTTTTTTCCAGCCCCCCCTTCCAATAAATCTGTTGGGATTTCCTGCCAAAGCTCCCACATTAATGGGATGTTGAAAGGGGAATGTTCCACTGTAATGGGAACTCATTCTGTTTTGGTACCCTCTTGTTTCTGATTTGAATGAGTATAAATTGATCAATACCCACATTTGCATTGGAAAACACTCTGTGTGAGAGTGCCTTTGGAAACTAAAATATGAAACAGGTTTAAATTATGCACACTTAATTGTACTGGGTTTGTATTTAATTATGCCACGAGCTCGTTAAAGGATTGCTGCACATTACCAATATTTAACAGTTAATACAAATTTCTCTCCTTGGGGAGGTGGTTTGTGTTTGTTCTGAATTTAGGATTGGAGCAAGTGCCTGGAATTGGGGATTTCAGTGGCAGAGATTTTTAGTGTTTTTTGGGTTTTTTTAGTGGTGATGGAATGAAGGGATGGTCCATTAGGTTTTCAGGGACTGCAAGGCTAATTTGGACTATTATAGGGTTAAAGAGTGTTGGAAGGCCACTAAATTTTAAAAAGAATTGTATGCCAGCAGTACTGGTGAAGTAAGAATTACATTTCCTTGTTTTCTCTTCTTATCCCAGCAAATCCAGGCTCTTGGAAAACTAATAATTGAGGAAGGAAGGGTAGATTGACTGGGGTCATTGACTCCCCACCCCATCTGGGCACACGAAATAAGCTTTAATTGACAGGGAAACCATACTTGGATCTCAAAATGGGAATCTTCTGCTTTTGTTTCGTATGCAGTGAATATTTAAGTGACTTTATTAGGAATTTATGGTTTGAGGAGCCCAGGGTGAGAGTTCCTCATACCCAAAGCACACTGGGGTGTGGAATTAATTAATTAATCGTTGCAATGAGTTTTGTGCTGATTGGAGTTTCCTGGTTGAGAGCTCAGAGCTGGAGCTCCTGGGTGTGCCTGGGGAGGTGGGGATGGACCAACCTCCATGGATTTACCAGGATATCTCAGCCTGGACAGCAAGAAACCCTGTTCAGATTTATTTCCGTGCTTGAGACGACTTGGGGAATGTCAGGAAAGGTAGCAGTGTTTTCTGGTTGTTTAATTGAATAAGAAATACATATTGTTTTCTTGGTCAAGTGGAAATTACTGCCTGGTACCTGAGTGCCTGTCATTTATCTGCTTGGCTGCTCTTTCTAAATTAAATTAAGCATTTGATGATTTGTCTTTGCTGTTTAAGTTCTGTGACTGCTGTTGGTTGCATCACAGAATCATGGAATGGTTTGGGTGGGAAGGGACCTCAAAGATCATCCAGGGATACCTCCCACATTCCCAGGGTGCTCCAGGCTGGCCTTGGGCACTGCCAGGGCTGGATCCAGGGGCAGCCACAGCTTCTCTGGGCAATCCA
>JAWWMP010000041.1:1092061-1106736 GCA_035047865.1 Dendrocincla tyrannina
TCCCTGGAGCCTTCTCTTCTCCAGCTGAGCCCCCCAGCTCTCCCAGCCTGGCTCCAGAGCAGAGGGGCTCCAGCCCTGCACCATCCCCAGTCCCTCTTCTAGACTCTCTCCATCAGCTCCACGTGCTCCTGCTGTTGTCCCCAGGGCTGGGGCAGCTCTCCAGGTGAGGTCCCTGGTTTCTCCTGACCCTTGACCTCTCTTTAAGCAGCTGGGCCAGCTCTAGTGGTTTTATGTTTATTTGGGAAGGTGAAAAGCAGGAGAGGGAGTGCAGAACTGGGAATGGAGAGGCTCGAGGAGCTTTCAGTGGTGGTTTCCTGTAGTGAGCCCAGGCCATGGGTTCATTTTCCTTCTCAATGTGCTTCTCAGCACTTTGGCTCTTCCTCAAGCTGGAAATTGTCCTTTTTGCTGCTTGGATTTCTGCATTTTGGGAACAACGAGGCTGCTGGGGGAAATTGGCTGAGCAGCCTCTCCTCCTGCACAAGTCATTGCATCCAGTTCAGCACCAGCTTCCTGTCTCAGCACTATTTAAATTTACCCATTAACTGGTTTTTTTCCCTCTCCTGATTAGATATTTTGCTTTGTTTTATGCTTTGAGTTTCATTTCCCAGCAGCTCCTTACAGTGCTGAGCTGTCACCACACAAAGACCTCTTGGAGCTCTCGGTGTGGATCCGGGTGATCCCCATAGGAATTGTTATTTTGAGTGACAGAAGAGGGTTGTCAAGGCTGATTTTAGGCTTTTTTATTTTCTCTTGGGGTGGAAATGCAGCTGATTGGAAGGGGCTGAAGTTGTGGCCTCAAATCGTGGTGTTTGTCATACACCACAATAAGAACTAAAATAGTTCTTCGGGGGTGACGTCGAGGTGGGACAAAAAGGAGTTGCCTCTTAATGCTCTCATATAATTCATCCATGTCAGACTTCAATATCTTTAATTTTTATCAGAATGATGAGGTTTGCAGTCCTCAAAAGGAATGCAGGGTCTTGGCTACGTTAGAGGGAGAGTGGTGGTGTTTTCAGACACGAACATCTCAACTTCGTGGGTTTTGCTGAGCGATTGGCTTCGCTGATAACTCGTGGCAATGAGTTCTTGCAGGTTAATTATGCATTTAATTGGTTTCAAATTTGTTGCTTTTCAATTTCACTGTTCACTGAATATTTCCTCGCTCTTGTATTATGAGAAGGAGTAAATAAGAGAGCCTGGCTCACCTTCTCTGAACATTTAATTATTTTGTGTCCCTCTCTCCTGTACACAGAGCTCTTCTCCTGGCTTTGGGCTTTATGTGTCACCAATTCTTTCTTCTCTGAGCCTTTTTGCTGTAGTGAGCAGAATATAAATACACAGAGAGTGACCAGAGCCCTGGGAGGGGCTGGAGATCAAATTATTGATATCAAATAATATGATCTCAGCGTGGTGCCATCTCCTCTCTCCCCTTTTCCTCAGAAATCTTCTCCTGCTTTTGTTTCCCTCTTACAACACAAGTTTCTCCTCCTGCAGGAATGGCAAGTCTTGCCCTGGGGCTTTATAGGCACAATAAACATTCTTCATGTGCCTGGTGCAAAATTTGGCTTCCAGGTTGGTTTATTTTCCATTCATCCTCGTGGGATGCCACCTTGGAAGTGTCCAAGGCCAGGTTGGCCAGGGTTGGATCATCCTGGGCTGGTGGAAGGTCTGTGGCAGGAGTGGAACTGGATGGGCTTTGAGCATTTAATTCATCATCTTGTTCTTGTTCTTGTTCTTGTTCTTGTTCTTGTTCTTGTTCTTGTTCTTGTTCTTCTTCTTGTTCTTCTTCTTCTTGTTCTGGTTCTTGTTCTGGTTCTTCTTCTTCTTGTTCATCTTCTTCATCTTCTTCATCTTCTAATTATTATTATTATTATTATTATTATTGGTGGAACTGGCTGGGCTTCAAGCATTTCGTTCTTCTATTATTATTGTTGTTGTTGTTAGTAGTAGTAGTACTATAATAATAATATTGTTGAATTATTTTTTGAATATTCTATTAATTGTTTAATTCCTTCCAGTTATGGCAACAGTTTAAAGTGAAATGCAGGACCAGTTTTTGGAACAGTCTCTGCCCTGAAATGTGAAACCCACTAAATGTCACGTCAGCAAAAGCACCTGACAGGGGTGGCAGAGTATGGAGAAGGAATGTCAGACCAGTCCCTCTCTTATTTCCTGCCTCCAATGAGTTCATTGTAGTCATCATTTTGAAGGGTTGTTTAGTTGCCCAAATTGCTGGCACGCTCAGATAAATACCAGCTCAACTGGGCAGGGCTTTAAAAAGCCAGATAAATTCTTTTCATTTGTCGTTCCAGTGTGTCCTCTACAAAACTCGAGTGTGTTTTCCTTCCTGCCTTGGATTAAATCTGCTTTCCCCATCCACCTCAAATCTTTTCTGTGCTTAGAATATCATTTATTTCTGGTAGAGTTGTCTTAAACCCTGCCCAGATGTGAAGTGACTCCCGGGCTCTGCAGAGAAACCAAAGTGCAAGTTGGGCCCAGAAATTCAATGACACGTGTCATAGGATTAGAGAAAAGGAAGATGCTCCCAGTAATCGATGAATAAATCAATGGCAGCCCCTTTTCAGAGCAGGAATTCGCTGGTGGGTTTGTTTGGGAAGAAGTTGCTAAATCTTTGTGATGCTGAAAGACCAGCATTGTGATTTGGTAATTAAAATCCAAATTAAATCCCTGTTTTCCTACATGTGTTGCTTCCTGCTGTTTCCCCCCCCACTCTCCCAAGGCTTTGCTGGATCTTGTTTTGTATTTGGTAATTTAAACCGTTACAGGAACGATGTGATATTAATTTATCACTCAGGGTTTTCACACTTAGTTGAATATTTTAGGGATACCACAGAAAGAGCTATGAGCTGTCCTATTATTTCCATGAATGGAGTTTTCAAAGTGCTGGAAAAAGAACGAAATAATGATTTATTAATTGGGACAAATTGTCCATCTTGATGATGTTTTATGAAAGTTGTGGCATTCCCAAAACTGACCAACAATGGCAATGCTGGGGTTAAAGCCCTGACTCTTCCACGGTCAAGGCATGAAAAATCACCTTGGTTTTGACTTAAAACTTCCCTCTTGAGTTATCTGCTATTCCCATTTGTTTCTTTATCAATGGGAAAATAGGAAATGGGATGTTTTAATATTAATAGGCTAGGAGTGGGAAAATTTGGGGGTAATGATGAACACTGTGGCTGCATAATTTGGGACAGAATCAACAAGCTTTGGTGGTTTCTTCATTAAGAAGTAGAAGAATTCAAGATGCAATTCCCCAAAAATGCAGCTAAAATACCTTTCAGACCACAGCTTGTCTTTGCTTTTTAAGTAGAACCTTCCTGAACATCCCAAAACATTCAGCTTTGATTGCATCTCTCAAATTGAGAAATGCCTGATGTGGTTACAAGTGACCCCGTTGTGTGTCTTAAGCAGAAATCAATAACTCAAATAGCTGAGCAGCAATAAATATTTGCTGTTCCAAAGTGGATTTACCTTCCTGGGCATCCTCAGGGCTTGCCTTTAATGGGAATTGCTTCCCAGGATAACAATTCCAGTGACAGGACCGGGGTTGGAAGGAAACCTTATCAATTCCTGGCAGGGTTTGATCATTTGATACAAGAAGTGGGATGTTCACAGGTGGAAAATAAGTGGCTGGGGCTGGGAAAGCTCAGATAAACTGAGGACCCAGTGACTTTTCAGCCTGATGTCTGATGGGATTGGCTTTCGAGTGGGCTCTGGTGAGATGTGGAATATTCAGTTGACGTGCAGAAAAAGCCCCCACAACTGGGTAGTTGTAGAGAGGGTACATTTATTCAATGTATATATTCAATGTATATATTCAATGAGGTGCTGGGTGCATGGGGGATTGGTCCACCAAAGACATGCACAGCTGGCTGTGCTCACAGGCTCATTGAAATACAAATACAACTTGCATATTCATTATTTCCTTGTACATACTGTTTTCTTAAAAAGGCAGGCTTATTCTAATCAGTTCTGAGAAGTCATTTCCATTTTCTCCTCCCGTGCTCCTCCCATCTCAGTTTGCACACTGGTTTCCATTTTTCCGGGGTCTTCAGGGCTCTTGGGGATGAAGATCGTGGCTCTTCCTCGCTGTGTCCTTTTCAACTTTGGCTCAAAAAGTGACTTAAACCAGCTTTGTTGGCAACTTGAACCGGTCTAATGAGCAAACTTCTATAATTATTTCATTTTCTTGACATATTTCCTGATTGATCTTAGTTTCATATGGTGTCTATTCTATTTTAGAAGCCTCAAGGCCAGGTACTGATAGTGACCACAACATATTCCCTGTTTCTGTATTTATAGCTATTTATGGCCTCAACCATTCAGTCTGTCTTTGCAACTTCAGTAAAAGCCCCTGCAATTATTTCTATTAACTCTCTCAGTGTTAGCTCCCTGTTGATACCTTATATCAGTTATTGATACCTTATATCAGTTATTGATACCTTATGTCAGTTACTGATACCTTATATCAGTTATTGATACCTTATATCACAGCCCTTGTGTTAAAGCAGCACCTCTCAGAATTATCTCACTGTTTATATTCACCCCATTGAATCTACAGCTTTGGAAATGAGAAGAATATATCTAATTATATATCTAATTATTTAATAATATAATAGGAAGGTGCTGACAAATGGTGCTGAACTCCTGAGGAAACTCCGGGGTGGAAGGGTGAGATTGCCAAATTTCCTTGAATATTTGGCATTTGAGGTGCAGGTTTCTTATTCCTGACTTGGTTTGGCATTTCAGGGCTGAACTTCTGGAAGGGTCATGATTCTTTATGTTTTACATCCTGTTTTCTTTTAAAATACACCAAATATTGGCTTGCAGGTGCTTTGTAATAATTTCTATTTCTGTTGTTTAATCAAGGACTTTCAAAATGGTCCTGTGAGATCATCACGAGATAATTCTGATGATGAGGAGACAATTCTGAACACCATAAAAAAAAAGGGCAGAAGTATTTGTGACTTCCAACAGTGGTGTAACAACAAAGATGGGAGGAGAACACAGCCCTAAATCTGTTTCCTGGCAGTTTCCCCCCGAATTTTACAGGTTCATAATCCTCCTGCTCTGTTTTTATGGAGAGAAACCCACTTTGGCTCACACAAAGCAATCTCTTCTGCTTTCAGTTGTCTTGCCTCTCCCTTGTTCCCGTTGCCGTGGATTTGTGGGATATGGATTTGTTTCCTTCCCCTTGGAGCTGGGCTTGGCTGGAAACACCAGGCTTTGCTGATGGATGGAATAGTCAGGAACCTATTTTAATTCTTATTTGCAAGAAAATAAAGTCTCCAGGGTCTTGTTTTGAAACTGAACCCACCAGATGGTTCTATCAGAGAAGGGCAGGATTTGGTGAGAAGTGGCAGCTTTTCTGGAGGGTTCATACAGATGGACAGGGCTTGGAGCACCCTGGGCTGGTGGGAGGTGTCCCTGCCCATGGTTGGGTTGGAACAGGGTGACCTTTAAGGTCCTTCCAACTCAAATCATTCTGTGCTTTTGGAATTGCTCGTTTTGAGTCACTCGGTACAATTGTGTGATTTTTCTGCCCTTCCTAAAATCCACCAGGCTGGAAGGAACCTGGAGAGTTCAGGGTGAGGAACAACCTACTGCTGTTCCTGCTTCTCCTCCTTGAGCCCTGTCCCTGCAAAAGGTCTGGGAGACCTTCTGGAGGAGAAGGCACAGCAGAGCTCCTTCCATCTCCATGCCGGGAGCTCTTCAAATCCCAACTGGACACAGCCTTGAGGTACCAGGCGTGGCCTCTTGGTTGGCCCTGTTTGGAGCAGGAGCACCTCTGAGGTCTCTGAATCCCCTAAACCTCCTCCAGCAGCTGTCCCACATTTTGGAAGGGGCTGCCCAGGGAGGGTGGGAGTGCCCAGCCCTGGAGGTGCCCAAGGCAGGACTGGCCGTGGCACTCAGTGGGCACTCCGTGGTCCCAGAGGTCTTTTCCAACCTCCTTGACTCTGTGATTCTCCTTGTTCAGCTTTTTATCCCTAAACTCTTCCAGCTGGGGCAGTGAAGTGTCTGATGGAGGGCGATGTTCCCGTGGATTTGAGTTGCATATTCCTGTGGGAATCGGAATCCACAACTCCTTTGTTCTGCACAGCATACACTTGGGGTTTTCTCCTTTGCGTACATTGGATTTTTTTTCTCCTTTGTGTACCTTTGATTTTTTTCTCCTTTGTGTACATTTGATTTTTTCTCCTTTGTGTACATTTGATTTTCCTCCTTTGGTCTGTAACAAGCTTTAGTAAATGAGGCTTCACGTCACGTGTTGGGTGAGAGACCAGATCCTTCCTCCTCCCGACACTCGATTGTTTCATTTTCTCCACTGGCCTCCCCTCGACGTGATCTTTTTGATCTGCAACACTTGTTCTTGTAGGGCTTCATTATTTTGAGGAAAATGCACTGTAGCACATTTAGGGCTAATTACAAAAGCTTGTTTTAATTACAGTTGTCAAAGGACCCGTTTGACGCCGCGTTGTTGTCGCCGCCGTTTCTAATTCCGAGCGATTCTCCACCTTTTATGAGGGGAAAGGAAAGTGAACATCCTTCTCTCCCAGGGATGTGTCTGGATGATTCTGTGTGGGGAATCATTTGATGAATTGTGATGGCTTCAAAAAGGGACTCTTGGAGGGGGAAGGGAGAAGCAAATGTGACTGAGAACATCCCTGAGTTACTCCTGTTGCTTGTTCAGAGTGAGGTGTGGATTTATGTGGGGAAAGAGAAGGTTAAAATATAAAAATGTGGGGATTCAACATATATTAAGAGAATTATTTGCTGGGACACCACATGGAGAGGATGAAGGGTGTGGGTCTGCTGTATTTATAAGCCACAACCCTTTTTAATTTGATTTTATCAACATTCAAATGTGAATGCCCAAGGCTGCCAATGGGGGATAGTCCAGTGCCATGGGGTGTCTGGGCAGAGGAATTCAGGGGGCACCAAATCCCTGGAGACATCCAAGGCCAGGCTGGGCGGGGCCCTGAGTGACCTGATCTCCTTGAAGGTGTCGCTGCTCCTTGCAGGGGGTTGGAGCAGGTGGTTTTTAAGGTCCCTTCCGACCCCAAATTCTCTGAAATGCTGGATGACTGTTGTACCAGGTGACACTCGTGGTCTGGACTGAGTGACATCGGGCTCTGGAATCCATCCCCAGCTTTAACCCATGGATATGCTCACCTGGGGAACCTCAACTTGCAAAGGAAACAGAAAAGCTTCAAGAACACCGTGGTGGAAGATCTGATTTTGGGATCTCCTGTAGTACTGGTGCATCCCAGCCATCCCACCCTCCAGCAGTTCTCCTGCAGGATGGTGCTGCCTGTGGAGCTGCTGCCATTTCCCCCCTTAACCCACCGGCCTTTCCTTCAGAGCACACGGGCTCATCCCAAGACCTGCAGATACTCCCATGAAGAGCCCGTCGGCATTTCCTTTGGCAAATCCCCTTCAGCTCACAAACCCCTTGGGACTGGAGCCCAAACCCAGTGCCAAGTGTCACTGGGAGCCTTGGATGTGCCTTGGGAAGAGCTGATCCCATGGTTGATGTCCTTGGAGGGGTGGTGACCATGGAACTGGGCAGAGCCACCTCCACATGGCTGGGGATGATTTCTGAATTTAATAGCAAATTCGACTCTTCGTTGGAAGCAGATCATTGTTTTCCCAGGGAAGTGCAAGCTGGAGCCATCTCAGGGATGTTCCACTGCAAACGTGGTGGATATTGATGCGTTTGGTGGATATTAATGAGTTTTTGGTGGATATAAATGAGATTGGTGAATATTGATGCGTTTGGTGGATGTTAATGAGTTTGGTGGATATTAATGAGATGGGTGGATATTAATGAGTTTGGTGGATATTAATGAGTTTGGTGGATATTAATGAGATTGGTGGATATTAATGAGTTTGGTGGATATTAATGAGATTGGTGGATATTAATGCCTTTGGTGGATATTGACTTTGGTGGATATTAATGAGTTTGGTGGATATAAATGAGATTGGTGAATATTAATTAGTTTGGTGGATATCAATGAGGTTTTGGTGGATATAAATGAATTTGGTGGATATTAATGAGTTTGGTGGATATAAATGAATTTGGTGGATATAAATGAGATTGGTGAATATTAATGAGATTGGTGGATATTAATGAGTTTGGTGGATATTAATGACTTTGGTGGCTATTAATGAGTTTACTGGCTATTTATGACTTTGGTGGATATAAATGAGATTGGTGAATATTGATGAGTTTGGTGGATATTAATGAGATTGGTACATATTATTGACTTTGGTGGATATTAATGAACTTGGAGCTTGGAGTTGGCACCAAAGGGCAGCTGAGTTTAAAACTTGCCTGCAAACTTAAAGTAAAGGGGTTTTTTTCCCCCTTTTTTTCTCCAATAACACCCGTTTGTGGCTTCACCCCCTGGAATCTTGTTGCATCCTGCCAGCCAGATTGCTGTATTTATGTTTTAAAGTTAATTATTGGGCATACATTTCCAATTGGGGGATGATCTGCTCTGTCCTGCCTCCCAAAGCACAAAATAAATGTGTATTTTGTTGTGCTGTGCCAAATCCACCTCCTGCCTCTGAAAACGAAGCCCAGATCGGCCTTCAAATCCTCATCCTTCTTGTGATCGTGATGAAGAAGTTCAGAATTAAAGGAATATTTAATATTAATGATGTATTTTCGAGTGTGAAATGTGGGTGGCTTGGGGAAGATGGGCTGTCTCTCCTAGAAAACCCCCTTTTTTATGAGTTTCTTAGTGAAGAAGCACCAAAGCTGTTCCAGTGTCTCAGTTACACCTGGAGTGCAGCGTTGAATTAATTGGCTATTCTTAATTATTTCCTCACAGCTCATTGAGATTCACCAGGATCCTGTGGCTGCGGCCCCATAAATATAATATCACTTTCCAGGTTTTCCTTTTGGCACTGAGTTCTCCTCTATTGGCATATTTATAGGCTGCTGTCGAAATGAATAATTTTATTTATTACTTATTTATTTGAACTTTGCTGCGTCTGAGTTACTGTGCAAGTGTCAGGGGTGGAAATAACTCTTGTTTTTTTGGAGTTTCTCACCTGCCTGCCAACGCTTCCAGTTGCTTTCACAACCTTTGGATAAATAGATGATTTGTTATTCTTATAATCTGCTGTTCCTACTTTATCAGTGATAGATCAGAGCACTAGGCATGACTTTTAATTTGCTTCTTGGCCCCTTCAGTGCAGTAAAATCCACCTGGTTTGATCTCTAATTCTTGCTAAGGAGCCAAACCCAAAACTCAAACTCAAAACCCAACAACCATTCCAGGGCAAATCCAACTTGCCAGGGCAATTCAGGTGGATACCCTTGGAATAAATGTCATTTACACTGCCCTGCTCATGTCCCAGATGTAAATTTAGTGCTCAGATACCATTCAGTAAATCCATTTGTCTCTTTTGATGGGATTCCATCAGCAAGCAGGGCTCAGAGGGCAGGAATTTCACCCAGCTGGCCCTGGAGGATGAGGATGGGGTTTGGCTCTTCCATCATCACTGTGCCCTTGACCCTTTTATACCCCAAGAAGTTTAGTCCTTGTGGTTCATCAGCAAGGAATGAAAGTGAATTAAATCATGGAGTTTTATTGCATTTATTGACTTCCCCAAGTCAGTTTTGCTGCTTCCTTTCAGGTCATTGATAGTTTTGGATAAAACAGTTGACCTGTAAGACCTAAAACTGACCCGAGTTCCTGTGCAACAGGAATTTGATGTTTTCTTGGTTTCTTCTTAACTCCATTTACACCAAAGGAATGTTCTGGAGACTGAGGATGTTTTGGAGGTCATGGGGTGGTTGGGTATAAAATACCTGTGGGTGGGTACCCATGAAGATGCCTTGTAGTGGTTTATCAGATAAGGGATTTTAGATATGAGTATTAAATAGTCTGGCAGAGGTTGCCTGGAGAAGCTGGGAGTGTCCAAGGCCAGGCTGGACAAAGCTTGGAGCAACCTGGGCTGGTGGGAGGTGTCCCTGCCCATGGCAGGGGTGGGATTGGATGCTCTTCAACGTCCCTCCCAACCCAAACCATTCCATGGGTCTGTCTTTTGGGAAAGGGTGGGTTTAGGACACCCAACCTGCAGCTGCTCCATAACCACAAGGTTTGGGAGGTCCTCAGGGCTTATCTGTGGGAAGGAGCAAACCAGGATCCACACAAAACATGGGAGTTTGGCTGTGGAATATTTAGGGTAGTCAGCTTGGGAAAAGCTGCAATTAGTGAGTCGAGAGTGATTGAATTGGTGGTGGGACAGGGCTGGAACATCACACTGATGAGGTGGCTGGTTTGGTTTGCACAAGGGTTGGCTCATCCCGAAATTAAAGTTAAATTAAAGGATAAAAATTAACATTTGGCTGTGCTTTTTGGGGTAGTTTTGCTGAAGTTGCATCAAAAAAACCCCAATAGTTTTCTGCATTTTTCGGGGTGCCAGAGAATGCCATGCGTGTGTTTTGGGTTGGGTTTTCCTCTTGCTTTCTTTCTATTCACCATGACACAATAAATTGAATTTGAATTTTAAATTTTTTCCATGCAGCAGGATATAGAAACGAAGGTAAGTAGTTAAGGAGCAACCCAAAATCCAAAATTTTAATTGTCTTCTTTGGTTGTTTGCCAAAAAATCCCTAATCTTGACAAAGGGAGTGAAGTCCTTTGTGTGTTCAAGTAGCCCAGCATGGGGTGTAATTGTGGTAATGACCAATGGGAGGGAATTATTTATCACTAAAGATATTTTATTATTAATTATGGACTTGGGTTGATAATTTCAATCCTTCATACCTTATAAAAAACCCACTTCTCTGGTATTTCCACTGGAGAACTTCGAGCTTTGTATGATTTTCTCAGTGTGGGTTTTTTATGTGTTTTATAATTCTTTACCAGTCTCCTTAATGCAACATTTTGGGAAATCCTACAGATGAAAAATCCTAAACCATGTCACATTGGTGTCTCTTAAATGAACATTCAAGTCATATTAGGGCTGAAGATACAAATATTCAGAATTATTCTGGATTATTTTAAATTCCTGGACATGGGAGTGACCCCGTGGTGGAATATTCCAACTTTGTGGCTACTTCAATCAATTCAGGAGTTTCCAGAGGAAATTAAAATTAAATTAATAAAAGAAAATAAATAAATAAAATTCACGAAAAAGAACAGATTTAGATCTTGTCAGGCTTTGATTCTTCCCAAACATCCCCATCTTCAGAGTGAAGTCCAACGAGTTAATCCCAATAAAAAACCTAAATCCCAATCCCAGCACGGTGTGTTTGGTTCCGTTTTTGTGGCATTTCCAGATCCCTTTGGACAAACTGGCACAGCTGTTGAGGAGGGAAGGAAAAAAGCAGAATAGAACCAAAAATCTTGGCTGGAGTTTTAACATTCTGTGTGTTTTTTCAGGCCAGGCAGCTGGAGGAGAAGGACAGGGAGCTGAGGAAACACGATGCCTACTACAAGGAGCAGCTGGCTCGGCTGGAGGAGAGGGTAAAACCTTATTTTTTTCCCATTTTCTGAAGAGTTTTCTGTCCACTTTTCCTCCTGGTTGTGTTTTGCTGTTGCATAAAATGAGGTCTTTTAAGGAGATAGAGATGAAAACAGTGGGCAGGGGGTTGTGGTTTGGTTTCCTTGGCTCGCTGAGTTTTCATTCTCTAAGATTTCACCTGTCACAGGAATTACATACGGAGGAAGAAAATAATGAGGTTATTTTATACCAACACTGATGATGAAGGGCCACTGGAAGTGAATAAGTGTCACCAACTAGTCCTAAAATTGTGAAAGGACAGGGGGAATTTCTGCTTCCCTTGGGTTGGTGGCGAGTTTAGTGTTAATTCCAGGTTTGTACCATGTTTAAAAAGCACTTCTGTGTCTTTTTCCCACAGTAACCTTGGAACTGAAGTGCCCAGAACACCTGGCTAGGCTGTGGGATGTGCTTTAACATATTGCTGTTAACATTCCTGTTCTTTATAGGGTGTTATTTTATAGGATCTTAATTTCAAATAATTACTGCTGTCAGCATTTCGAGCTCCCAGGTTGGTCGTAACCTGCAGCCTGAATTCATTTGCCTCCTTTCCCCCTCTGCCTTCTTCCTCAGCTTATCTGGTGTTGATTCATTTGGAGATATTTTTTTTTGGTTAGTTTTGAAAATGATTGCCAAGTTACATATTCATTGATGCAGCTCAGCAGGCTGGGAGAAACCCCCTTGTTTTTATGGGTTAGGGAGGGGAGCGTGTTGCATGAATTATCAGGGTGTATAATTGGTCTTAATGAATATTTTAAGTAGAGGACATATCTGATACCATCTCAGTGTTTTGTCCTACCTTTTTGAAGATGACATTAATGAAGTTCCACGTTCCTGGCAATGAGAAAGAGTTTGAAAGGACGAGGGGAAATTCATTTAATGATCTGAAATCAGTGCATTATTTAAACAGTTACAAGTGAAGATCCTTCCCAACAAAACCCACAGAATACCTTCCTTATTCTTAAATAACTGGCTGGTTTTTTTGGGGGGGGAAAAGCACCTGCAGGGTCTCATCCAAACTGTTGTCTCTTGGGGTGCTCTTAGTGTGTGGTGTAAGTAAACCTGGAGTAAGTCATGGAAAGGATATTTCATAACCAGGGGTCTTTGACAGCTTTCTCTGTTCCCTTTGAAGGGGCTGGGCAGCAAAGAAGGTTTTATTCTTGGTTATTTTTAATGGTAAAACGGGTTGCTGAGGCAGTGCCTTCTCTTGCTCATGGGAAGTGAAGACTTCCAGTGTGGAATCATGTTTTAATGTATATAAATATGTCCTCATGGTGTCCAAGGGGGATAATGACTTTTAAATAACTTGATTTGAGTTCTACTGCAGGGTCACCCCCCTTGTGCTGTGAAATAGTGATCTCTGCCCATCTCTTGCCCATCTTCTTGGGCTTGGAATCCTCCAGGACTACAGCAGGTGGTTCTGAATTCCCTGTTTTATGCCATGGATGGTGTTTGCTCTGTGTCCAGAGTGCAGCTTTGGGGCTATCAAGCCTTGTCTTTCCATTCTGAGTTTCTATTTGTAGGCTAAAAAACCACTGCTTTGCTGAGCTGTCATCAGGTTTGGTGTCCAGGTCCACGAGCATCTCTCCCCTACCCAAAAAAGGGCTGTTCCAGCTGTGAAAGGAGCTGAACTCTGGGCTCCAGATGTGACCTGGAACTTGCTCAGAGGGCTGGAGATTAGTGGGGTCGTGGCTCACCGAGGCTGGGGCTGCAGCTCCATCTGGGAGCTTCTACTGGGGAAGGGAGAGAGAGATTTGGGGGAAATGGGAAATGGGGCAATGCCACAGCATGGGAACAGGCTGCTGGTTTGTTGCTGAGCTTGTGCTGGTGGCAGTGGAAGGAGCAGAGCTGGGCAGAGGGCAGGGCAGAGCGGGAGGAGTGGTGGGAGAGCTCGGAGCAGTCGTGTGAGGGTGGAGGGACGTGCAGAGTAAGCCTGTCACCTGTGACAGGGGATGCTAATTACCTTCTCAGATCATCCTCACATCAAACGAGCCCCCTTTACAGCCCCTTTGGTTGTGCCTGTGTGCTGGTGCTGCCTCTTGCATCACCGGCTGTCAGAGCTCGTCGCGAGGATTAATTGGCTTTTTGATTACTTAGCGTTTTCAATTAGGAGCGCCGGGTTTGTGTTCGGCGGTGCTGCCGGAGAAACAACGCCGACGTTGATAATAAAGGGAGATGACAACACAACAGATTAGTGTCAGCCCAGCGTGCTCCTCACGGGCGAGAAAATTACCCACGCTCGCTGCCAGATGAAGTCTGTCAATTAGGAAATATTTCGGTGGCTGAGGGGAGATGCTCACCCTTTAATACAGGACCAAATAACTGTGCCCCAGTGACAGCTGCGATGCTAAAACATTAACATTCTCTTCTCCAGGGGGATATCTCTTCCTAAATTTGGTTTATGTGCTAAAAACCTTCCGATGCTTCCCCCAAACCCAGCAATTCCCCAAAGAGCTGCTGGTGTTTTTAGGTCAGAGGTAGCACATAAGCTCTTAGTTCTTACGGGTTCCACAGCAGCAAAGCAGTGTGAGGGAGTTGAACAGAGGAGTCACAGTCCCGTTCTGGGTGTCTGGCTGGGGTGTAAAAGTGTTATTTCAGGGTTCACACATTAAGCTCTGAGAGAAATCTGTCACGGTTTTTCACTGTCCACTTAAGAGCTGGGGGTAATTCTTGGCTACAGTGGAGAACCACGGAGAGCAGCAGGGGGTGTGTGCCCTACCCTGTCTTGGTGATTCCCCTACAAGTGCAAACTCCTCCTTGTGGGTTTGGGGCAGTCCCACGTTCAAACCCAGGCAAAGAACGGGTGGAGAGCAGCTCTGAGGAGAAGGACTTGGGCTGTTGGTGGGTGAGAAGCTCTACAAGCCCCTTCCACGTGCAATTCCAGCCCAGATATGCCCCATGTCCTGGGCTGGTCCCACAGTGTGGGCAGCGGGACAGGGGGGGATTCTCCTCCTCTTCCCTTGGGAGACTCCACGTGGAATGCTGAGTCCTGCTCTGGGAACAACAGCACAATGAGGACGTGGAGCTGCTGGAGAGAGTGCAGAGGAGGGGCTGGAGATGGTGCAGGGCTGGAGCCCCTCTGCTCTGGAGCCAGGCTGGGAGAGCTGGGGGGGCTCAGCTGGAGAAGAGAA
>JAWWMP010000041.1:1148833-1172209 GCA_035047865.1 Dendrocincla tyrannina
CCATCCATCCATCCATCCATCCATCCATCCATCCATCCATCCACCCACCCATCCATCCATCCATCCATCCATCCATCCATCCATCCATCCATCCATCCATCCATCCACCCACCCACCTACCTGGGGGTCCTCCAGCATTTCCCTCTTAGGATGAAGCTCCCAATGAACTATTAGTGGCTTTTTTAGAGGGGGATTCTCTGCACTGGGACTCTGCCTGTTCCCCTCTGTGCATCAAATATGGAAGGATGGAGAGTAGCTGGGACATCAGGATATTCATCATGCTCCCTTCTGACCATGTTATTCATCTTAAGGACATGGCCACGTGATGGGTGTTGGTATATTTAAGGTAATTTTCTGGATGCAAAGGTTCAGGCACATTTGCCAGGTGGGCTGAGGGCTGATGAGCAATATTCTCATCCTAGTTTTGACAGTGACCATCTGAAGGGTCCTTTGGTTTGAGCAGCTGGTGACTTTCCACAAGAACTAAAAGATCTCAGGTCTGTTTCCATGCCTGAGAACTACTCATGGGGACAGCTGGGCTCTGCTGGATATCCATGTATTACCATTTAGAAATGAAGGTTACACATCCAAACCCCAAGATCCCTGGAAAAGTTTGGACTTTAAGGTTTTCTCTCTCTTTTTCTTTTCTTCTCTTTGCTTCCAAGCTTCATTTCTGTAGTTCTGTTCTTTGCCCTCTGGTTTGTCCCAGGCCCAACATCAAGTGGTCAGAGTAGGTTGTGGATGCCAAGGAGGAAATTGCTGCTGTGCCACTCTGAGCCAGCACCGTGTTGGGGAAACGTGGGCAGGGAGCACCTTCTCCCTCTGGAAAACCCTCCCTGGTCCAAATTCCCCTGCAGACAGAGAGGGCAAAGATGATGTGAAAGGCAGGGATGTGAAGTAGTCAAATCATGAGGACAGGCTGGAATTAATTTGGCAGCTCAAGGGGCACAACTGAGGAGCTACCAGGACAGGCTCCCCAGGCAGGGAGGTTTGTCAAGTGGGTGCCCCACCATTCACACCCCAGGGAGGGTGTTGGGTATCAGGAGTTACCTCTGCCCCCCTCTGGACCTCTGGTTTATGTAGCCAGAAGTGGGAGCTGTGCTCCTGTGTGGATATTTCACAGAAATTCCACAGAAAGAATATTCTTGGAAGTTGGAAGGGACCCATAAGGATCATCAAGTCCAACTAAATAGACTATTGGGCTGGGAGGAACAGGAGGGACTCGGGGAACTTCAGGTCAACTTTTGGTTTAGCCACAGTTTTCTTCCATCACTTAAGAGATAAATGCTAGAATTAATATAGGAAACCCTTAGATACTATTTTGATGGCTACACGGAGTAAAGATTGGTAGAAACAAACTGAAACACAGTGTGCTGGAGCACCTTCATGCAGAATTTCAACCTGTCTTGCAAGTACTGGGCTTACTGGAGGGCCATTTTCAGTATCTCCTGGCATGGTGTATAATGAGCAGTGCTGGCCACGGATGGGAGAGGCTTGTGGAGGCTTTGGTACTACGAGAACACCCCAGGCTTTGCTCTCCAAGCCATCCAGGGATGGCTGTGTCAAGATTTCCCTGTCCCCAGGCTGTGTTGAGCCAGCACATCCTCACGGTGTTGCTGGAGGAAGCATCTTCCTGACAGTGAGGAGCTCCCAACACCGAGTGGTCACTAAAGATCCCGTGCTGCTTTCAAAAGGTGCTTTGAAGTTTTCATCTCGGCTCACTTTCTTTCCAGGATATTTTTTTCCTTTGAGGAAACAGCCCCATCTCCTCTCACTTGGATCTGCCATTGGCACTTAAATTTTGCCACATTGGAGACCTCTGAGGAAGCCATTTCAATAATGACAAATCACTACTCAAGTGTTTTAAAACCCAGCCCTAAGTGCTTGATTTACCTTAAGGGACCCCACGCTGGCCCCCAACAGAGCAGAGATTCTTGTCTTTCCCTTCGACTTCCCCATCAATTAAAATTGTCCTGTACTTTTTGTCCATAATGCCCAGCATGATTAAAAAGCAATTTTGGGTTGATTTTTTGGAGTTGGTTTTTTTTGTAGTGTCTTGATGATTTATAGACAATGAGATTTTATCACTAGAGCACCACATTAAGAAAATGCTTGTTAATTATCTGCTGCTTAATATGACAATTTAACAAAAAAACACCACAACACCTATTAAGAGCTTCTCATTAGGCGAAACGCTCCTCATTTTTTAACACACGAAGTGTCCAAGTTAATGAGGTTCACCTTCGATTTGTGGCTGGCTCGGAGATTAAAAGCTCCCTCCGTTTATAACTCCATTTGTAAAAGGCAGGCTGGAATACCTGACTGCTGCTCTGCCTCTTCAAAGGGGCCATGACCAACCCGCCCCTCCCTCCATGAAAGCCTTTCCAGCCCAACGCCCCTCTCCGACAGCCTCCTGCTGGCCCCTGTTTTTGTGGAGCTGGCGCTCCTGACGTGAAAGTTTTGACAGAAGTGGATGCCCACGGTGCCAGGGACAATTTGAGGGCTGTTCCTCCAGCCCCGTGCCACCGAGACCCACCTCTGATCTCGCTGACATCAGTGCAAACCACAAGTCCGCTGGAACTGGTGCAGCATGCCAGGGAGATCAGGCTGTTTGGAATTCACGCCTTTCATCCTCTATTTGAGGAAGAACTATTTTTGGGGAGTAAATCTGGCGTGTGCAATGGCTTGGGGCAGTTTTTGCTTCAGAGGCTGTGGTGGGGAGGGGATTATTGAGAGGGAGGGCCTTGCCTTCTGGGAAACTGGCTCCTTCAGGAATTGCCTCCTGTGAGTGTCGTGTTTGCAAATATCAAGCCCTACAGACCAGTTTTGGGTGTAACTTCATCCCTTTCTCCCCGTTCTGGGCACCTTCTCCTGGGTAAGGCCAGGATAAGCTTTGATGGTGCTTTTGTCCTGCAGGACCATGCAATTTTCATGGAAAGCCTGACTCTTACAGGTGGGGTAGGAGGCTGCTATTGCTCTTCAGGAGGGATTGTGTAATTACAACATACACCTCACCACTTTGTCCAGCTGCTCTAAAATCCCAGTAAATGCTCTTCATTTCCCCCTCTGTTCCTTCCTTTCTCATTTTGGAGCTGACAACAAATTCCATCTGCGTACTGAAAGCAAGTAGCAGTGTTTGCAAGGGAACAAACATTAGAAAGCTGTAGGGGAAATATTTGTGATCACACTCCCCTTCCCCAAGTTAAGATTTCCCAATGCTGTGGCTTTTAACCCTCACCGTCTCTTCCAAACTTCACCACCCACAATGAATATTCAGGCTGGCTTTGTATAAACCAAGCAATGAAAAGAAATTCCTTCATCCTCCCCTTTTACACCCTTCCCTTTCATCCCTCAGCCATTCAACCCTTGCCTGTACGAGGCAGATCAGCCAGTTTAATTTCATAGTGGCCCGTGGATCAGTGATGGTATCAAGCCTGTGAAATGACTGTGACAATCAGATTGTGAGAGCCCCTGTTTATCTGACTTGGCGAGTAGCAGCTTAGATAAGCTCCACACTGAAGAGAAGGGCTCTTCCTGGGGTGGCTTTTTTCCCTTCTATCAGTCTTGCAAACTCATCCTGAAATCCAAGACGCGAGCTGGGTCCTCTCTGTCTTACAACACGTCACGAGCAATAAAGGCTCGGCAGCCCAAATGAAGAACTTCTTGACAGCTCTGTAAAATATACTGTCTTCAAATGATGCCTTTGGGGACCCGTCTCCCACCTCGCTGCTGTCAAGAGTCTGGTGAGCGTGGAGCTGCCTGGAAATGAGTCAACAATCTGAGTGGGCAACTGGAAGGAGGCGAACCCGGCGCGCGCCGTATTTGATTAACACGGCGGTGGGGAGGGATGGAAGGAACAGCTCCCTTTTGTCCCTGCAGTTAACAAATCTGCCTCTGAGCACAGGCAGCAGCTGCAGGAAGAGGGCACTTTATGCACTGCCCTTTTTTTGGACAGATCACTCGAAGCACTTTAGTCACGCTGCTTTAATCATCTTCGGCAAAGCCCGGGTAATCAGGGTCTTCTCACGCAAGCCTTGTAAGAGAAGCCCCTCCAGGCTGCACAGTCGTGTAAATAAGTAATTACATCCAAAAAATCTGCATTCAAAGGACATTAGGGCTACAAAGTTGGGAAAGGGCAGGATGCTGCTGGTCAGTGCCAGCATGGGGACGGGCATTAGGGTAATTGCACAAGGGTAGGGGGTGGGAGGACATCATCCAGGCTGCCTCTCAGGAGATGTTCCATGGCCTGGAACATCACCTTTCTCATACATCTGGCTGGTTACGTGCTCAGCACTTGCTTCTTTGGCACTGCATTATACTGAACATGCTAATGAATGCAATTAAACAGTTCTGTCCCAGGCAGGGTCCGTGAGGTTCTTCAGAGAGAGCGGTTTGTGGTTATCCCACCTGCAAGGTAAAGCAGGTTTGGTAACGGTTCATAAAGCCCTGACATCCCTGAACTCAGGAAAGGGGTGGGCACATCCAAGCCTTAAAGACAGGATGTGGGCAAGGCAATTTATTGCTCTGGTGCAACAGGGCGCGCTGACAACCAGGATCCCCCTGAGAAGAGGCAGCAGAGGATGTACAAGGAGTTGTGAAGGGTCCCAGCCAGGACAACCAACCCCATCTGGCCAAAGGGATATTCCAGACCTTAAGGAGTCATGCTCAGCATTAAAGCAGGGAAGAGAAGAGGGAAGTGGGGATGTTTGGAGCGATGGTGTTTGTGTTCCCAAGTCACCATCACACGTGATGGAGCCCTGCTGTCCTGGACGTGGCTGTGGTGGGAAGTGGGGAATCAATTCCTTGCTCTCAAACAACTTCTCTGTTGAAGTGTCTTTATCTCAGCCCATGAGTTCTCTCACTTTTACCCTTCCCATTCTGCCCCCATCCCACCAGGGTTGTGTGGGGCTGAGTAGCTGGCTGGGATTAAACCACCACACTGGATTATTTCTCCTCTAAACCCACACAAGGAGGTGACCTTGAGCAAATTCGTCTAATTTCAAAGCTGATCTAACTTTGGGGTCAGCCTTGCTTCGAGTGCAGGCTGGACCAGAGACTTCCAGAGGTCCCTTCCAGCCCAAGTTATCCTGTGATCCCTGCTGCCTGTGCTGCAAATTCACTGAAACTTTAGGATTTACCCAATCTCCAGTTTCCTTGACTTATTGAGGGAAGCCAAACTACCATAAAGACCCCATTTCCTCACCTGGGAACTGTCTCCTTTGTTGCTGAGGAGAGGTGAAGGTTGTGGTCTGCAGCAGTGGCACCAAGTGGAAGAGATGTAGTGGGTGAGATACTGGGGGGGAATAAAAACAGTGCCGAGATTTAGACAAGCAAAGGTCCCAAAATGTTTTCCTGATGGAAAAGCTTGATTGAGTAGGAAGGCTTATGATGATCAGATCAGACAAATTTTGGAAACTCTTTTGCAATGGGAAACCCACAAATTCAAAGGTATGTGATTGTCTCCTGTCTCTTACCTTTTGAATATTTCAGTTCTTTATCTTTTGCTAAAACCTGGAATAATTTCAGGAGAGCTTAATTCTGCTTGATTCAGAGCAGGGATTAAGCTTGGTCTAAATTCATTCCTGAAACACAACCTAACCATGAATCTACCTTTGCCCCCTTGTCCTTTGCAGAAAATCCCATGTTCATTAACATTTTTAAACATTCAGTCTTGATTATTCATTTCTCCTCATTCAAAAGAGAATTTTTATTTTTGTGGCCAGCCCTATTTCAGCCCTGACTCTACCACAAAAGTCCCCTCATCACACACACTCAGGAAGTCATTTAGACTAAAATCTGCTTTGTTGACCATTCACTGAAACCAGTACTTTGGGAAAACATTGAATAGTTTAAATTGCAGCTAAAAGTAATTGTGTCTTAGAGATCTAACAAAGCAAGCTCTAAAAACAGGGCCAAGCTTTTGGAAATAAATGAATCATTGCATGGATGGCTGTTTTTTATCCCTGTATCTCAGCTCCTCGCATTTCCTCCGAGGTTCCTACTACGGCTTCATCTCAGGGGAGTAGTTTCAAAGTAAATCACTCACACCAGTGAAACTCCTGGCACGGGACCCCAGCAGAGGAAAGAATCCGAAATCTCTCATCCTGCCTTTTGTGCAGGGCTTGTATTTTGGGTGGAAAAATAAGGGATGGGGGTCACTCAGTGAGGAAGTTTTATCCTGTGAGCCGAGTTCTGCAGACAAAACCCAAGAGACCATGTCATTAAGATTATAATAGAATGGATCTGTATGGAAGGGGGTTGAATTCATTTGTATACTGGCAATTTTGGCATTTCATAGCTTTGATTTTAAATTCCCAATGTTCTTTTGTCTTGAGGTTATAAATAATTGCCTTTTTATTTCTTTTTTTAATTTTATCTCTCATTTTGGGGTGGTTTTTTTCATTTTCTCTTTTTTATTTTCTCTCTCTCTTTTTTTTAATGTATTTTCTTAATTTTTTCCCTTTTTTTTAAGGCAAAAGGCTGCTTTTCCATGAATTCCTCCTTCTTGCCTGCTCCATTGGTTGTCCCAAGGACTCACCTGTCAGATCCACCCAGCAGAGCCCCTTTCCCTGTGCTGACTGTGCTGGTGTGCTCTCTGTGGAGCAGCAAAGTGTGAGGTGGGAGCAACGAGGCTATGTCAGTGCTGAAAAACTAACCCAGGCCAGGGTTTGGGCTGGCAGCACCACCAGCAGGATTCTTGGTGAGCTTTTGGTCCAAGCCCACCCCAAAATGATGCCTTGCCATGGTTTAGGTTGTTGTCAGTATCTGTCTTATCAGTCTGGGTACTCTCAACCAACATCTGCTTGTGTCAAGATCTTCTACCTCATTCCTTTTTTGTTCTTTCCTCTCACTGGTGACAGGGCTGGAATGAGTGGGCACCTCGGGTTTGTCTAGTTTGGATAAAAAGGAGACAGGGGGACTCTGAATGGTTTCCTGAGGAAGAAAATCAGAGAGGGACGTGCTGATCTCCCACTGACAGAGCATGTGGGAATGGCACAAATCCAGGGAAGGTTTACACTGGACATTAGGAAGTATTTCTTCACCAAGAGGGTGGTCAAACACTGGAACAGAATTCCTGGGGAGGTGGTGGATGCCCCAAGCCTGTCAGTGCTTTAGAGGGCAATGCCCTTAATAATATGCTTTAATTTCTGCTCAGCCCTGAAGTGGCCAGGCCGATCCTTGGAGGTCCCTTCTACCTGAAATAGTCTGTCCTATTTTATTCTATTCTACCCCATACCATTCTATTCCATTTTCTGGAAGGCAAAAAGCGGCCTTCATAAATTGATGGAGAAAAGTTTCCTCGCTCCAGGTTCTTGTCCTAAAAAAGAGGGGACAGTTGCAAGGAAAGTTTCCCAGGCTGCTCTCACTGTGCATTGCTAACAAATCTTCCCATGTCCCTGGTTTATCCAGCTGCTTTCCTGGGTGGATGAGGGGAAGGAGCATGGTCAGTGCACACACACCACGTGCTAACAACCCTTTCTGGAGTAGTTGGAAAGCTGAGGGGTTTATTGGAGGTTTTTTACTTAGCAAATACACGATGCCCAGGGAATGGAAACAGCCATTCCCCAGACATCAGATTGACTCCATCTCTCTTTTCTCATGTCAAATCCCTGTTCCAAAGCAAGGAAGAGGCAGTGCTGCTCCCCCTAGAAAGCTGGAACTATCCTTTTTAATGGTTTGCTCAACACATTTTGACTTGGAATGAGTTGCACTCGTTCCCCATTGAAACCCGAGCTTCTCCCCCTCCTCCCTGTTGTTCCACCTCCTCTGGCAAATAACAACACAAACAACTCCCCAACCAGCCTGCAGCAGACACCCAGCTTGGGAAGCATCAGCTGGGCCAATTAAACTTTGGCAAAGTCATAAAGATCAGAAAGCAGGGTGGAGAAGCCTGAGATGCCTGACAGCTTTAAGGAGCAGCTGAGGGTGATGCTTGGCGCCAGGAGAAAGGGGAGCAAATGAGGCTCCTCCTAATGACCTCAGTGGTCATTAACTGAGCCTGCTGCTGCCCTCACCTGCTTCTCCTGTTGACCTCCTGGGGAGGTCTGACCCCGAGACATTATATGACATCACTGCACAATGTTGATTCCGCGGGTTAAGTCTGGATCTTCCTTCTTTGTGTTACTTATTCAGCGTAGTTCAAAATGCACTTAGCTCCGAGACTGCTCCTACCCCTGTGAATCATTTCACTCTTAGCCACATTACGTTTCATATTCTGCTTCTGTGCCTATTCATCTTCTCTATTAAGATCAGCCTGCAAAGTGGTTATGTCCTTCTGAATCCCAACCACTGCCCTTATCTCATTACCTCCAGAAAATTCAGTGATCTCCCATGTCCAAATCAGTAATAAAAAGCATTACATGGTACCAGCACAAATGAAGATCCTTATGAGATTTGATTCTTTTCCAGCTCAGCAGAACACACACGATTCCAAACAACCTTTGTACGAAACCAAATTGAAAAGAAATAAAAATTGTAGAAGTCGCAGTATGGGTTTGTTTTGAAGGGACCTTAAAGATCATCCCATTCCAACCCCCTGCCTTGGACAGAGACACTTTCCACTAGACCAGGTTGCTCCAAGCAGTCCTGTCTGCATTAATTTCTTTCTCTGCAGATGGATAATGCTGCTCAAAAGCCTCTCCCCTTGCTGGCCAAAGGAATGGTCTTCTCATCACAGGATGTTGCAGCCATGGAGGGTTGTTTCAATCGTAAACTTCTTTTGATGACACAGAATTTTGGCCACAACCGTTCATGGTGCTAGACTGGTACCAGGGGCTATGATTTCTGTTTATACGCCCCAGAAGAGGTCAGAGGTTTTGGGTTAACCCCTCTAAACCCAGACTGAGTGTTCATCTGTACCCCAAAGAGAGACACTGCTGATCCCACCTTATTTATATACATGAGAAGAGGTTTAAATTGACTTGACTTTGCCAAGGCTGATGCTAAATGTGTGACATGTTGGTGCCATCCTGTCATGTACCTTCGAGGTGTCCGCATTGCAGGTCAGTAATGGGACAGTGGTGGCACAGGTTCTGGGTGGAAAGCACAATTCTCTGCAGTGATCTTCAAATAAAAGGAGTTCTCTCTGGTGCAGCTACCCCCAAAGGACTACAGTGCTGGCAGTCTGGCACAGTATTGCTTTGACAAACCAGAAACATTCAGGAAAGAGCAGTGAGAGGATTGAGAAGCGGGTATATAGTTCCACTGGAGCACATCCTAAACCACTAAAGATCTCTGGAGTGTGTCAAAACCAGAGGAGAGAACACTATGTAGGACAGGACACAGGATTATGACTGGGGAGAATAGTACCTCAAGCTAAATAGCAGAGATATCAGTCTCTGATGGTCAGGGTGCAGGACAATCTCCAGCAAAAGTGATAAACACTCCAGCACTTGGAATATTTCTTGGAATGTATGACTAATGGGACAGCCCCCCTGTGCTGTAGCAATCCTGCCTCTGGCTGGAGAGCACGGTGGCATTCTCAGCCCTGAACTCATTTCCAAGATGATTTTGGCAAGTCAGCTCACCTCCCTAAGTCCCTCGTTTCCTTTACACATCGTCTTGACTATTTGAATTTTAAGCTCCACAGGGCAGAGATGATCTACTTAGCCACGTTGTGCCTGCCATCGGGTGGCCTTGATTTTTGGCACTGCTGAGGTGCAAACTGTATTTTTAAAGCTGCTCTGAGCAGCAGTCCTGCCACAGGGAGACAGACTGCCTGAGAGGAGAGTTGGTTTTATGAATACAACATAAAGTTTGCCCTTGGGATCCCTCTGTCTGTTGTTGCTAATGATCAGTGGTTTTCCTGCTCATCCGGTATCGAAAGCAACAGGGAAAAGCAGCGAGCAGCCCAGCTGCATTATGGATGAGGTGGACACGCAGCTGGGAGTGAGATGGGTTGCCCTGTGCCACTGAGATGTCACTGGTGTCACCCTCTCTGCTCGCCCACCCCGGGAAGTCGGTGGGGCACTGCTCCCACAGCAGCCAACCCTTCCTACTAATTGGCTCTGTGGATCCGGAGCTGTTTGCTGGCTGGAATACGGAATGTTCAGACCCCGGGTCCTGCTCTGGTGCCAGAGCCTCCGGCAGGGGTGGAAGAAAGGCTGCCCATCATCAGAGGGAGCAAAGGCAGCCTCCAGGCTTGGTTTGACTGCAGGGAAAGGTGTGTTTGTGGGGGTTTGAAGCCTCGTTATTGATCAGCACCTAAAAGGATCTCAGAAACAAAGGCTTCCTCCTCTTTAAAGTTCACTTGCAGAAAATAGTATTACTTGTGCCTTGGGAGTCTCCTTCCTAGGGAGAGGTTGATGTGCTGCATGTTCCCACTTTGCACAGGCCACTCGAGGGTGGGAACAACGCTTTGTACCACGGAGGAGGAAGCACTTGAAAAGGAGAGAGATTTCTCTCTTCAGACCCTTTCTCCACCTGAATTGAGAGGGAGGGCCAGGGGTGGTCTGAGAGGGAGAGATTATTTCTCTCTAATCAACTCCACTGAGCACCTGCCACAGAAACCCTCCCTGCTGGTGAAGGCTCCCTTCACAGAGACTCCCCATGGGAGAGTCACTTGGCCAACTTGCCTTTGGTTTCTTTGATGGTGAAAGCCCCATTCTTCTGCCAGGCTGCTCTCCAGTCCTGCATTCCACACACAAGTAAGGCTGCAAATGCAAATCCTGCCATGGAAATGAGACATCTGGATTTTCTCTATGTTACTGTGGAACAGGTTGCCCAGAGAAGCTGGATGCCCCTTCCCTGGAAGTGTCCAAGGCCAGGTTGGATGGGGCTTGGAGCAACCTGGGCTAGTGGAAGGTGTCCTTTCCCATGGCAGGGGTTGGAACTGGATGGTCTTTAGGATCCTTCCCAACCCAAACCATTCCATGATTCTATAACTGGAAGCCAAGCCATCTCTCCTCCAAACAGGAGACAGTGTTGGAGGCCCCCAAACTGTGAGTGTTGCTACTCAAAGGGTGAGCAGAGAAGTGGTTAGAGTTGGATGAAAGGTAAAAAAACAATGGAGAGAGCAAAACCAAGGAGCAGGGAAGGGGCAGAAGTTGGCATCAGGTAGCACAGCAGGGAAAAGACCTGGGAAAGCAGCAGGCACGGCTGAATCCCTGACCAGGGACAGACACTGAGGAGCAAAGAAAAGCTGGATCAGTAAGCAAAGGATATGAACTGGGGCGGGTCCAGAGCAAGGATTCAAGGTGCAGGGCAGGGCTTCAAGGTTGTACATGACGGAGATGTTTCTCACAAGCACCTGCTTGCTGGTTGGCAGCTGAATACCAATCCTGTGGGATCTGCTCTGGGTTTAGAGGCCAAGCAGCATCTCTGTCCCTGCAGGAGGACTTGTCCCCATATTGCAGTTTCCCTTTATGTTATTTAAGCACCTACCAAGTGTCCACTGTGATGTGAGACACGTCCTGCCCTGGGAAACTTCCACCACAGCTGTTGCTGTGCCAGGCACTGTGGCTGCTCACAGCTGGGCAGAGATGAAGTTCCCAGCCTTCCTCCCCCAAAAGCTCTGCAGCCTGAGCTATGGGAAGGCTTGTTTGCTGATTGCTATATGGGCTGTGATAAAGTCATATCGTTCCACAGTTTGGATTCCATCTCCTAGCGGGGTTTCAGTGTGTATTTTTCAGAGCTGCTTTGCTACAGTGCTGTGGCCATTCCGTTTTTCGAAGCTGTTGATAATTTTTCATAATCCATTTTGCCTCCGCTGAGCCTCTCTCTAAGATTTCTGTGCGGTTTAAGAGCGGATTTTTCTCCATAACAACGCCTTGTCCCCTTCTGCCACCGATCCCGGGGTTTCCCCCTCAATGGATTTAATAAAAACGCTCTTCAGGCTTTTCACCAGCTGAGAAAAACGAGCCTGCCTGCCTCGCCGCAGCTCTGCAAACTTTCCAGCTGATTCCGTGATGCTGCGGCCGATTCTGCTCCAACACCCTGCGAGGCTGCAAGAGCAGCTTTGAATTCGCCGCACGCTGAGAGCAAACGGGGCGTGGAGAGAAGGTTCCCATGTAGATCCTTGTCATTGCAGCGAGGATGCACGAATAAAATGCAAGCGTGGCACTGCGACAGGGCTGGAGCAGATGGAGCTCCCCCTGGCTTTTGCTGGACTGAGCTGAAAGTGCTCCAGTGCCCACGACTTCTGATGGATTTTTCCTTTAGCCCCAATAACAGGTCCATAATTCTGTGTCTGAGCTCCAGCTTGAGGGAATGGCACAGGGCGAGCTGTGGATTTGCTGGTTTGTTTTTTTTCCCCTGAATGGATCACGTTCCCGAATTGACCCTTGAGGTGCACAGGTTTGCTGATGGTTGCATTTTCTGATCTGGCAGGTTTTAGAGGGGGATTTGATGAGGTGGCTCTGCTGGCTGAAGCTCAGTTAATGGTTCTGCCCCAGGAAGAATACAGGAGAAGGCAGTTCCATCATGGATCTTGTCCGTTGTGTTGGGAAGATGTCCCTTGGGTGGACAGAGGTGCTGAGTTGCACAGTGACAAGCAGCCATGGCCTTTTGGGAGAGGGGGCTGTCTGGAGAGGGGATGGTTGGAGTGCCCACCTTCCCCCCACCTGGACCCTCCAAGGTTTCAATTGTCTGTCAGGGCCCTGTAACTCAACTAAACTGGTTGTGCCCCAGCTCAAGCTGCAGCACCCAGTATATTGTCACTGCTACAGCACATCAGGATGGTGGTGATAATGGGGACTTTTTTTCCTGTGTGCCATCGGGATCTCACGTAAATAAATCAGCAATCCTAACAAACCCACTGCTCCTTGCATCGGGATCAGCATGAAGGGAAGAACTGAGCACAGATTTGGGGAACTTTCAGCCTTTGAGACACAACTGGAGCCACAGCGTGCTCGTGGGTTGGTCACCAGGGGAGGAACATGGAACACCCACCCAACTGCAGGTTACACCGAGGGCAGGAATGGCACTGCAAGGCTTGGTCGAGATCCAAGCCCATTCCCTCTTTGCAGACCCCAGTCCTGTGCACTCCTGGCTGTGACAGTGACATGCAGGGCACTGAATCCTCCCAGCTAAGTACACCCGGAGCTGATCCGAGATAACAATCTGTTCCCATCAGCCAAGATGTGCCTGCTTATTCACCAGACTCCAAGCCTCTGGCAAGCTGCCTGCTCAACATGGAGATGGGAGCTCAATGAACTCCATCACTGCCACCAGTGGGGTGCACAAGGAGGGGTGGGGTGTGCCTGTGGTCCTGCAACACCCTGTGGCTCTTCCTAAGTGCCTGAGGTTTGCTCTGGGGGGTTGAGAAGGACTTTATGGCTGTGGAGTGGGGAGAGTGAATTTTGTTGGTCCAGAATCTCCATAAATGAAGGTCATACCCATGTTGTAATTTCCAGGTGCCAGCTGCTGGACACAGCCTGCTTCCCCATAGTGAGGGGGAACTGAGATCATGGGTAGGACCACCACAACCAGGTTTCCCATAGTTAGAAGAGGGGCATAAACTTCATGTCTGGGGAATGTGCAATAAGGGGGTTGCTCAGACAGCCCTCCCACCTCTTTACATTGACAGAGGAAGATGATGGTCAGACAGCCTTGGTCTTAGTCTGAGCCCTAAATTAACAACCATCCTCCCGTCAAGGGTAGATACCTTAAAGAGAATCTGGAATGTCCATCCCCTGGCTGCTTGTCCTCGGGGCTGAGTGCTCCCCACAACCAGGTGGTTGTCTCCAGACCCACCAAGGCAATGAAGAGCATGACTTCTGCACCTCCCAGGTTGGAGGAACAAAGTTATTTCACGCTCTGTTTCACCTTCCAAGGCAACTCCAATCCCAATCCTTCCTCATTCGTAATTTCCTCTCTCTAAAACAGTTTGACAGCGCAAAGAAATTTTAGTATTATATCTGAATTTCAGGCTGTGTTGGATTCTTTTCCCTTCGGTGTGTCCTGTGTGGCAGATTTTCTCTCCATGCCTCTTTCTCCTCCCTCCTCTCCATGTTTAATGTGTCCCACCCATGAAGGATTCAGCTTAAGGGCTTGCCCTAAAGATAATGGGAAAGGAGTAGTGGTTTTGGTGATACCCAATGATGACTTTTTACAGCAGAGTGCCTTGTTTGCTCCTGACCAAATCAGTGTGGACACTTTGGCAAGGGCCATGGAAATCCCACCCTGCCCAGGAAGGTCCTAGCAGGACCATGGGATGGATCTATCTCAGTAAACCAGTCTGAAATCTTTAGCCATGAGACCAGATGACCCAGCAGAGATCACAGAATCATTAAGGCTGGAAAAGACCTCTAAGATCATCAAGTCCTGCTGTTAACCCAGCACTGCCACGTCCACCACTAAAACACATCCCCAAGAGCCACATCCAAATGTCTTTTGAACACTTGCAGGGGTGGGTGATTCCCTGGGCAACCTGTCCCAGGGTTTGACCACTCTTTCAGAGAAGAAATTTTTCCTAATGGCTAATCCAAACCTCCCTCGGCATGACTTGAGGCCTTTTCCTCTTGTCCTGCCAGCATCATATCCACACACCTAACCTGTGTTCTCCCACAAAACAGGAGGGCTCCATGTGAACAGTAAACTGGGAACATCCTTTGGCACAAACTCCCCTCCAAAATGAGCCTGGGTGTTGTCCTCATACGAAAGACATGTGTATGACATATACTTTTTAATATATTTTTATTTTTAATACCCTTTAATTTTATATGTATATTATTTTATACATCCTTTTGATCTCTTCTGTTCTTTAAGGCATGAATCAATGTACAAATGCCTGTGTTGTGTTTTCTGGCCACATGAGGTTTCTGGTAGAAGCTTGTTAGATTTTATCTTTCCCTTTTAAAGGCCATGCAGACAATGTCTTTTGTATATACTTAAGCTCTTCCCTGGTCAAAAGTGAACATAGAAATCCTAATGTAAAAGTTAAGCCAAAAGTGGATCTTCTTTGAAGGCTCATCCCTGATAAATCAAAAAGAGTGTACCTGGCACTCCCATTCTGTGCAAATCCTTCCTCGTTTTTCTGTCTGCTTCTAAGAAATGAGTGTTTTATTATGTCAAGCCCACCAGAGACTGAAGGCAGCCCCTCCCGTGGTCTGGCTGATCACTTTCCAGAGGGGAGCACTGTTTGCCATGTGTGTATCCACCAGAGGAAGCAGGTTGCAGCCTTCCTTCATTACAGGATCAAACCTACTCTGCTCTGCCATGAGCTTCTTACTCCTCTGAGCGTGATGAATTTGCCTTTTATCTCATCCGTGCTTTTGAAAACTAAGACTAATGTTGATCTTGGGTTTATGAAACTCTGTCCATACAGCAAAGCACAATCTAAGGGAGCCTGGATTTGCTGGATGATGATGAGTGATACCTGTGGGTGCACCCAAGCCAATGGCTGAAAGGCACCACTCAAGTGTTTCCATCCAGAGGCAGAGTCAGGGTAAGCAATGAAGAAATGTCCCAAATAACCCACAGGATCAATTTGGGCAGTAGAATTTATAGTGATTGCTTGGATAGGAGTATGTTCAGCCTCGCATTCATGCTTTTGCCATCCCCTTTAGTGATCATAGAACCACAGGAATGTTTAGGTTGGAAAATCCCTCTAAACTTATGGAGTTCAACCATTCCCCAGCACTGCCAAGGCCACCACTGCCCATGTCCCCAAGTGCCACATCCACAGGGCTTTGAGACCCCTCCAGGATGGGCACTCCAGCCTGTGCCAGTGCCTGCCCACCCTTTCCAGCAGGGAATTGTCCACAATGTCCATTCCAAACCCACTCTGGTGCAATTGGAGGCAGTTCCCTCTTGTGCTGTCCCTGTGCCCTGGGAGAAGAGACCAACGCCCCCTGGCTCCCCCTCCTGTCCCAGAGAGCCACAAGGTGCCCCCTGAGCCTCCTTTTCTCCAGGCTCAGCCCTCCCAGCTCCCTCAGCTGCTTCTGCTGCTCCAGACCCTTCCCAGCTCCGTTCCCTTTCCTTGGACACACTCCAGCCCCTCCATGCCTTTCTTGTTCATGAAGGGTCCAAACCCAAACCCCGTGTTGCGCAGAAGACAGACGACCATGAAAAGGATGGGAAAACCCCCGACATCACCTGGATACTGGTCCTGGACTGACAAGGCTACAGAGTTGGGTGTCAGCAGGATTCAGCCCCTCTGGCTTCACCCTGCCCTGGGTGGATACAGGCCAGCTCCCAGCAGCTGGTGGCTACTGAGGCATGGCTGTGCTGAGCTGGTATGACCCACCTTCCTCACAGGGCTTTTGTGTTGTTTGGAGCCAGAAGGGGCTTGTTTCTGTCCCATGGCGGAGTGAGGTACTGGATGTGGGGTCTGTCTGTCTCCACCTGTGCCCTTGGAGACTCAGCACTACCTGTGGAAGGACAAAGCAAAGCAAAGGCAGGGGGATGCTTCTTATAATGGAAGCTCCTCTCCCCTCCCCCTGGAAGAGCAACTATTTCCAGTAAGTGAGCAGGAAGAGTAGCCCCTGCCACCAGAGAGTATTTAGGAGTAATTGAATCACTGGATTAGCTAATGCAGCATCCATTAGGAGTCCATGCCATTCCCAGGGGACTCGGCAGACATAAAGGAGCGCGAGGAAGCCGTGAGTATTTCATGTATGTACATAAACCTCCTGCTTCCAGACTATAACTTTCTTCCCGGTTGACAACACGAAGGTGCTGTTGGCCCTCCTCCATCCCCCGTAGAGAGAGGTCTGAGGTTGTCCAGATGGCCCTGAGAGGCAGAGAGAAGCCAAAGCAGTTGCTCGCTCCTGCCACAGCTGATGTGGGGGTAGGGGAAATGGCAGCAGCTCTCCCAACTTGGCTTCTTCCTGGGCTGAGAAGAGCAGTTGGAGTGTGCAGAAGCACTTGGGCATATCTGGGCTGGGGAGGCTGGGGAGGGGAGAAGCACCAGACTTGGCCCGGGGCACGGCGCGCCTGGCAGATGGCAGGAAGGGGTGGGATGTGAGGAAAGATTTAAACACAGGAGGCCAACTCCTCGCTCAGCCAGGGGAAATGTGGCTCACCCAGCAGCCACAGACAGCTATTCCCATGCGGTGGCCGGAGCTGGTGTGAGCCACGGTGTTACTTCAGCTGGTTTCTGGCACTGAATCTGTGCTGGGGATTTTCTGTGTTTTGGGGCTGGTTCTCCTGAAGGAGCAGCAGCAGCCTCCAGATGCCACAGACTCAGCCTGTGCTTTGGATTCTGGCAGAGGAGAAAGGAGGAGCTGGCTTGGGTGATGGAGCAGAGATCTGAGTGCCATAGATGGGTTTGAGGCTTCACCTTCCTCCACCTGGGCCCTCTGGGTTCAGGGTGCATAAAATTGCTTTAAACAGTACAAATTTCATGCCAAGCCTGTGCTTTCCAAAAAGAGGAGCACAAGTCCCGCTATGCAAGAGGTTTAAATCCCAGCAAAAACAACACATGGGGCTGCTAATCCTAATTCACTTACACAAGCTGCTCTATCCTTTCTTCCACTTGTAAGTGCCCTCATTCAACAAGCAAAATAGCTGGAGGTTTGCACGACCGAGTCTTTCCCAAACTGAGAGCTGGGGAGCTGTTTCTCCATCTCTCCCTCTCCCATGGTGACCAGTCCAGACTGGTGCAATGATGGCTTGTCTGGTTTGCTGTGGGAAGGGGAGGCCCTGTGACAACCTAAATATAGATGCACAGGAGGAAACAAACGCTACCCGTGTAAATTTTGCCATCAGCAGCTGCAGCGGGACATCCCATTGCTTAGCAGATTAGTTTTGCAGGCTCCGCGTGTCTAAAGGGAGAACCGCCTATTGTTTGCCATCTAAGATTTATTACGTCTCCGTTTAGACTGAATAATTTATCCTGAATGAGCCCTGCAACTCTCTGCCGGTTAAAAGGGAATAATAATAATAAAAAAATAAACCACTCCCCACAAGAAAAGCTTTGCCCTAATAGGAAAAAAACCAGCAGGCGACAGAGCGAGGAGGGGGTGGCTGATGGGTGGTGGCTGGTGGCTCTGTTGGAGACCTCAGTGCTTGTGTGTCCTTTGCCATTACTTCACAATGATGAAGTCCGTCGTTAGGGGCCATTCATTCCCGCTCAGCCCGTGTGATGCGATGCTGATTTGATAGGATCCAATTTAGCGTTTCACTCTGGGCTCCATTCCATAGCCATTTGGGTTTGGAAGTAAAAGGCGGTTTGATGACGCCTTGATGGGGTTTTAAACTGCTGTAAAAATCGCTGGCGAGGCACTTCAATAGTCGTCTGAGGAGAGGCGGCATCGTCCTGGGCTTGCACTTTCCTTTGTCCTGAAACTCGGGCTCAAAGTGGGTGAGCGGCAGCTTTTTCCCTGCTTGGGATCATTTAGGTGATGGAATACTCGGGAAGGAAGGGGGTGATGCTGCAGCGACCCCTGGGACTCACCCAAATAGAGGAGATTTCAGAGGCAAAGCTGCAGGAGGGTGTTCTCCATCACTGAGGTGTGTGCATGGGCACGGCTTCCAGTGTGAGAGGGCAAGTCATCTGAATTTTCATGGGTTTTGGGGAAAGAAAATTACATGTTCAAGACATTCCTCACTTGTATCCCATTTATTGGTGGCTCTTGAGACCAAGCTGTTTCCACAGCCAGATCACTGGAGCTGGAGGTATGGATTTGAAGAGAGCAAGACTTGCCCCAAAATTCATCATCAAGCTGATTTTGTGTTTTTTCCTCCTTTTTTTCCCTCCCATTATACCTGACTTTAATGGTGCTTTGGAACTCTCTGGTTCTGGAATTAAATGCAGCAGAGAACACCTGTTTCCATTTTCCATCCAAGGAGAAGTGAGGATAAGAAAGATTCTCCTGTGAACTCTCAGAGTCAGACTCAAGCATTTAAGAGAAGCTTCTCTCTGGATAACCCTTTGAACCTGATCTGGGTTCCCTTAGTCCAAAAACAGTGTCTAGAGATGATTGAGCTTTCTAAATAATGGGCTCAGCCAGAGACACTGCCTCAATTTAAATAATTTTCACTTCTTCCTGGAAGGACACCCAATTTTTAACCCGTTGCCATCAGTTTCCTCCTGATTTTCTAGACTGGCATGAATCAGGGTAAGAATAGGATATTTAAACATTTAAACATGATTCTACCTACTCGCCAAGAGTGCCATCCCACCAAAAAGGTGCAGTCGTGATGGACAGGAGAACGGATAAGTTTGGAATGAATCCTTTGATAATTGCACAGTTCTGCAGAGTTTCCCTCTAAGTATCTGCTGCTGGCCCATGGATCAGGCCAATGGCCTGGAGGGAGGGTCTGTGGACAGACCTGTTGCAGCCAGGTTCATTTTCCTGTTTTCATGAGGACCTTTGGATAAGGAAGACCAGGTTGGAACTTTTCATCTTCCCCTCTGTTGTCCTAAGCTAATCCTGTGGGTTTATACAGGACCAGGCTGGACTCAGATATGTCTCCATAGAGGTGTGGGAGGGTTGTGCTTTCCAATCTCATGGCCAGTGCAAAATTGTTTGTGTGCCTTCTGAGACCAAACTAATTTCAAACAGTTCTGGTGTCCAGGGTATTCACCCACCCCTTGGGGAGGGTGCTCTGTGTTGCCTGCCAAGAAAGATGTCAAGATAAACCTCCTATTTCCCTTATTTTGCCACAAACACCTTATCTTTGGTGCTATCCCAGATGCATTCAGTGCCTCCTTGATGTCTAGGACTCAAAATACTTGTGCATGTGCTTTGCTAGCCACTATTTTTCCTCCAACCACGTCCTCCAAGCTCCTTTTGCTTGACCATGATTAGTAAGGGAACACCAGAGGCTTTCACCTCCAGGTCACGACTCACAAGTCAAGCCAGACTAGACCAATGACTGACTGAAGGATATTTCCACTGACAGGGATTGCTGTCCAGGTCAGACGGTCACTTGTCCAGGGTAAATTGAATGTGCTTTCAGCATCTTGAGTAGAGACAAGGAGAAATGACAGAGGAAAAAGAGGAGAAATCGCATCGCTGAAATCATCCGGCATCTCTGCTGTCATTCAAGAACAGGATCCCAAGTTCTCATCATAAGAACTAAGTTTAATAAAGACCGTAGAAAAACCTTTCTTTTATTTTTTTTTCATGGAATGCAATTTCAGTTATAGTTGATGAAGAAACTTCTGTCTTTACATTCCTAGAAGTTTCAATGAAAATATTCAGTTCAAAAATGTCAATGAAATGAAAAAACTGAAATGAAAATTTCAGTTCAATGAAAATATTAACTCGTGGAGAGAAGGACTGGAAAACAAGAAACACCTCTCCAATGTACCCCTCTCTGGTGCCTAAAGAGAATTGCTCCATTTTTTCCAGACTTCCTTTTAAGTCTGCATCTTCCCTTATGGTCATGAACAGTCTCCCTATGCCGAGGGTCCCTGTCACACTTGAAGTGATGGTACAAGATTTCCAAAGGCTTCAGATTTTTAGAAGTGCCTGACCCAGATTCTCAGATGAGCTCAGCACCCAGCCCGTTGAGTTTCCTTTTCAAAGCCTGTCTGGAAAATCTCGTGAGTCTCTTCCAGGATAGTCTGATGCGCTCCTGTGTTAATAGTTTTCCCTGGAAATGTGGTAGTACAAACTTAATCCATGGTCAAGCACGAAGAAATGTGGTGGGAAGAACCTGGTCCATGCAGCGTGATGAGCATGGTCCATGCAGTGTGAGGCTCTGCAGGCACAAAGGGGATATCCAGGGACATGGGAATGATGTCAGCTGGAAATTGAATTGGGAAGTGAGTTTTGCCAGTTTTTATCCCCACTTGGGGACAGTTTGGGAATGAAACAGGGAGGATGTTGTGACATGTAACACAATAAATTGGTTTGCTCAGCCTGGAGGAGACTGAGGGGAGACTCTTGGGGTCTACAGCTTCCTCAGGAGGTGCAGGTCCAATCCCTGCTCCCTGTAACAGGGACAGGATCCAGGGAATGGCTGGAGCTGTGCCAGGCAGGGTCAGGTTGGATCTCAGGGAAAGGCTCTTCCCCCAGAGGGTGGTGGGCACTGACCAGGCTGCCCCTGGAATGGGCACTTCCCAAACCTGCCAGAGCTCCAGAGGGTTTGGACAACGGGACAGAGACAGGGAGGGATTGTTGGGGTGTCTGTGCAGGGCCAGGAATTGGATCAATGATCCCTGGGGGTCCCTCCCAGCCCAGGATATTCTGTGATTCTCTGAACTGTGATAGACCATTTTGACAAGTACAATGTGGATGAGCTCCTGGCCAAGCACTGCCATCCTCCAAAACAGCCTGTCTTCAAAACAGCACATTATTTTTGTTCCCCAAACCAAGTTTGTCTGCTTTATTTCCTTTCTAAATGTTTGGGGCATGGACAGCACCACGTGCAGCACCGAGCACTGCAGAGTTTCATCCAAGCCAAAGGCAGTAGGGCCACGTGCAATGCAAATAAAAAGCTGTGTGAAGGCACAGCCTCCAGCTGGGGATAACAAAGCCTTGGCTTGGCATGGAAAGAGTGGTTGTGGTTTCTTGGAGGCCAAATCACAACTATTTCGGTGGTGGAATGGCAGCTGCAGAGCTGTCACATCACCATTTTATCTTGGGGGAGCTGAGGGTGTTTTGGAGGGCTGTGTGAGATGCTGTTTGTGGACTGTCACCTGGACCGAAACCAAACCCTGCAGGGCTGATGGGAAGAACTGAACATTATTTGCAATTTTACCCATCAGCTTTACTGAGTGTTAGTTTAACTACTTGAGAAAAGCCTTTTCCCTCATCCAAAACCGTCTCCCAGCTTCTCCAGGCTCTGAGAGCATCCCCTGGAACACCAGCCCAGGTGTGAGCCAAAGCAGTGCCTCCACTGCTGGACCTTGCCAAGGAGAGTTTGTCTGGCAAAACAGCCTCGTTCCAGCCCAGGCACAGAACTGGATGGGCAAAAACGGGGGAGAAAAGACTCTTTTTGTTTGCTCGGCAGGGGATTTCTGTTTGATCAGCAGTTGTTTTCCAAGACAAACACTGGCTGCCATGAGCCGAGGTCCGGGAACAGAAATATCTGGGCTCCCTTCCAAGGGCTCTGGCTGAGCTCCAAAGTGTTGGTGAGCAGGGAGGAGGTGGGAAAGTGGCTCCCAACACGCTGCAGTTGGCAGGGCTGGTGTTTCTGCAGCACAGGGACCCTGTTCTTCTCCTCTGGGCCATGGTTGCAGGAGTGGCACAGACTGTCCAGGGTGGGCACCGTCCCTGGGAGGATTGAAAAGCTGTGTAGATGTGGCATTTGGGGACAAGGTTTAGTGGTGGCCTTGGAAATGATGGATTTATGTGGCACCTGATGATATTAAAGGCCTTTTCCAAGCTGAAGGATTCCATGATTCTGTAATAGGAGTTGTTTTGTGAAGAACTTTGGTTATCCCAGCGTGATGGAGCCCCTACACTGGTCACCCCAAAGCAAACCACAGCATCTCTCATTCCAAGGACAGGAGCAAACCCTGAGACAAGAGGGAGTTTTGTATAAAGCCAGGAATAGTTTCTGATGGGTGGAATTCTCTTGATAAAAATTGGTGCTCCTGCAGGTGCTTTGGGAAATCTGATCTCTTCACTTGGGTGCTTAGTCAGGAGTCTCAGAGCTTTTTCCATGGGAGGTTCTTGGATTTGTGTGCTTGGTTTCTGTTGCTTGGTTCTTTTATTTTATAAAAGAAATAAACAAAAAAACCAAAAAACAAGCAAAACCCCCAAAACCCAAACCAAATAAACAAACAAAAGTAAAGAGGAAAGAGTCAAGGGAAAAAAAATGAAGAAAGAAAAATGGGGACAAGAAAAAAGAAGAAAGAAAAAAGAATGGATAAAAGTAAAAAGAAAAAAAGAAAAAAGAAAAGAAAAAATTAAAGAAAAAAGTAGAAAGTAGAAAAAAAGAAAATGAAGACGTTTCTCTGAAAGGGCACATTTTTCACCAGAAATAATTTTCGACAAAAACAAAGCTCAAGTTTCCTTAAAAACTGAGAAATATGTCATTTCCAAGAATCTAGTTTGTTTTGGTGGTTTTTATTATTATTTTTTATTATTATTATTTATTTAACAAAACCTCAGCATGTTTTACAAGAGCAACAGACCAACGTAATTGTTCTGTGCTCACTCTGGGGCTGAGTTGTTTGGGAAAAGGAGAGAATGAAGCTGTGACAGAGCCGACCTCCCACACCCCACCTCGAGCTCTATCTCTGGAACACACACGACATCTTTGGGCTGGAGAGTCCTCCCCACCTCAACTGGCCTCACATTTGTGTCTTTGCAGAACACGAGCTATAAAAAGACCACCCCGTTCCAGCTGGCAAAACAGCAGCACAAACACTGCAGCACTTCGGAACAGAAGGAGAGTAACCAACAGCAGCAAGAAGACTCATCAGCCAGGAGGTGTTTGGCTTCTTTTTTCCCCCTCTTTTTTAGTCATTGAAAACATGCCCTAAGTGTCTGGGGCTTTCTGGGTTCTCCTCTCCTCTCCTCTCCTCTCCTCTCC
>JAWWMP010000041.1:1175207-1193627 GCA_035047865.1 Dendrocincla tyrannina
ATAGATAGATAGATAGATAGATAGATAGATAGATAGATAGATAGATAGATAGATAGATAGATAGATAGATAGATGAATAGATAGACAGACAGGGATAACAGGAACTGACCCAAACAAGAGCACTGAAGTAGTGGCAAACACCATCAACCTTATCCAGCATCCTCAGACCGGTGGTGCATCCACATCACCCCTACTGAAATTGGGGTGAGCTTCTTCCAGACTGAAATTGGGGTGAGCTGCTTCTGGCCCAGCTCAATGCTGGAGGAGGAGAAGGAGAGAGGGCTGGTGTCCATCCTAATGGTCTTGGCCATGAATCCAGCCTCTAGAATGGGGCCCAGGGAAGCTGCACAGCCAGGTGAGGAGTCTAACCAGGGCAGAGAAAAAAAAAGAATACAAAAGTATATAATATAATCAGTGATCCGGCTGATCACTCCATGCCACATCCAGTTGTTCCTTGGACACTTGCAGGGATGGGGACTCCAAACCTCCCTGGGCAGCCCCTTCCAATGTTTAATCACCTTTTCCGTGAAGAAATTCCTCCTGATGTCCAAGGTCATGTATGAAGTCACTGTCAAGTCTTCTGTCTAGTGCCCGACTGGGTAATTGGCCATTCCCTCTCTGCTAGGAGACTATCCTGGTCTCACTAAAATCAACTGCTAATGTCACTGGGACACAAGTCACATCTCATATTCACGGGATTTAAACTGCAGATGGTTAAATTTGGGGTTGCACCTTTTTCTTCCTCTGGGTTCCAGGGGAGGAGAGTCACTGAATTGCCCTTGGCTGCTGAGGCTCCATCCCTGAGGTACCAAAACAAGGCCCTCTGAAGATGCCCCTTGTTTTTCACGTGTTTAATATCCTTGCACACTAAGGATAAGCAATAAGGTTTGCCTCAAAAACGATTTGAATATCCAGGTGCTCTCCAGGGGCAAGAAGGAAGGTTGGAGATGGAGAAAGACAAAGAAAGAGGAAAAAAGCAAAAAAAAGATCATGAATTTAAGCTGTGAGAAGCAATAGTACCTCCTGCAGAGACAGTAAACAGAGATGAGTTGTTTTCAAAGAATACCCAGGAACAGATCCTTGAATCAGAGAAAGCTCAGAGTAAACAGGAGGAGGGAGGCAGGCGTATGAAATGAATCATTTTAACAGTGAAAAATCAAGTGAATCCTTTTCTTCTTGTCTTCTTCATTATCTTTATTAATCTGACAATCAAAAAAACCCACATAATATTGCGTGTCTCGGGAAAGACAGTGGGGGCAGAAAATGGGGTGGGAGGAGCACCCAAACCTCCATTTGTCCTTAATCTGTTTCAAAATCTCCACTTGAAACACAGTGGAAAAAACCTTGAAAAAGGTCAAGCCTTATAAATGATGGTGCATAGGGAAAAATGAAGTGGGGACTGGAATACAGAGACTTCTGAGGGAATGTGGAGGACTTAATATTTAAGGGGATTGTTGCAAACACCCCAGAGGGATTGGACATTCAGAGGATTAGGCTTGTGCTTCCCGAAGCTCCATCCCCTTTAAGTACAAGGAATAAGCCCTGTGAAAGGGAAGCACCCAAAAATTTCTAGTTGATCTTCATAACTGGAGAATTCCTGTCAAGAAAAGGCCAAAGCCAGATGTTGAGTTGCATTTACATTGTACTGTCTTGTCTGGCAGAGTAAGAAATTCCCACGTCTCCTCCACTGGGTTGGAGAGTTCACATTCCAGTGGGGAGTGGGCTTCATTTAATCTTTGCTTTAATGGTCCTCCTCCTCCTACCTCTGTTCTACATTATTCCTACAGTGGGATTTCCTGAGATGTGGTGGATTACAGGTCCTTTTTCATGAGACATGACTCCAATATCACATTTTAGGGTCTTATGGTGAGATGATACAGATACTGCATCAGCCTTCTTTCCCTTTCTAGTCAATGGAGAATCACTAATTACAGAAAGGTTTGGGTGCGAAGGGACCTTAAAGACCATCCATTCCCACCCCTGGCCATGGGCAGGGACACCTTCCACTATTCCAAGCTGCTCCGAGCTCCATCCAGCCTGGCCTTGGACACTTACAGAGAGCCAGGGACAGCCACAAGTTCTCTGCCCAACTTGTGCCAGGGCTTGCCCACCCTCTCAGCCAGCAATTCCATCCCAATATCCCATCTAACCTTGCTCTCTGGCAGTGGGAAGCCATTCCCCTTGTCCTGTCATTCCATGTTCTTTTCCAGTTCTCTTGGAGCCCCTCTAGGCACTGAAAGCCACAATAAGGTCTCCCTAGAGCCTTCTCCAGGCTGAAAAATCCCAATCCTCTCAGCCTTTCCTCATAGGAGAGGTGTTCCAATGTTCAGCTTGACTGATCTTTTTACCATCTGTGTTTTAAGATGAGTAGCATTTACCTGGGGTTGTTTGTCTTGAGGGAGCACCAGGGGACCCATTTGGAGTGGCTGGTGGGATGGAAACCCACTCTTTGGACCACAGCAACAAACAAGGGGCTGTGCCAACAGTGACCTTAAACTTGTGCAGCTTTTGAGGAGGCAGGTGCTGTGTGGGGAAGCTCCACTGCTCTTGGGCTTGTCCCAGTGCAGGCAGTGATGATGGAGGTGGTCTCATCTGTCTTTGTGTTAATTGTGAGTGTCTGGCTGCAGGCTCGAGGTTCCAACCTCGCAGAGATGGGTCAGCAGTGCAGTGATGTCCTCACTCTTTCATGCAGCCCCCAGAGATTTGTTCTTCCAGCACAGGAAGCTCCAGGTTCAAATCCTTCCATCACCCAGACAAGGGGCAATTGTATTTGAAAGGCAAATGGCAGGTACAGTGTCTTCCTCATGTTTTGTGCCTCCTTCCCTTATTGCCCATTAATATCTGTGCCATGTTATCCATCTTCCACAAACTTCCCCAGGCTGGGACCTTGCTGGTGTGTGTCAGTGCCTCTGGATAAATCAACCAGAGGTGTCCAACCCTTCCAGCCCAAGGGCTGAGCACACTTTTTCACAAAAGGCCACAGGGTCACCATTGATGCTGTAACTAAGCCAAGGCTCCACCAGCTGAGCTCCAGCCCTTCCCTCCCTGAGCTCTGTGAGCCCTGCTGGGAGAGGTGACAGCCAAAGCTGCCCCTCCTTGTCATGTCACAATGGGCTGCTGGGCTCAGGACTCCTCCCAGGACATATGAGGACAGTCCCTGTCCCATTGCGGGATGCCAAGGGTCAAGTCCAGGCTGTGACACCTGCAGGGGCCATAAGTCAGGTCAATGACATTAATGCCTTGTGTAAGTCATTCTCTGCTCCCAGCTCCTTCAAAAACACCTCTCCTTCCTGAGCTTTCAGAGCAGCTGAGCTGGGGGAGAGGAGTTTGGAGTCTGATGTGAGAAGGAAACCTCCTGCCAGCACCGTCAGCACTGAATGTGAGTGTGTCTGAGCATCCCTCAGCATCTGAGCAGCACATCTGACCCACCACGCACCACACAGGAGGACCCTGCACTGTGGCTTCAGTGGGTCGACCCCAGGGCTCTGTGGGGAGAGGTTTCCAGATGCCAAAGAAGTTTTCTCTGTATCTTCTGAGCTGCTCTGGGCTCGGCCACTGCCTCTCTACAAGCACCTCCTGCTGTTTACAACCACTCCGTGGGAGCTCACCCTGTTTCCCTGCAGGAATGAGTTGCCTTGGTAGTGAGTAAAGGCAACTCAAAGTGTTTTAAAGAGGGATGAATGTGGATGTGTGATGCAGTTACCATAAACCAGCCTTTAACTGACTCCCACTCAAATCCACTCATTGAACAGGCGCCGTTCGCAGCTCCTTTTCTTACGCTCCCAATTCCCCAGCTCCCCTCAAATCCCACGCCTGCAGTTTTCCACGCAGCCAGAGGAGAGATGTGTTTATTTGCAGAGTGCCAGGCTGTGATTCCTGACTCTTTTGGTGGCTTTTTGAAGCACTGGGCAAGTTATTTGCCTGACACCCTGTATGTCAAGTCCTGCTCCTGTAAAACAAGCAGGGGATGATGCTGGGAAAATAAATATGGCACTGGCTGGCTGTGCACAAAAATAGCAGTGATCGTGGGGAAATTTAAGCCCAGAGCTGTGTGCTTGTTTAGCTAAGGACTTGCAATGAATTGGGCTTATTTCATCCAGAATCTAGGAAGCTTTGTGGGAAATCCTGGGTCCATCATCCTCCATCCTGGCCTTTGGAAATGCGTCGTTACAGGGGTTTGTGGCAGCTGAGGAAATATTCCCCTGTTAAAGCAAGATTCCCATGGAATTATTCAGTTTGGAAAAATCCTGTGAGGTCATTGAGTCCAACCACTGGTTCAGGAGTGCCAAGGCCACCACTAAATCACTAAATCATATTCCCAAGTGCCACATCTACACATTTTTTGAATGCTTCCAGGAATGGTGACTCCACCTTGGGCAGCCTGTGCCAGTGCTTGACCACCCAATATCCCACCTGCCCCTGCCCTGGCACAGCCTGAGGCCATTCCCTCTCCTCCTGTCCCTTGTTCCCTGTCCCTTGTTCTCCTGGCAGGGACTTGCAGAGCCAAAAGGTGCCCCCTGAGCCTCCTTTTCTCCAGGCTCAGCCCCCCCCAGCTCCCTCAGCCCCTCCTGCTGCTCCAGCCTCTTCCCAGCTCCCTTCCCTGCACAAGCTCCAGCCCCTCAGGGTCTTTCAGTGAGGGGCCCAAAATTGATCACAGAGTTAGGAGAACACAGGACACCCCCATTCTGTGGACAGACATGACCATTAGCAAGAGTCTCTTTGTACAATATTAGATTGAGGGCTATAATTGCATCCCTGGTCCCCTGTGCTTCAGTGGAAATCTGGCTTTCCCATTTCTCTCCAACCACGGTGAAAAATGAAGGGAGAAGAGGTGGAGGCTGCAGGAAGTGTTGGATTTAAGACCTGGAACAGGCTTGAAAACTGGGCAAGAAAAAAAATCAGGGCTGGAGGAAAGTAAAGGCTCAGATGCATAAGAATGCTCTTGCATAGATAAGTGCTCCCCCTGGTCTTGCTTCTGACCATCACTATAAATAAGATTTTTCTCCCCATTTCTCCTTCCCATCCATCTTAAAAAAAAGCAGGATAAGCCAGACCTAAACCAAGGCTCTCTCTGGGTGCTTAGGGGCAAATGGGTGCTTTCTCAGCAGGATGGGGATGGAAGGGCTGCTCTCCTGAGGGCTCTGCTTGGCCTCAGCAGCAACACCACAGGCATTGCTCACAGGTGTTTTGGGGGAAAATATTGCATTGTCAGGGCAGATCCCTGTTTCTTGCTGTCACCATTAATTTTTACAACCTCTCTGGGTCTGCAGGGGCTGGTCTGGGAGTACAAGAATAAAGGAGAGCAGCTGCCTCCATCCTAAGAGGGAAGGATGGATACTGGTCTATCACAAACTCAATTTCTTGTGTGGGGCTGATTTTGGAAATCTGCTAAGTAAACCTGGTTGAAAATAATCCTTAAATACACAATTCTTCTTCTAAAAGAGCACCAACGACCTCCGGAAGGTTCTCATTTGCCCAGAGGTTTCAGTGACAGGATTTTTGGTGTGGTCTTACCAGCAGCTCTCCTGGCCCATTGTGTGGATATGGGAAAAAAGAGCTGGATAATGAGGCAGGGGCAACAGGAAAAGAGACTTTGTGGAATTTTCCTGTAATGAACATGCACAAACCTAGAGGTGCCATAGGGGAGGAGATCCACCGATCTAGGATGCTGATCTTGAGTAAGGAAAGCCCTGCAAAGCTGTAATCTTGAAACACGAAATATAGCTTTGTCTTGTGCTTCAAAAGCACCCTCAGGTTTTGTGCTTGCCTAGTATTTCTTCTAGAGAGTAAAAATATGAGCCTGATCCCATGGCAAAGTGCTCTTCAGGGTGCCCACAGGCCTTGGCATATCTGCTGGGCACCACACCAGGAGGAGGAAGAAGTGGCTGGTGCTGCTGAAATGCTGCATTTGTGGGACAGTCTCCTTTGGGGCAGGAGGCCCATCTGTGGAGCAGCCATCATTTGGGATGGTGCCATTAGAGCTCATAAATAAAATGGGCCATGTGGGGCTCCAGGGAAATAAGCCCTGGTTCCCAGCACGATGCAGAAGGGCATTTCCCCTTTATTTATAACAATGCTCTGCGCTCACCTGACCTCTGCTCACACACACTGATGCACGGTCAGTGTTTTGGGGTTGATTTTCTCCTCCAGCAATGGAAAATATACACCAAGTTCAAGCAGAAAGAACTGATTGCTTCTTTTTTATTTTTTTTTATTCTTTTTTTTTTTTCAGAAACCACTGACCTCGAGCCGTTTCAGACCTTATAATGTACATGGAGAGGTGTGGATCCATCCCTTTGCTCCAAAACTGGAGGTGTAGGTACTATATCCAGGTATCTTTTGTAAGGAAAAAAAAGCATAACCCTCCTGACTTGGATATTTGCTCAAAGCAATCCCTTCAGAGAATCCAAGAAAACTGCTTTACAGTCTCCCAATATCTGCAGGCAGCACGAGAGCAAATTCATCTCCTTTTATGTTTTTTTCACAATGAAATGTAGACTTTCATTCCCAGCGCTGCCAAGAGTTGTTGCGGCACCATCACTTTCTGTCTGTCTTAATCATTGCAGTCCCATTATTTCACATTCTCTCTCTGCTCTGCTTTTCTCCTCGTGCCTTTAACATTTCATTATTGATATTTCCTTTCTGCTTTTAGGTGGGATGATGCTATAACTGATAAGTGCCACCTTAACCAAGCTTACGGTCAATAGTAATAGATCCAGCAGGCTCCAGCTGTCAGACTTTCTGCTGCCTGCTCTGTTTCATTTTCCATATTTTTCATCCCCCAAGGAAGATTTCATTCCCTCCCTCCCTCCCAAGCCCCAGCCCAAGCAGAATGGGCAGCATTTCTTTGTGCTCTTCACTGAATCAGTTGGTAGATGACCAGTATAAGGCTGGTACAAACCAGTCCTTGGTGTCAATGCCCAAAGGGACTTTCATCTCCCCACCACACTGAGCTTCTCCCCCTGTGCTCCCTCCATACACCACTGAGAATATTTCAGACCCCAATCATAGAACTGCAGAATGGTTTGGGTTGGAAGGGACTTTAAATTTAATCATCCAGTTCCTCCCCCCTGCCATGGGCAGGGACACCTTCCACTAGACCAGGTTGGTCCAAGCCTCTTCTTGAGAAGGAATCATCTCATCCTGAAGGATAAACCCATGCTCGGGCGGGCAAACTTCATCCTGTGAGTGCTGTCTCCTGTTCCTTGGTCAGCAAGCATCTGGTCAACAAGAAATGCCTCCATGGCTGATTCCTGAGCATGGCTGAGATCACAGAGTCACACAGGTTGGAAAAGCCCTCTTGGATCATCGAGTCCAGCCTTTAAATCAGCACTTCCAAGCCCACCACTAAACTGTATCCCCAAGAAAACAGTGGAACTGGTAACCACAGCTCTTCCCTGCCGTTGTCAAATCAATTCCCTCTGGGAAGGACAGTGTGAAAACAGGAGAGGTGGAAAATGAAGCTGCAAAGACCCAGCTGAGGGGTGTCCACCTGGTCATGTCAGGACATCCTGGTCTCCTTTGTCCCTGTTCTTCACGGGGGGCTCTTCATGAGCACATTGCTCATTGTTCCCCCACAGACTGGCTTTGGTAACAGCAGGTCCCTGTTTGTAGCCAGGGGTGTGCAGTGCCCAGGAATTTGGGGGTTCCGTGGACAGGCAGAGTGGTTGAACCGGGACTCTGCACGAGACCATCCACAGAGTGAGTCCAAGAAGGACTTGTTTGGTCAAAGCACCCACTTAAGAAGGCAAAGAAATGCTTTTAGATATAAAGGTGTGGGAATCTGAGGAATTTGGAGCATAAAAGTTGCCTCTATCACAAAATAAATTAGTGAATCGTCCTTTCCCTCTGTTTGGACTGGAGCTGTTTGTGAGAAAGCAAAAGAAATGCTTTTAGATATAGAAGAGCTGCAACTCAAGGAACAGGGAACATAAACATTGTGTTTATCACTAAATAAATTAATAACCCTTTCCTTCTGTTTGGACTGGAGCTGCTTGTGAGATAGAAAAAGAAAAATAAAAGACATGTAACCCATCTCATCAAATGCAGGCCATCTAAAGGTTGGGCATTCAGGGGGGGCAAAGTTTTGGTCTCTCTCCACAACAGGAGAGTTTCATTCCAGCCTAAGTTTAACATCTGGGACAAAACATCCCCTGGAGATGTCGCTTTGGAGTTTTTATTAAAATCAAACTGGGGGTTTCTGAGTTAAAAAATCCTGGGTTTGGGAGCTCCCTGTGAAGGCTGTGGCTGATTCAGAGCTCCCTGTGATAACCTCCAGTGTCAGGCAATATAAACCAGCTTAGATATCAGCCTAACCCCCAAGGACCTCCCCAGAACCCCAGGAAGGTTCCCAGAGCCCACGTGCCTCAAGGCTGATGAGATACTGGAAGGCTCAGATTAAAACTCCACATTCCTTTCATGCTGGTGGGGAAAAGCATCACCCAGGCTGGAGAAGCAGCGTGAGGAAAAGCTTGATGAAAGAAAGTCTCCAGGCTCCTCACCGAGGGAGGGTTTGTGCTCAGAGCAAGGGAACCCTCTCTGGTAGTTTGATTACTTTTGCAATCAGCAAAACACGTTGAAGGAATTGTATTTCTTTAGCCAGGAAAACAGAAGCCAAGTGGACATGGAATAACAACCTTCCAGGAGACTGAGGATACTCCAAAAAAAGGCAATGAGAGCAATTCTGCCAGTCCACTGGGAGAAAAAGAAGAAGAAATGAGCTTAATTTTCAGCAAAGAAGGTTTAGTTTGGATACTAGGGGAGACTAGAATTCATGTTCACAACAAAACACTTAGCAGGGCAGGCTGTAAAACTCCGTGATGAGGTGTTTTCACAAACAGTTTGGATAAACTTCTGTTGAGCATGATCTACATGGCCCTGATTCAGCTTAGAGCCAAAGCACTCCCCTGTGTTTCTCTGGCTTGATATTATTTCCTGGCAAAGAAAGATGGTTACCTTGAAAAATACTGATTCCACAGTAAATTTCTCTTCTTAGTATGAGCCTTGGATTTTTGTCCAGCTGCTCACCAAGGGTAACAGTGAAGTGTTTCATTCTCCCTTAGTATAATTTATCATCTCTGCACATCCAGATCACAGGATGATAAAGTTGATTTTAGGCTGGAACCTCCCAGTCTAGGGCTATACTCTAATTCTATCTATATCTTTATAGAGATGAAGGTAATTCTAATTCTATAGCTCTATATGTTACCTCATATGGGTTAATGTCTGCATTTCTCGCCACCAGACCTCTCCAAGCTGCTCTCCAAAGGCACTACCAGTCTCTGCTGGCAAAGCCTGTCATGTTTTGAAACAATTCAGTCCACCTTCATGTGCCTTTAAGTGCAAACAGCTTCCAAAGGGTACAACTGGACTAGTCCTGCATGGGCTGACTTGATAGCTAAAGGCTCTGGAGTCTGCTACCAACCTTGTGGCTCCCACTTCCATAATCATGTATCTTCTTAATGACTTGGCTGGAGACGCTGCCTGCAAGGCAGCCTTGGGAATTCTTCCCTTGTAGAAAGGCCAGGTTAGGAAGATAAAGATATTCAATGAGCAGTGTATGCTAATGCTAAGCTATCACATTACTGACAATTGTCAGGTTGCTTCCCTTTAGACTGGCTGTATCTGGTGTTTTCGTACAGTGTATTATAGGCTAATTAATGCTGTTAATGATAATGGTTCTCCTGCAAGAGGCCTGGGGCATTATCTCTATCTATCTTGTTGTCACCATCCTTTTATCAAACCATTAAAGGCAAGCAGGATATCTAGAGGGGCTATCAGCCCCCAGCTCGCTAATTCACTTACCTCCACGTGGCAGCAGAAAGCACTCTGCAGATGCAGGATGGAAGCTTCCACTAATTGTGAGGACCAGGTCTTCTGGCTTCCCTTTTCCTTGCCTTTTGAGCCACGATCCAGCTCTGCTCCGAGCTGGAGGGCAATTCATCATCCCCAGTGCTCATCTTCGGCGGCTCCGAGCGCAATCCGTCATCTTTAATATCTGCTGGAGACACAGAGATTGCACATCCTTCTAAACCACAAATCAGCAAAGCTGCTCCTTTTTATTTATTTTTATTCTTTTTTTTTTTTTCCCCAACCTACCACGTAGCAAATATAGTGGTTGGGGACCGTTTGTGCTCATGGCACTGGGAAGAGGAGGGTAAGTGGTATTTCATCTGGGGAAACTGATACTCAATTGAGACGTTCTTTTGCAAGCCAGTCACTACCCCCAGGTGAGAGAGCAGGAAATTCTCGACATTGGCTCCTTGACTAAAAAGAAAAGGGGTCTTTTGTGTTTCTGTGGTGGTGCAAAGAGCCACAGACACCTTTCCCGGGGGAGAAATGATCACAGCGACAGAAATCCATTGGACAGATAAAAGCCAACTCTGCTTATGCTCAAAAGCAGCATAAATAGAAGCTGGGGAGGTCTGAGGCACTTGCTGCAGAGAGAGCCCCTTTCTGATACGTGTCTCTTCTCTGTCAAAACAGCTTAATATTTTTCCTCCAATGCAGGGCTTGAAAGCTGACTTTGGAAAGGAAATGTTTAAACAGAAAGAGCTTGAAGAAGATGTCGGGATAATCTTCGGGGATCAGACATTATAGCAAGAAACTTTGGGGAACATAGGCGCGATCCAGCCATTAATCTCACCATTGCCATTTGGAAGTGCAAAAAGCAAACAGGATTTTTAAAAGCAGTGACACCTGGGGTCCTTCTACAGCCCTCTGGCTTCACAGCCTGGAGGGTTCACATCTCCTGGCTTTGCTCCTCAGCCACAACCACGCGGCGTTTGCTTTTGAAACACGAAATCCTTTCCCTGGTTCAAGACGTCGTGGGGCTGGCAGGAAAATCACAAACGCTGGCAGAACAACACTGGTGTCTTCCACCAGTTCTCTGCAAACTGCCAGCCTGTTATTTTTTTTTTTTCCCCTTCATACTTTTACACCTGGGGAGCTGTGATTGCTGTGGGTTTTCCTTCTGGCTGCCGTGCAGGCGAGAGCCAAGTCTCATCTGTATGCTACACAGGGGGCTCGCTTCATGCAGCAACACTCAGAGACAGAGGCACAACCCTGGTTCTCATCAGAGGACAGAGAGTCAGGACCAGCAAAGGGCTCTGAGATGCGAATCAACAGCATGAAATAAAATAATAATGATCATAAAAAAATCTAACTTAGTAGTTCATTGAGGGGCCTTCTTTTGACGTGGTTTCCCCAGTTATATTGAGGATGGTGCCAAGCCATCTCGTGGAGGAGCTATAAAAGTCTCAAAGCTCTCCCATGGCACGGTGCAGGGGCTGCAAACTTGCAGCAAATTAAGGAGATCCTTCTCCTTTGGCAGGAGGAGTCCTTGTCTTGCCTTTTTCCTGTGCCACCAGACTGAGCAGGAAGCAAAAAACTTCCACTTTTCCCTAAGAAATCAAATCCATAGGAAATTCATGACCTTCCTTAGCCCTCATCCAGCTGACAGCTTGTGCACCATGGAAAAAAAAAAGGATTTGCTGAAGAATCGCTTAGATCTGGTCAAGAAAATAATATCCAAACTTGGCTAAGGATGAATGGACCAGGGAAAGCATGGAAATGGTGTATTCCTTCTGTCTCCAAAATACCCAGCTCACAGGGTGACCCAAACTGAGCCTTTCCCTGGCCAAAGGATCCTCAATAACAGATTCATTTTGGGAAATTCTGAGGGGGGCATAACTGTGGTGATGCCCATCAGTTCCCAAACTACCCCTCCTCTTCAAGTAACAAAGCCCTATTGAAATCTTGTGTCTTACCTGAAGTTCTGATACCCAGACACTGAGGAAAAATACATTAAAAAGTTACAGAGAGCATGAAAAACTCAATCTGAAATCTCAAATGTGCCAAAGCTTGGCTATGTTTGGGTATAATTCAAGCCCAGCACAAACCAAGAGGAGGACACAGGTTGGAGGTGACTCTACACCTGAAGCTGTGGGACTGACTCCGGCTCTGTGTCTCCATCACTTACTCTGGATGTGCAGAAATCTAAATGTGAGATGTAAATGTGCTCATATTTAAAGACTGAGGTGTTGGTGCCCTCCATACACCAAGGAGACGAGAAATTGTTCTTATTAGTGAGTGCTGGTACAACTATAGAGGACAAAAACCACAAATCTGTACAAAACTTCCTACCTGAGGCTCTGAAAGTGACAAACAAATGGCTCAGCCTCCTTCCAGATCTGGTTTGGGACAGCTGTAAATCGCCTTGAGTAGCGTTTTATCTCCATCTCAGTCAAAACCCCCCCGATCTGGCCACGAGGTTTGATGCAATCTGATTGAAGTGTGCCCAGGAAACGCTATGAAACATAAACGCTGGGGATAGCAAAAATCATCTGGACATGCCTAGTCATCTATTTATGTCTGCAAACATCCCTGGAGATAATGCCTGATTCTCTTCCACAAATGAGCAATAATGAGGAAGGGAACAGTGGCCAAGGGTTGCCATTTTTGCAAGCACCAGCCGCTGACTCAATATTTGCCCTGATTTATATCACAGAAATATTTCTTTTTTTTTTCAGGCAGATCTCTCCATTAACTCTTTCTCTCTGCTTCTTTCGCTTGCTGGTGTCTCTGCTACAGCCCTAAAATGCAACAGGTTTCTCCTAAGGGGGGAATATCCTGGTCCCAAGGCTGCTGGAAACAACAGAAGCCTCTGATTTCCAGCGAATTTTGAGGCCATGCTGGTAGGAAAGGAATTAATGTCAGTACTGGGTATCTAATTAACATTTATAATACAAGAACAGCAAGAACAACAACCATCATCGTGTCAGGTTACGATTACAGCTCCTTGCTGGATTATTGTGTATATCCAGATGTGCTCCTGGATCACCCATGCAATCTTCTCCCAGAGCTTGCCAAGTGCTTGTCACTCTGTTCTCTCCCCCAGCTACTTGTTTATTTGTTTTCCCTGCAGAGGCCCTTGTGTTTTTTGGGATATATTTGTTTTCCCTGGCAAGGTCGTTGTATTTCTTGGGATAAATTTGCTTTGGGAGCAAGAGATGTTATTGCAACATGCTTGGGAATGCTGGAACTGGCCTTGGTGGAGCATCACTGGATGCAAGGAATGAAAAGGGACCCTGTGTCCCCTGAACCAGCAGGGTTTGTCACTCCTTTTATTCCATCTTTATGACCATTCTACCCATTAAACCCTATGCAATCTCATAGCTCTGCTATTACCAGCTGTGATGTTGGGAACTGGGAGCAGTTTGCTCCTGGACAAGTCATGATGCCCAAGCAAGTAACAAAGAAGCCTTGATAAGTGGCCTGTGGCACATCCCTTTCTCACACCACCACCCAGCAGCAGAACATGCATCCCTTGGATGTCTCTGATAAGGTGGATAAGCAGCCTGTGGATGAGAAATGCCTAAAACAGTGGGTTTGTAAACCTGATGGAGTAAACTCCCCCATGGTTTTAAACTTACAACCTTGCTCCCAAGCCATCAAAATTCATAATAATAATAATTGCATGCCTGCCTGGTGTTCTGAAAATCCATAGAAAGCATGTTTTCTGCCTCAAAGGTCTATAAATAAAACTTTGAGCCTTTAGGGACCGGAGAAATGGGGCAAACACACGATGGAGGATCAGAGGGTGTTGCAGAAATTGCTCAGGAGAAGAAGAAAGAAGGAAGGATTTGAGAGGTGAGCTCAGAGGAAGGGCAAAAAGGTGGAAAAATCTTCTTTACTAAGAACACAAAGACGTGGTTTTTACATATTTTGAGACATAGTTTCACATGAAACAAAATGAATAAATCTTCTCTGATGGGCTTTTTGCTCTGTCTTTATGAACAGGCTGAATCTGAATCTTATTCATACAAAGGTCTTGTTACATCACTCACCTTGAACAAAGTGGTTTTACGGTGCCTTCACTTCACTTAAAGCAACCCCAAAATGAAGGGTTTTTTGTAGGAACTGAGCCAATCTCTCCAGTTTCCCCACATTTTAAATTTCACTCTCGAAACCCTCTCCAAGTTAATTCATTGGGATAAAAAAAACCTAATAAAAAGGACTGGTTTAATGGGAAAAAATTAAGAAAAAGTGGGATTTTAAGGGAACATTAAACTATGATTTAAAGCCATAAGAGCCAGAAAATGCAGAGTTAAAGTTCCCAAAGCCCAGTGTAATATTCTCAAGTACTTAAAGACCCTGTATTACAGAATAATGACGTGGAGGAGTCAAAATCACCGTGGTCCAGGGAGCTTTAACTCTTCAGGCTTGAACCACAACCTGCTTCTGCCAATGTGCTTCTGTCTCACTTCCCAACACACCTTAAGCATTTGAAAGAGAAAACAATCCCAATCTCTAATATTCTAAATGTATTTTATGTGCTAAATACTACTCTGCTTAATACCACATATTCTGCTAATATCGTACATTAGGTTTAATGGTCTATTTAGTGGGGGAAAAAAACCAGAAAAACACTTTAAGTGAGGTTCTTGGTGTATCTGAAACAGATATGAAGAGGTATAGGGAGAAAGGTTTCATGGAAAGTCATTCTTGTCTGGCTGCTTCCAGAAGCTTTGAGAAATTAGATTTCAGAAGGATAAAAGAGGTGGGTGGGGAGAGACTGGGCACAAACTGGGAGCAGGAAGACCAGACCACAGGCCTGTGGGTGTTTCAGTCTGTAATCTGTTCAAAGCGTCTGGTAGGGTGATATGAGATCCTTCCCCCTGTCACCTCATGCACTTTTCCCCCTTTGCTTGTCTAAGATGAGCCTCCATCACCTCAAAGCCTCCTTAGGTTTCCAACTGTGCCCTTTCCCAGGGTCCCAGGAAGCCTCAGAAAGCCCCAGTGAATCCCCACAGATGCTCTGGGATGTTGTAATTGGAGCAGGAATGGGGGCATTGGGGGGGATGCAGGAACTGGTCGGTCATCAGGGCTATGAAGGATGTTCAGATCATAGAAGGGTTGAGCTCTTGGATGAAATCCTTGGTCTGGGGAGGAGAGTGGAGGTTCTGCTGGTCACTTCAGTGGCACAAACCCCTGTGTGCACACAGACACACTCACATGCACCAGCCTTTTTCTGAGAGTATTCCCAAATTTACAGCTGATCCTCTATATCCTGAGACTGTCTCTGCTGTCCTCTCCTTTTGTCCATCCATGAATCAGAGCAAACACTATTCCTTCACCCTCCTGATGTGCTTTGAGATCCATCCCAACACCAAACTGCTGGTCCTGCTGGCCTTGTTGTTGTCCTGACCTGTGGGGGCCATGGAGGCTGAAAATGATGGATCCTATTGAGCTGAGCTCCTGAGGGTCCCCAAAATCATGAGGCACCCCTTTGGCCTCAGTGCCATCTGTAACTATGTCCTTATTCGTGTGCATCTCATTGCAAAGGTCATAAAGTGATGGTTTCTCACTGAGGTTCCATAATTGGTGACCCCATGTCACTGGTGACATCACAGGACTATTTGGAACCTTCTGGTGCATGAGTGCAGTGGGTTCTGGGATGAATCACTTGTGTCCTTGATGTTTTATGAACTGGACAGACACCAGGGATGTCCAGCTTCTTCCAAGATGGACAGGGAGCTTGTCCTCTGTGTTGTACAAGGGCAGGGCAGGACAAGCCTCGTGGTCAGGAGCTGGAAGAAACAGATGCCTCATCTGTCAGATGAAGGTTTAAGGCCATGATACCATTGCTGGGGACTCTGTTGATTGTGGTGGGTCCTCCAACAGCAAGACCAGTAGAACAACCCTTGTGAAGATGGAAAAACCTAGGCTGGAGGGATGTTGGGTTTGGGGAAACACACACTGCCTTGTCCCCAGAGCTCAGCTATGCTGGGCCTCAGTTTCCTCAGCAAAGCAAAGGAGGATGAAAATATCAATGATCTTCCCACCTCTGGTAGTGATGTTACCATGAAACAGCCCTACATGGAGGAAGTGGAGTTTTCTGGCTCTAATTTTAGTGGAATGAACTACAGCAGTGCAAGAACAGTGATGCTGGAAACACCATTTGGTGCTGGACTTGGCAGTGCTGGGTGAATGGTTGGACTTGACAATCTTAAGGATCTTTTCCAACTTAAATGATTCTGTTTTGGAATCTGTTTTGGAAAGACCCTCCAAGGGGAAGCATTAGTGTTGCCTGTTCCTGGATAAAGGGCTTTGGAGTGGTGTTGGCCAGGGACACCAACAACCTGCAGCTTTCCTTGGGCACAGAGGGAAAGAGTCCTGTCCAAATGCAAAGAGCAGAAGGACACGGGGCAGCATCACGGTGTAACCAGAGCATTGGCTCCTAAATAAAAGCTTTTCCTCCCTGTCTTAACCCAAAAAGCAGGTGTGATTTCTTGATTTAGGCCAGTTTGTATCTATTCAGCAAAAATCCCGGAATGGACAATCCATCCATGCAGTGTTTGGAGTGGCTGGAAGCCTTTTGAGCCATCAATAGCCATGAAATCAGAATTAACCTGTCTGGACCGCTCACTTAAAGCCTTTGACCAATCCCACGCAACACTCTAATAGTCATATTGACCTTCAGCCAGGCACAACCTTACCTGCTGCTCCTGCCCCCCACTGTGGGACTTCTGATGGGCCCCGTGGTGTGAAAATATCCCCGTGCCTGCCTCTCTCCCCTGTCAGAAAAGAGCTGGAATTACAGCGCTGAGCAGGCAACGATCCTCATGAATTAATCCACCAGCACATCGCACACACTTAGCTGTGTCCATGAAATTGGATTTCCTGGGAGCTGGGGGGGTTTGCACCAAGCTCAGCCCTCACTCAGGTATTACAGGCGTTCAGCTGCTGCAGGGAAAGCTCAAAGAAGCCTGAAGTTCTGAGCGTGTTGAGCACTGGGGAGGGACATCAGCCAGGCTTGCAGCAAGAGAAAGGGCCACGGGCCAAAAGAAGAGAAAATAAATATGTTGGAGAGAAGTTTTCATGTCCCTGACTTGTTTTGGCTTAAAAAAGAGGAGTTGTGGCTGCCACAACACTGGAAGAGTTCAAGGCCAGGTTGGACAGGGCTTGGAGCAACCTGGTCTAGTGGAAGGTGACCCTGCCCATGGCCAGGGGTCGAACAAGATGGTCTTGAAGGTCCCTTCCAACCCAAATCATTCTATGATGCCATGGAAAGAACACAAATGGTCTTAATGCCCTTTCCCACTTATTTATGATATTAAAAAATAATCTGAAAAGGTCTTTCTCAGCTGTTTTTTTTTCCTTTCCTATTTGCTTTTCACCTTAGAAGTAGCAGAACCACGAGGAAGCAGCAAAGACAGAGGAAGGTCTCAGCTGTGCACTGAAGGCTTTTTGCCCTTTATCAGAGACATTCTTAAGCCAACAACAAAATTCCTTCCTCCTACCTTGTTCTTAGGCACTCGGGACAAAGTGAAGAGAAAAATGAAACAAATGCCAACTGGAAGACGAATTAAAATCCTGTCCCCTTCTCATTTATTCACTGTCCATCTCTTTTGACATCCTGGGCCCTTCTAGCCACAGATTTGTCAGGTGCCTGCCTTTTTTTTATTAAAAAAGCCATGGAAGTACTTCCTGAGACCAGTGTTTCTCCAGCCCTATCCATCTCGCCAGCCCTTTGCAGCCATTAACTAATTGAGCTTTTAAATAATGCCATGGGGTGGGGAAGCTGCCTGTGTTTGGGGAGCCTGGCAAAGGGAGGTGTGTGGGGAGGAGGAGGAGGAGGAGGAGGCGGCTGAATTTCCCTCTCCTTACCCTGCAGGTGGGATCCAGACAGCTGAGATACAAGAGCTGGTGGTTGAAGCCCTTTGACATCAGAAGGACTTTTTCTTCCCTCAAAGCAGGTGTCTAAGGCTTGTAAATTGCCTCAAATTTAGACACAGGGAAGGCAAATCCAACTCCAAGTAGATTGTACAGGGCTCCAAAATAAATTGCTGTTGGAGGCAAGAGTGAGTTGCAGCAACCCAGGAGCACAGGCATTGCAAAGTTTCTTGTTTCCTTGCAAATCTTGCTTAGGTTGTGGCTTGGACATCTGTAAAACCATAAATACCACTGAGGAATACAACAACCAGGAGGCACCAGCTCTGCCAGGCAGAGAGCACTTTGCAGGAAGCAAGATGACAACAAACACCAGGACATCCGTTGGGTGGGAAGTGGTTCTGAGGGCTGTGTTCTCACAGGAGATACCTACACGGGTTCAAAAAGCTGTTGGACAAATTCCTGAGAGAAAAAAAAATGTTCTGAATGTCTCCTAAATACAGATGTCCCTTTCCCAGGGAAACATAGCAGGGCCCTTGCTGGACGGAACCTTCTCATGAAAATTCTGAGGTTTAGGCAATGGTGAGTGCTGGATAACATCATCCATCCATTCACCTACCCATCCACCCACCCATCCATCCCCCCACCCATCCATCCCTCCCTTCATCCCTCCCTTCATCCATCCCTTCATCCATCCCTTCATCCATCCCTTCATCCATCCCTTCATCCATCCCTTCATCCATCCCT
>JAWWMP010000041.1:1194456-1206057 GCA_035047865.1 Dendrocincla tyrannina
ATCCATCCATCCATCCATCCATCCATCCATCCATCCATCCATCCATCCATCCATCCATCCATCCATCCATCCCCCCACCCATCCATCCATCCACCCATTAATCCATCCACCTCCCCACCCATACAGGACTCCTGGAGATTTCAGATCCCATCTGAGACTGGTAACCAGTTCTCAAACCCACTGTGAGACACTCCAATGGCTCTGGTGACATCTCGGAGCTGCACACCTCCAGCACAGACCCCCTGCAGCAGATCCTCTGCTGGTTAGCAGAGGGGGAAAGGACTGTCCTTCCCACTCCTAATCCTGCAGGGATGGGTTAACCTTGCAGGCAGCTTTGGGCATACAGGGGGAAGGAAAGACTGCAACCCCCACTTCCCAAAAGGCACCTGCTCTGAGACTAAATAAAGCTGCAATGAGCTGGCAGCTTTTGCAGCCACTAAATTTGCTTGTTATTTAGGTTTAACAGCAGAGGCAGAGCTGGGTATGCAGAGGAAGGATTTGGGCTCAGTCCCATCCATGACCCACTAAGTGTGATGATCAGCTGGTGAGCCAAGCCTTTGGACTCAAATGTGCAAACTGGAGAGACCTTCCATGAAAGCAGAGCAGAGAGAGCAGGGTGGGAGCCACCTCTGCCTTCCAGACACAGCCCAAGCACCCCTTAAAATGCCTCCTTGTTGCAGGGGCAGGAATACACCAGGATTTCTGTCTCCTGAATGCACCAGCGTTTCTCTCTTTTGCTGTCGCAGGCTGTACATTAGCGAACACAAATCACACCCTGCCAAACTTCACCCAAACACTGTCTGGATTTCTCAAAGCACAGCTTTATGCAGTGGCAGGCACCAATTTGCCAAATGGATTAAGGCTGCTTCAGCACCTACCCTGCATTAACAGCTCCTCCTCGGTCCCTGATTCTCACTCCACCATCGTGATGTTGGCAGCTCTTGAGCTCCAGTTGCTGCGTTTTGCTGTCACATCTCTGCAGCTCCTGCTGAGCCTCAGGGAGAAGCAGCCATGCAACATGGCCCTTGGGGTGTGTGTTTGCTGTGATATCCCTCCTCACCTCTTGTCTTTGTCACCTCTTGCAAGAGAGCAGCTTGTGCTGTGAGATCCAGATGGGGGGAGAGAGAAGGGTGCAGTCCCAAAGTGCTCCACGTTTGCTATTTAGGTTTTGGTTTGGTTTGTTCATTTGTTTGGTTTTTTTTTCTGCTGGAAATATTTCTAAAGATTCTATTCCTTGGGTAATAACTGCACCCTCTTAATTCCTACTGCAGATTTCCTACGTTTCTTCCTGGGTACCTGGACATCAGAGAGGACTAGAGGAGTTCAACAACCCTATGAGGAGCTGAAATAGTGCTTTTCATGCCTGATCTTCATGGGAGCAAACTCCCAGATAGCTCTTTATTTTCGAGTTCACATTAGGTGGTGCCATTTGCAGAAGTGCTACTCATGTCTGTGTTCTTCCCTCTGACACCTTCAGACAGATCCTGGGATAGGAGGAGACAGCAGGAGTGTCAGGCTGTGACTGCAGCTTGTTGTGACATCAGGAATGGGTTTCACAGCAGAGCAGGGAGCTGGTTTCTTCCAGGTTTCCCTTTCACCTGGTCTAGTGGAAGGTGTCCCTGCCTGTGGCAGGGACTTGGAATGAGGTGGTCTTTAATGTCCCCTCCAGCCCAAACCATCCCATGATTCTATTTGTTGGGAAAATGCAGGTTTTGCAAAGCTGAAACTGTCAGAGATAATTCTGACTTTGAATCTTGCCCACACTTCACTTCGTACTGTCACATTAAGCGGGATGGGGATGCCACGGTTCCCCAAGGGGATATCTCCCAGGGCTCTGGGAGGGAAGGATGCTTCACACCATGGTGATTCCATGGGATCTCCAGGGCCACAGTGACCTCCTGCCTGCCCAAGGAGTTGTCTGACCCCAAACTGCCATCCCTGAGCAGAGCTGTAAATGGGGTTGCAGAACCCGCTCTTAGCCGTGACCTCCTCCAGCTATTTTGGGTTTTGAAGGAACACACCAAGGCTGCAACCTGCCTGAAGAGCTGGAGCACTACATGAAGTAAATAATAATATTAACAGCAGAGTTATTCTCGTGTGGCAAGTGCCTTTTTGTGTATGTTTAATGCCCACCCAGGGCACACAGCCCTCCCCGTGCTCCCGGAGCAGACAATCCACTCCAGCATCGCTCTCACCGTTACCATGATACTGTTATTGTTGCCTGCCTCTTCCCTCTCCCTCCCATTGACTTTAGGCAGATTAGAGCAGAGAGATGATGGATGGCTGGATTAGATGCTGCACACCTACTTCAGGTTTATAAAGCGGTGTTTTTCAGTCCCATTTGGATGCATCTCTCCCATTGTGAGCACAAAACAGACAATAACAGGGAGCAATTGTTGCAGGGCAGCGACTCTGGTTTACACGGCCGTGCTGCACGAATCCATTCATGGCATTAAAAAAAAAGCAAGCTGAAAAATATAATCAATTACAGCAGGATTGCTGCAAGGTGAAATGGAATAACTGTGTGCTTCACCATTCAAGGTTCACTGAAGGTCCCAGGCAGGGAAAAAGGAGAGATTGTTGTTGGCCTTTAAGGACAGCTACCTCCTCTCTGCTCAGAGGCTGAGTCCCACTTAATCCAATTTCACATCCTGCCTTTAAACTGTTATTGGATCTTCCTGGAATTGACAAACATTGAAATTCCCAGAAGGGGAACAGCATGAACCAGCCTGAAGCCCAGATCTCCAGTGTGTGTTTAGAGGGCTAGAGAAACACAGGTGAGCCCTTGAGCAAAGCTGGCCATTAAAACTGTCCTCTCCAGGGCTGGATTTGCCATTGAGGGGCTACATTGTGCTGCTGAGTTTCCAACAGAGCTCTTGGTTTCAGTATGGAGGTCTTCAGGAATCATTTGCTGTCCGTACATCCCCCAGCAGCATCCTGGGACAGTGGGAGGTGTCCCTGCCCATGGCAGGGGGTTGGAATGAGATGGTTTTTATGGTTCTCTTCCAACCCAAACCATCCTGTGATTCTATGATTCAATGATTTCATGTTGGCAACAGCAACTGTAAGAAGCAATCAAGGATCCTCCTCCCACACCACTGAGACCCTCAGGGGGTCTCACATCGCCCTTGGGGGCAACTCTACTTCCAGGGCATGACCTGGGTGATGTGCAGAAAGCTGGAAGATCATACACAGTGCAAATTACAACCACTGAGCAGTGATTTCTACCATATACTGGTAGTGTTGCCACAGAGGGAGGAGGAAGGTTGGGTGACACACCAGAGTCATCCTGGAATACGGAACTCACGGGAAAACCACAAAATAGAAGTAAGTCATCAATTGGCAGAGATGATTTTAGGTTTTGAGGGGCCAGTTTTGCACAGGAGGCTTCAGCTGTGCTGGAGCTTTAGGAGACTCTTGGTTGGGGCTGAAGCTCCAGCCCAGAGCATGAAGCTCCAGCCCAGAGCAGCTGTGCCTTGCAGCTCGTGCCGACCCCTCGGTCCAGCGTGAGTTACAGCACCTATAAACTGCTTATTTTATTGCTGAGGCTAATGAGCTCTGGGCCCTCTAGGTAATTACATGGCTTCTTGGGATGCTGATTTAGGGCTTGCATGAAGTGTCTCCTCTCACCAGCCTCTGCCTCAGCTCCTTTGCTGACAAACAAACCACCCAGGTGGGCTGTCAGCACCGTCAGATCTTACCAAACTCTCTCCTTCAACCAAAAATAAACCACAAGTGACCAGGAAGACCTACCTGAGCACCAGAGACATGCTGGGAACCTGCCAAAGTCACTGGTCCTTCCAGCACTGCTGTCACAGCCAAGAGGGGAGAGGGGATGGGAGATTTCTGAATTCCCGGCTGTTGGAGCAGCAGGGCAGTTTTGTGAGGAGTGTTTATTTGGAAATCTTACAGTGACTTCTTTTACAAATATAGGCCCAGGATTTCCAGAGAAGGAGCTGTATTAGGAAAGATCTGGCACGCCCTAAATAATAATCATTATTATTAGCATAATTATATTAATTACTGTAATTATGAGGAGGGCAAGACACTACAGGAATCACAGATGAGTAGGGCGCGTACAGATGCCAACTGTTAGTGGGTTTTCCCTTCCTCTCTGCAGCCTGGAAGCATCTGCATTGCTTGTGAAGAGGGGGAAACAGCTCCAGAAACACACACACACAAAGAGGCTCCTCCAGTGCGTCAGGATCAGAGTGTCAGGTAGAAAATGCTGCCAGAGCCTGGTAGGCAAAAATCGACAAGGGAATCTGGTGTTATCTGGAACTGCTCTCTCCAGAGAGGCTGAAAGTCTTTGATAGGTTCACTCCAGGGGAAATAACTTCGGAGGAGAAGAGGCATTGATGTGCGCCGAGCAAAAGGCAACCTGTGTGCACGCTGGCGCAGCAGCGCCTTGGAGCTGACATGCATCCTTTTTCCCCATCTCTCTTTTTTCCCCTGCTCCTTTTCCCTGTATTTTTTTTTTTGGTTTTCCTTTGTAGATTTTTTCTTTTTTTAATTATGATTTTTCAAAACAGAACCCGGGGCTCCCAGTGATGGGGAATGATATAAAGGATTGAGTCGCGCCGGTGCCTCCGTGGAGTGGGGGAAGTGAAAATCAGGAGATGGAGGGAGAGAGGGAGGGAGGGGAAATGTCAATGGGCAAATCTGAAAAGCAAACCTGGGGAATGGCTGTGTATCTGGTGCGTGTGTGTGTTTGCATTGATGCAGCCTCTGATGGAGCACAGAAAATATTTTCAGAATTTTTCCCATTTTTAGAAAGGAGGAAAAAAGATGGAGCCTCTTTTGTGAGGAAAATCTGCAGCAATATTCCAGTCCTTTTGTAATTTAGTGGTCAGCCCTTGCATCTCACAGAGTTAAATGCTGTTCCTGGCACAGCACAGCCCACACCACCCTGGGAGGGCTCGCATCCTCTTTCATGCCTTCCAACTTCTCTGCTGCTGCAAACCCATAACCTGAGCGAGCACAACCCCTCTGGCATAACACACCCCCAAATCCTGGCCCTAAATCCCGGTCCAGTGCACCAAAACCAGGGTTTGGAGCAGGTCAGACAAGCTCACCTGGGTCAGGGAACCTTGTGCTGGTCTGAGGTCAGCGAGAAGCCGACTACCACAAAGCTTTTGCCTCCTCTTGGATGCTCCTACCCCCTTCCCTAATTTCTGTTTAGGGAAAGCTGGCAGTGGTTTGTGGGTTATTTTGAGTGGGACTTTTCACAGCTGCCTGCAGCTCGCTGAGAGGTGGGCGGTTCTGTCTGAGCCGCTTTATCTCCTCCACGTTGCTTTATGGCCGGGAAAAGAGGGATGGTTCCTCCTGGAGCACAATTCATCTCTCCCAGCTGGGCTCAATTGCACCCTGGAAGTTCTCCTTTCTCTCTCCACCGACTATAAAAGCCCGTCTAGACAACTCGTTCAGATTTATGCATCCGAACTGATGACACAGAAAGTTGGATGGATGGATGGAACCCGGCCAGAAATCATTCTTTCCCTTTCACAGCCTGAGGATTTTTTTCATCCTGCTCTAGTTTGGGGGTTTTTGGGCTCCTCCAGGACAGAAATGGCTGGGGGAAAAGGTGCCATGGGGATGGAAATGCAGTGGGCACATTGCAAAGCCTTTGGATGGAGAGATGGGGTTTTAAATGGTTTTGTAGACACCCAAAGAAGCTCTGGGACATGACTTCAAATCTTCCCTTTTGTAGGAATCCACACAACTCTGAACCCACAAATGGACAAACAAATAAAATGGGGGGAAAACAAAGCAACACATGAATTTTACCTTTATTTTCAAATTCTTTTGTAACATCAGTGTGACTCTTGGGGATTCAGGACTAAGGGCTGGACTTGATGATCCTTGTGGGTCCCTTTCAACTCAACGTATTCTGTGATTCTGTGATCATGACACAATCAGCTTCAGAAGGGGTTTTAAAATATCTTTTCATGGTCCTTGATTTAAAAAGGTTTGAAACCCTGCTGAAGCTCAGGCAGCCAGTCATGGATCAGCTGCAGATGGAAAGGTGCAATCACTGTGGTCATGTCCAGTTTGGAGCTGCTGCAAAATGTTGGAAACTGCTCTTTCCTTATGGGCTTTCAGGTAATAACTGATCACCTCATGGCAACGTGTCCCACTTGGGATACCCAAGACTGGAGCAAGGCCTCCTCCTGCCCCATGGTGAGCAGCACCAAGCCCCTTTGAGGGCACTGATACCCACCTGGGGACTCTGCCCCAGGGTGCAGCAAGGTGATGGCAGCTGTGCTTGGGGTTTGTTCAAGCTGACCAGGGTCACACTTGCTCTGAGGGCAGGTGGAAGATGCCACATGATGTTTGGAGAGTGGGTTCAGAACGTAACCTTTTTTCTCCACAGCCTTCGTGAGCCGCTGCCCCCAGTACAGAGCACTGAGAGGTGTGATGGGCCAGAGCCTTTTGAGGGAATGGAGTGAGCCCAAAGCCACATGAATTCATTGAAGCCTCTCCTCACACTCCAACCCCTCTCAGCAGGAGACATTACACCACCTTATGTTCTCTCTCTCAGCAGACCTGCCCCGAAAGAGGACACAGCCCTGCCTAAATTCCTGCTTTGAATCCAGTTAAGATGGTCCATGGATGCCCACATAGGATCTCTTTTAACATCAGGGTGAACAACCTTACCTAGCTGGATATGTGTGAATGCAAAGAGAGACAATGACTTTTCTTTGCCCACCTTTTTATTTCTTAAAAATATTGAGAGATGAAAGGGAAGAGTTTGTTGTGGTCAATGTACATCTAACTGGTTTTGGTTATTTCCAGTCCTCGGTGAGTCTGAAAATCAGAGAATCACAGAATCACAGAACGGTTGGGTTGGAAAGGAACTTAAAGATCATTGAGTTCCACCCCCCTGCCATGGGCAGGGACACCTTCCACTAGCCCAGGTTGCTCCAAGTCCTGTCCAACCCGACCTTGGACACTTCCAGGGATGGGACAGCCACAGCTTCTCTGCCCAACCTGTGCCAGGGACTCACCCCCTTCATGGTAAAGAATTTTTTCCTAATATCTAATCTGTCTAACCTAAATTTAACTAAATTAACATTGTGTCAGTCTGAAATCATTTCCCCTTGTCCTGTCACTCCATACCCTTGTCCAAAGTCCCTCTTGAAACCCTCTTCAGAAGAATGAGCTTTGATCAAATTCACCCCAAGCGATATTTCGTTGCTTTTTGTTGCATTTATTTCAGCCATGAAGCTTTAAAAAGTCATTTTATCACGGGGTAAGTCCTGACAGTATATTTGCAAATCCATTTGGGAGTGGCTCCTATCAAAGAGGACTCTGCCGGTGTGCTCCACTGTCGTGGATAGCATGGACAACATCAGGAGAACCAGGTCCAAGGCACAAAGGTTCAGTCAGAGCAGAAACCCATGACCTGTCTGAAATGAAGAACAAGTTATGACTGCCAAAAACCTGAAATAAACCTTGGGAGTGGGTGGACAAAATGAGGAGCTGACCTGTAGGAACCTGTAGCAGGCAAAACCTCCTCCTTGGAGAGACTGGGAAGAGCACAATTCAAAACAAGGTGGGTTTGTGATTTTGGTTGTTTTGGTTGGATTTTTTTTTTTTAATCAAATGTATTTGCAGAGGGTAATTAACATATTATCTGGCATTCATAAATATGCATCAGTTTTTAGCTTCACTACATCCCTAGCTTGGCACAGGCAAGCGGCACAGGCAGGGAATGGAAAAGAGCATGAGGCAGAGGGAATTACAAACATCCCTTGGGTGCAGATCCCCTCAGATGGGGAGAATCCATCCTGCTCATCTTTACCTTCCAAGAGGAGCTGAGAGAAGTTCTCCCAGAGAGGACAAGACCTGACTGTCCTGTGGACTCAGGTGTAGTACAAGGCAGGTACTTTTATTCCCAACAGGCTAAAATAAAGGAAAAGATCCCTCCCCAGGTCAAGGAGCTCTGCCTTTTTAATTCCCTATTTTCTACCAAAGAGGCTGTAACTTCATCTTTGTCATGGGTTCCCAAGTCTGTGCATCATCCTCAGCCAGAGCCTGGATAAATCAGTCCTCTGTGCTCTCTGTGTGTAAAAATTCCAGTTCAGCCAGAGACTTCCTGGTTTCACCAACCCCAGAAAGGCTGAGGAAAGGAAATAATTGTTATTATTCATCTCATTGCAGTAAATTTTACATATACCAAGCAGAACTGCCATTCCAACCCTCTGGGAGGTGCAGAGAGGACTGGCCTCCTGCTCTCCAGCAGTTCCTTGTCCAAATGCCCAAAACCCTTTAATTGGATCTGCAGAGAGGTTTCAGTGGAAGATGTGGCAGGAATTCCTCTTCCTGTTGATATAAACCCATGTTTTAACCACAAAGCCATCTATCTTTGCTGTGCCTCTTCCAGTCTCCAGGATCTGGCATGACTGCTCAGTCAGTGTGGCTGATTTATCTCCCTGGAACTCCCATAAGGATAATGGCCATGGGATTTAAGGCCAACTGAATGACCTCAGGGAACCTCTGCTAAGTGTCCCATCAACATTCTTCTGTCCTGGGTAAGTACAGTACAAATCTTCACCTGGGTTAGAAAGGGAACTATGAATTTTAATGGCATGAGTACCCAAAATAGCTGCCTGTTGTTTGAAACTGCCATGGATTTGAGTTCTAGGGAAGCTTTGGCTTTGCTGGAGCCGTATTCCCTGTTCATCTCAGTTACTCTGGTAGTGTCCATGAGACTTCCACAGGGAAGAAACCTTGTCACAAGATTTTAATCTGGCTAATCTGTCAGCAGATCTCTCCAGGGACAGTGGTGCCCTCCCATCAGAACTTTCCCCAGTAAGAGACCAGGTTGAGTAGGTGTTACCAGCCCTGCAGCCCATGCAGGGATGTTCCAGTTTCCTCAGGATGGCTGAACTGGTGGGATGTGAGGCTGGAGCTCTGGGGTAGGAGATGCTCAGGCAGACCTGTGGGTTGCAGGTGACACAGCTCCCCTTGACCAAGTGCCTGAAGCCTCAGAATTCATGGGGAAATGATCTGAAAGCACAGGGAGCATAAATGGTTGAAGAGCCGGCTTGGAAGTCACCTTCCTGTCCCAGGAGAAATCTTCCAGATTTAGCAAAAAAAACCCAAACAATTTAAAAAAATCCTGCCTTGCCTTTGGAAAACTGTCAAACCCTCAAATATCTTCCTGGATTGACTCCTTAAAACAGTGTGGGTTGAGTTATGTGAAACACTTCCTTGCAGCTATCGCAGAAGGAGGCAGGCTGGAGCTGGGAAAGTCTTTCCCAATATCACCCAACAGACTTGTAGCTCCTGACATCTTCCAGTACCAAGAACATTGGAGCCCCTGGATTCTAGTTTCACCTTCAGGAGGCCACATTTCATCTCTGGATGAGGGAAAGCAGGGAAGCTTTTAGGTGGTATCACTTTCCACCTGGAAGATGCGGGATTTCCTTCAGAAAAACAGTCAGGCTGCAGCTATTTAGAAGCAAATAATTCCCAATGAGGGATTGCACTGACCTTATAAACTGTGCAAGGGAACTTGTGGGCTCCTTCCCTCCCCTGATGGAATTAGCTCCATAAAATGCTTTGCAGTCCATTTCTTGTGGTCTGCATTTATACATATTTTACTCCATAAACATACCTTTAATGTCCCCTTGGAAATTATTTCCTGCCCATACTTAAAACTGCGCACCATCCTAGGGGCAGCAACTGGAGGAAAAATAATTGAAACCATTAAGATCAGCTTTTATTTCAAAGGGGGACTTAAAAAAAAATGGTAATTGCTGGGAATGTGTCTTTTTCAAATTACACAGTCCCCGGGATGCCTCTGCCACCGGTGTGTTTTAATGCTGTAACAAAATTGAGGTTTTCCAATGAGTTGTAATATTACATTTGTGACCCTGTGGGACCAAAGGGACCCGGCAGCACCTGATTCCTGCCCTTGGCTCCAGGCAGGGACTTACAGCCACAGGCTGCTTTTGGACATCAATTATGCTAGAATTGCAATTGGATCTGGAATTCTTTCTCTCTGGTTTTCAGCTCACCCAAATGCCACAATTACATCCCCTCTCTACTCCTGATTTAACATGAGAAGAGTAATTTCAAGTTGGTACTGGAGAGAGAGAGCTGTGTACTGCTACCAAATAAATTTTGGCTGAGAGAAGTGATCCTTTTCCCCCCTTTTTTAGGAATTTTGTGATTCATCTCTCCGATGTCAGGCAAGTCTATGTGTTTGTGTTGGTATTTTCTATGGGAGGAATTAGTGTGCTCAAAGATGGGGCTTTAAAAATTAAATCCATGGCCCAGGTTGATCTCAGATGTGAACATTCCCAACCATCATATTGTAATTTACAACTATACAAAGGGGTGAATTTACCTGTACTGACAGCGAATACATCTATACTGGGGTAAAAATCATATTTTTGGGGAGAGCCGACATTTTGTGCAAACACTGCTCCTCTTTTCTTCCTCACTTTCGCCCAAAAATCAGTGGTAAAATAGGATTGCAAAGCTAAAGATGCTGAGCTTGAGGCTGACTAGCAGTTTGGTCAAGTCCATGCACAGGGCTTAACCAAAATCCTGGCTGTGGCATCACTACCAACTCCAGGATGTCCCTTCCAGACCCATCCTTTGGGCAACTCTTTGGCAAGGAGTGTGTGCCCCCACTGATGGGCATTTCCAGGACTCCCAGCAGCTCTGGGAGTGAGAGGCTTTGTGGTCATTTCCCACCAAACCCTTGGCCTCCAGCCATGCCAAGAATTGCCACCTCAGTGAACTCCCCCTGAACTCCCTCCCTGAGCTGTGGGTTGGTTTAATTACAGATGCTTCTCGTTGCGGGCTCTGCTCCTAATTAGATGTAAGTGGCAACGAAAAAGAAAGCATAAGAGCCGAGCTGAGCTGCTGCTGCTTGAGAAATACAGCCTGAAATCAAAGCAATTGGGGTCACCACCTGACTACACTTCTCTAATGCTGGTTGCTGATTAGCTCGTGTTTACTTGAGTGGCTACAGCTCTGGGTTCCGTGGGAGGTTTGAAGCTCCTCAGCAGTGACAGGCACCAACAAGTGCTGGGCAGTGGGCACTGACTGATGGGTTTGGCAATCCACAGGTTTGAATTGCGTGGAGGAGCTTCTTGGGAGTGGGAGAGATGTGGAGGGTTGTAATGTACCCTCGTGTTTCTACAACCCTGTGGGGGAAATTGAGGCACAGCCAAGGGGAAACAGGAGTGAGAGCAGAGCCCCAATTGAGCAGAGGGGTGCTGTGGGTATTGGGTATTGCACCCAGAATGAGGGAGAGATGGTTCTGGTGCTCAGCTCTACCTAATTCCTTCATACAGCTCAACGTGACCCAGCCACGTGCACTGGCAGCCCAGAACCCCTTTGTGGGCTCATCCCGCAGCGTGGGCAGCAGGTGAGGCGGTTCCTGCCCCTCTGTCCCACTCAGGTGAGACCCCACCTGGAGTCCAGCTCTGGAATCCCAAACAGAAGGATGTGGAGCTGATGGAGAATGCAGAGGAGGGGCCGGAGATGCTGCAGGGCTGGAGTTCCTCTGCTCTGGAGCCAGGCTGGGAGAGCTGGGGGGGCTCAGCTGGAGAAGAGAAGGCTCCAGGGACACCTGAGAGC
>JAWWMP010000041.1:1216674-1303035 GCA_035047865.1 Dendrocincla tyrannina
CCTACCTCCAGAGAGGTAATCCCTGCCTCTGATCATGGCTTTTGATTGCCATGAGTGGTGGGACCCTCTTTACCAGCCACCCTCTACATCTCTGCTGGATGTCTTTGCCTTCTACTAGGTAGAGGGAAGCTGAAGGATGACCCCCAGAGTTTCCCCTCCCTGCTCCTGAAAGGGACTTCCCAGTTTGCTTTTCCTTCACTTCCACTCTTCCCTAGACCTTTTCAAGGTGTCCATCCTCATGGCAGCAGGGCTCCCTGTTGCTACGTGCTGCTATCAACAGCCTGAGAGCATCCCTTTCCTTCCCACCATCTGCTGTCTGCTCTGGTTTTGGCTCGGGAGGGCTCGGATATTACCTGCAGAGAGGAGTTCAGGTCTCTGCACCGTGGGAATGAACTTGTGGAGCAGGATCAGCTCCGTGGGGCATCCCGACCAGCCTGCTGGACACCAAACTCGGGCAGGAAGCGCTGAGAGCTACTAAAAAATACTATTATTCCTGCGGCTGCCAGGAATTAAAGGAAGCCCCGGCGTGTGGAGCAGCTTGCAGCCGCTCTCCAGGATTACTGCTCACCCAGGCTGAGAGATTGATCTTCCCCTGAGCCTCCCCACGCCCGCTCTGATCCGCTCCCCTCCTCGGTGTGTCCAAGCCGGAGGAGAGCAGCGGGGCACAGGCTGGAAAGGGAAGGGGAGGCAGGGACAGGGAAGGGAAAACAGATGCCAGAGCCGGGAAAGGCTTTGGGAGGGGGGAGGCAGCAAGATGCGGTTGATGCCTTGAGTGGGGTTTGGGGTTTATTCTTTTTTTTTTTTTTGGGGGGGGGGGGCAGAGACGTTTCCCAATTAGCCCAATCAGGCTGGCGATCCTAGGTGTCAGTAGTGAGTAGGAGCGAGGGAAGGCACCGAGGAGGAGGAATCCAGGCAGCCGGAGTTCCAGCCGTGGGAGAGCGGCGGCGGCGCCGGCAGCCCCGGGCGCGCTGGGAGGCGGCCCCGCTCCCCTCCCCGTCCCCATCCCCATCCCCATCCCTCTCCCCATCCCCTGCAAACTTTAGGACGACGAAAAGCGGCTCGGGGGACCCCTCTCCAGAGGCAACCTGCGCTCCTCCGCCTTCTCCCCTCTCCCAGAGGTGGGTGGGCTGGAGAAAGGAGGAGCAACCGGCCACTCTCTGCAAAGATAAAAAAATGGGAAAGAAAGAGAAAAAGGACAGAAAGGGATTTTTATTATCGTGTTAATTTTTTAATTATTATAATCATTTTTTATCATCCCTCCCTGGTGTATCGGGCTGGCGTTGGCCACCGCACTTCCACACCTCTCCGGTTTATTTTTTTATTTTATTTATTAATTTTTTTTCATTTCGGCAAGAGAGAGGGGGGCGTGTGTGTGTGTGTGTGCGTGTGCCTGTGCTCGCAAAAAGAGCCTGGGTGTCCAAGCCCGCTGCCCGCAGCCACCATTGGCGAGGAGGGCTGGGGAGGAAGGGCTGGCGAGACAGCCGCAGTGCGAGCCCTCCCCGCCGGGCTGGAGGCCGCGGTGCCGGGCATGGCCCCGTAGCGCATCCCCTGCCCGCATCCCCTGCCCGCATCCCCTGCCCGCATCCCCTGCCCGCATCCCCTGCCCGCATCCCCTGCCTGCACCCCGCCTGCCTGCTCCGCTGCCTCTCTCCCCCCCACTCCCTGCCCATTTAGAGGCGAGGGGGGAGGAAGGGAGGGAAAGAGGGAAGGGGTGATTTGGGGGGGGGAGTGAAAACTGGAGCCGCGTCCCCCCCCCCCCCCCACCCCGTATCCCGCCCCCCCTCCCGGCTCTAGGCGAGCCAGACACTGGTTTGCCCAGTGCAGAGAGAGGGGCTCCGTGTTCCGCCTCCGTGGAGTATTTGGGATTGGAGAGAGTGACACACACACACACACGCGCACACACACACACACACGCACACAGAGACCATCTGCAGTGTCAATGCGGCGCCTGCTCTGAAGACTGAAGTGGGGGGAAAGGAGAAGAGAAAAAAAATAATATATAGATACCAAAACCCACCCAAAGCAAGCGAGGAGCATTGCCAGGTAAGGAGCTCCCCCCGCCCCGCCCGGGCAGCAGGGGCTGCGGGAGGATCCCCCGAGGATGCCCCGGAGGATGCCCCGGGAGGGCCGGCGGGGCTGCAGCGGTACCTGCCCTGCACACCTGGCGGCGGTGGAGGGGGGGCCCCGGGAGGCGCCCCTGCCGCTGCTCCCCACCCCGGGGTTTTGGGGAGGGGGTCGGGGCTGGCGGGCAGGGACCCCCGCGGACAGCGGGCTGAGCCGGGGGGTTCGGGCACGGCCCCTCCGCCCCTCCCGGTCCGGCTTGGGAGGATGCTGCGGGGGTCGCAGCTGGGAGCCCCCTCCTCCTCCACATCCCCAGCGCGGAGGGGACGAGGTGCCCGGTGTCGCCTCTCCCCCGGGTCCCCGATGGCTTTTTCCCCATGCACAAGGCTCAACTTTTCTCCCGGAGGTAGCGGCTCCAGCGACGCAGCCCGTCCCTCATCACTCCCGGCCATCCCCGGCTGCGGATTTTCCTCCCCTCGGGGGGTATTTCCCCCGCTTCGATGCTCCACAGCTTTGCTCGGGCGAGGGGCTGGAGGCATTTACAAACTTTTCCTGCTCCCGGTGAGGTTGCAGCTGGACGGGGGCTGGAGGCAGAGCCCTATTCCCGGCGAGGATGACACCTCCCGGGTGACCGATGGATGGGCACACGGGCCACTCCCGGTGGTCAACACCTAGGAGGGAAATGGGGATCCCCGTTCTTTCTCTCCCTGCAAGGTGCTGGAGAGAGTTCGCCTGCCCAAATCCCGGCAGCGGAGTCAGCGCTGCTAAACCTCCCTCCTTCCCTCGGTGCTGCAACCGAAACCTGCGTATTGATGCTCTGCGTTTATCAGACATATGCCCTTAAATTATGTAGACAGGGAGAAGTGATCTAAACACCGAGCCGCACATGGTTTTGGTGGAAATCTAATACTCCGGCAGCAGACGAGTTCCTCCCAGATAAACAAACCCACTCGCTCAGCCTCAGCAGGGCTGAGTGCTGTTTGGGTTTGTAGTGGCTGCGTGTGGCTGCTCCATCCCCAGCCCCAGAGGAAACGCTCCTCCTGGGGCCCCATCTGCTCCCCGTACGGGGAAAGGATGCAGCGTTTGCGGTGCTGGATGCGGGTGTAGGATGTGCAGGACTCGCCTTCATGGAAAGGACCAGGTGGGGAGCGTGTGGCTGTGCTCCTTCCCCGTAAAACTTCCACACCGCTTCTGTGCTCCGCTTCGCTTCCCAGCCCTGCCGCCGGGCAGCCGTGCCAGACAGCTCGCTGGAAACACACCTGATTTCCCATGGCTTCCCTCCGCTGCCGGCATGCGATGCCCGGGATCAGAGGTTTTGGGGAAAGCCAGGAGGGTCTGAGGCTTTCCAGGTGGTGGGGGTGAGTGGTGCAGAGGGATGGTTTGGAGCGGGACTCCCGGCATTGCTGGGGGATGCTCTCACTCCGCGGGAACAATGATGCTGCCCGGGGATTTTTGCAGCCGATGCAACCGCTCGCAGCCTTCTAGGGACTTATCTTGGGCGTGCAGCAGCCTTGCACAAATATTTTGGAAGGCATAAAGCGTGCTGACTTATTTTCTTTATCTGTCCTCTGTCTCACCCGGGTCTTGTTTACAGAACCCGGTGAAACCCGTAAGCGGGCAGGACCAGCGGAGCAAGGGCTTGGTTTGCCGCTGCCGGCTCTGTGATTTTAATTACGGCGTGTGCCTCCCAGTGTGAGATTAGGTGCTTCCTTCCCCTGCCTAAGCCACCGGCTCAAGGTCCAGAGGTTTTGTTTGTGGTTTGATTGCCTGGGGAAGTGCGTGTTTGCTTGTTTGTGTGCGGGATCCTTCGCTAGAGCCGGGGCTTCCAGCGGTGCAACAGATGTGTGTCTGCTTTCCGTGTGCAGCCAGGTTTAAACATGCAATCCCAGCGCCGTCACGAAAGCCTGGGATTTGCTTCCCTCCCGTGCCCAGACCCATCCTCCATGGGGGTGTCTCCTTTCCGAAAGGACCAGTCCCAGGCTTTTCCCTTCTGTCCCGTCTGCGGCGTGCGGCGCTCGGCGGTATCGATACGATGCACAATAAATGACAGCCGCATGATCTAAGTGTTGTTTACGACTAAGACGGGTGTTTTAAAACGCAGGCTGATGATCAATCGCGGTGCCGTTGGGGAAGCATTTGCTTGATGATTGTAAGTGCCTCGTAGGCGCTGAACGCTGCTGTTAAATCTGCTCAGCGTGCAGCCCAGCACCTGGCTAGCCGAGGGATGAGCGCGATTGCAAATCCAGGGGGAGATGCTGAACTTCGCAGGGAGAGGAAATTTTCGAGCCTCTCCTCATGCATTCACCTGCCAGCATCCCTCTCTGCCCCGCGGCGAGCCTGGTGCTAGACAGCCTGGAGCTGTGGCAAAGCAAAGGGCTGAGATCCGTCTCCGGCAAGGCAGGCACCGTCTTCGGCAGCCAAATCCCGGGGGGCTCCGGGCTGCCGGAGCCGGTTTCACGTTGAATCTTCTACTTTTGCAGGCTGAGGAGGGATGCCGGAGCCCCTTTTGTGTGGTATCTTTTTCCTTTCCCCGGACCGCTTTGTCTCTGCCTCCCGATTTTTGCGGTTGCAGTAAAACCAACCTCCCTCTCGCAGCGCCGGGGTTTGATTCTCGCGCTCGCACGGCCCGGGGTGAGGAGCCCTGCAAGGTCTTACGATGCTCGGGTGTGCTGAGGGTTAACGCCGTGTAGGAATTAATTTCTCATTTGGAAGGGAGCTCTGAGAAGCTTCCTGCGGAGCTGAGAATGGTGCTGGCACAGCAGGCTCGTGCTCCGAGTTGGGATCCTGCTTGGGGAGGAGGGTGTTTGGAGGTAGGGCTGTTGAGTTTCAGAGTTAGCGGTGCCAAAGTTTGTGGCTTGGCACTGCCTACACGTGTTTTTGAGCAAGATGGTGTGCTGTCCTGGGAATCACTTGGCTCCTCCTGGTTTATTATTCCCAGTCCTCCTTTATGAGGTCCCCCATGGCTGAGATTGAGACCCAACGTCACCCCTTTGCAAAGGGGACTTAAAAGTCTCACGCCCTGCCTGTGAATCCTTCTCTGCAACCAGGGATGTGTTTTGGATTATGACTGTTTCCCCTGGTAAAGCCCTCAAACTGCTTGATGCTCAAATAAAAAGCCCTTTCTGGTCCCCACCAATGTGATGAAAGGCTTCAGAGAGCTCTTTCTTACTCCTTCTTGCTTGCAAGACTGAGTTAATGGACACCAACCGCTCCAGGCGCCCAAGGCAACGAGACTTCCCGTCTGTGCAGAGAGTCTGGGCAACCCACTGACTTTCTGCAGGGCATCCGTGATGAGTGTGCTTCCCTGCATGACTGTCTTCATGTGAAAAGTGCTTTATATCCTTTAGCTTTGGGCTCTCAAGGATCCTGTGACAAAAAAAAACAGAGAGAAAAAAATTACATAGGGCCGCCCGGATGTTTTTCACTCAGACTCTGAAGGGTTTTAAGAGAGTGGGAATGTGTTCCTGTTCCCATGGTGTGGATTGGGAAACTGAGGCACTGAGAGGCAAAAAGCTCAGCCCACATTTATTGGTGGGAATTCTCATTCACCACCATGAAATGCAGAGTGAACCCCAAGTGGGACTTGATGGTGAGAGCAGTGAGTGGGTTCCCTGCTCTCAACACTGTGCTTTCACAGCCAACAGGAGCAGTCCTTGGTCAGAACAGGGCACTTTCAAGATTGATTTTGTTTTTCCATTTAAAATGACAAATGGGTGCTTTGAAATGAGACAATATAATGGAGTGGGTTGGGTTGGAAAGGACCTTAAAGATCTTCTGGTTCCACGGACAGGGACAACCAAACATCTTGGGTTAGCACGTTGGCCTGAGGGCAGCTGTGCTCTCATGAGCCTTGGTCCCTGTGTCTTTAAAAGTTGGTACAAAATGCTTTTAAGTCACCTTTGGGAATGGAGAGACCATTGCAAAAATGATGTGTGGAGATACCTACAGCCTGTGTGGTGATTTTCCAGAACCAGCATTTTCTCTTGGTTTTGTTTTTTGACTCATCCCACAAGAACTGTCTGGGTTTTTTTTGTTTTTTTTTTTGGTTTTTTTTGTTCTTCATGTGTGCATGAGCTCTGAAAGTTTGCCTCATCCTTGAGTGGTTGGACCTTGTAAGGTGCTGAGCAGCCACCCAGGCAAGAGGTGCCAAGTTTGCATCCCCTGCACCCCTTGCTTTTTTAAAAAAACCCCTCTGTGAGGCCTTAGAGATGCTCTGAGGGCTTTGAACAGGCACCCTCAGTTTGAAAACCCAATGGCCACTTCACTTTAGACACTCCAGTCCACGCTGCTCCAGCTGATGTGAATCTTGCCAGGTGATTCCTGGAACATGGAGAAAGCCAACTTTTTGCTGAAATATAATGTTCCCAGCTGTTTCTATCTCAAATGCTTGCAGAAGACACCAAGTTCTCAGAACCTGAAGACCTGAATGACTGGGTTGAAACCCCCATCCCCACTTTGCTGCCTCTCAGCAGGTGGCTTTGACCTTACCTGGGGGCAATCACTAGAAAGAGATGTCATTTGCAGACCCTGTGACTTGCTTTTACTACAGGCTTTGCTGCTGAGAAGGTTTTCCAGTGTTTTTTAGATACTTCATGATGTGAAATGGAAATCCAGATGCAAAAGTCAAGAGGCCGAGACTCCCAGGTTTCCTTTGCATAGGGATAACAAAAACTCCCCCTAAGCGTGGCTGGATTTGCACTGATGACCCAAAAAGGAGACTTTACATCGCCGACTCCCCTGGTTTTCATGCCTGCTCTCTGAGTTTCCTTCCAGCTTTATTATCCATACACGAATGGTCTGCTGGGGCTTTCCCACCGAGCCACTGGCAACAAATTTACAGGAGCTGACTGGCACTTGAATTCGCCTTGTCCTTCTGACAGGACAAATGTGTGGCTCTAACACAGATATCATGGGATAGGTTTCCATTACAGGCATTGGCATGATATACACTCACACACTTCCTCATCCTCCGTGCTTGTGGAAGGGCTGGAGGGATAAATCTTGATGCCTGGTGAGCCCTCGCAACCAACACTGCACCAAATACATGTAAATGTTTATGAAATGAGCCCCCACGACCCACGTGTTAGTTCTCCTTGAGCGTAAAACGCCACACGAGGGAGGAAAGGTGAGAGTGCTTGGAGGTGGTTTTTTCCCAGGAACGTTTTCCTGTGAAACAGTGACGCGGTGCTCGACTCAGGGACTGTGTGTAGATGGTTAATATTTATATACTCGCTGGTTGCTCTCAATGAGGAACTTGCACTCGCTGCCAGCAGCCCCCCTGATGCTCATTCAGGGACATCCTCACTTCTGAGCGTCTCGGAGTTCAGCTGTTCGGTGACTTGAGTTTGGAGTTATAGGAACGGGAGAAGTGAATTAGCAGTAAATCAAAGCCTGGATGGCTTCGTCCTCAACTGCAGCAAGATTTAAATTAAAAATATCTCGCTGGGATGAAGCACTCATAAGTCAAGCGCTGGTGTTGTGTCAGTCCAGGCTTTGTCGGCAAGAGCTCAGCCCCTTTGAAACAGAAGGAGCCATGAGGAGCCCACATATTGATTCCCAGCTGAACTGGGAAATTGCCACTTCATTTCTGCTGTTTAATGTTCCTTCTTTCCTTTCCTTTTCGCCTTTCCCCTGACCTGAAGGGAAGATGGTCATGCTGGGAAGTTGGGAAAAGGGTTGCAGATTCGCTGCACGTGCGTGTGGCCCTGTTTGACTTGGTTAGAGCATATTTGATTGTGAAAAGGGATTTATTTGTTTTTTGTGACAGGGGATTTGTCTATAATGTAGTGCTGGAAAGAAAACTCATTTAGAGACTAAGGAGGTGTATCCTGTTACAATTGCCTATTGATGGAATAGCAAGTGCTTGGTGTGTTACACAGCTTTATTTTACTTTAGGGAAACTTATCCCGGGCTGCCAAAGGGAAACTTGGATTTGCTGGAGAGCAAAGGGCCCTGAGCAGGTCCCTTGACTTCTTCTTTGCTCATCTATCAAATGGGGGTGGTCTCCTAGAAGTGACTGTCCCTTAAGCCATGATCTAATAGTTGTTGTGCTCTAATGACTTTTACAAATTACTCACTTTTTTAAGTGAGGTGGTAGAACCAGGGCGCTTCTGGTGGGGAACTCACTCACCAGCGTGAGGAATAACATCATGTACATGGCTAAGAGTCACTAATGGCCACTGTCCCACCTCTGGGCTGTGTCACCTTCCTCTGCTGGCCCAGAAGAGGCTTTCAGAGCTGGTGAGGAGCAGGGTGCTGTTCTATATTGAAGGCAAATGCTCTGTCACCACAGCCCTGACAGGGACAGATGATGAGCTGGCAGTAGGACCACAGCAGTTGTGGAGCTAAGCAAAGGCTCTGCTTGGATTTTTCTTTAATGAACAATCTAGAGGGGAAAAAACCCACCCAAACCCCACAGTCAGATTAGGATGGACATATCTGACTGACTTGATACCTTAAAAAAGGTGAGTTTCTGCCCTGTTTTGGGAAGCTCCTTTTATTTGTCAGGGTTTTGGTGTAAATTTCTGCTTCTTGCTAAAAGCAGAGCAACACATGGAGTTTTATAAGCTGTTATGCTGAGATGTGTAAGTGTTTGGGGAGGAGGTAGTGTTTACATGAATGATTTCGGCCATTTCCTCTTTCCGATTGTGTCTCGCCCTTTATACTCTCCCCTTCATGGTGTCCCCCGGCCTGGATGGAAGGACTGTCTCCTTCCAGAGTCTCCTTTCCTTCCATCCACCCTGGATCCCAGGACTGATTTGGAGGGTTGTAATGACCTCCATACTGGTACTTTTGAGGCTGTTATATCTCCATCACCCCTTGGACCCCTGACTGCACCCCTCCAGATCATCCAGCCCCCTCCCAGACAGCTTCCTTGGGGAGGGTAGTGCTCAGAGACAACCTGAAGGGTGAATTCTTGGTGTAAGCCCCATCTCTGCCCCCACTGAAGCCACCTCCAGGAGGGCAGTTGCCTCCTCACCCTGAAGACGGCAGGATGAGCTCCGAGTTTTCCTCCTGCGCTGAGCTGCTATGGTGATGAGTTGCTATAGAAACACAGAGTTAGCATTATTATTTATTATTGAAAGGTGCTTCTTTTCAGCTCTTAAACACGAGGTCGTGCCAAGAAGACCCCTGTGCTGGGTGTGGGGCACTGCCCACCCTGTCCACACGGGGAGGGTGGGTTAAGCTTCCCAGCAATCCAGGCTTTAGCCACGCTGGAGGCGAGCGACCGTGCTGTGCTGGCCCAGCAGGCTGATCTGGTTAAACAAATCCCCCCAGTATGTTCCCGTCACAGGTCCCTTCCTCCGTCAGATCCATCCTTTGGAGGGGGATTTGAGTGAAGCGTTTCATTATAATGAGCTTAGTTATTTCCAAACTGGTAATCGCGTGTCACCATTTGGGGCGAAGGGTTTGCATTAAGTTCTGTAATAATATGTCTGTTCATCCATCACAAATACTGTATTCACAGGACCTTGTAGTGATTGCCTGGTAAATACCTTCCCTTATCTCTGCCTCTGCTGCTCCTTGTTGTTTGCTGAAGTTCCCCCCTCCCTCTCTGCACATCCATCCCTCTGGGCTGGGAGGCAGGGAAGCTCCTCTGGTGCTCCTGTCCTGGGGTCCTGCTCTGCCTGATCCCCCCTGGAGCTGGGCATCCCTCCAGGGAGTGCACCAGAGCAAGTCATGCTCAGGGTGTGACTCTGCCTGCCCTCACCATCACTTCCCAGTTGCCATGGGTGGGATAAGTCTTGCTTTGGGATTGTTGCTCCCTGTGGATGGGTCTAGAGGATGGGAGTAGGTATCTTCTGGAGGCTGGGTGCTGAGCAGTGCTCTGTCTGGGAGTTGCAGCAGATGGTCCTGCATGGACCTCATTTATGCAGGACACATCTGTTGGTTTTGGGAGTGCACAGCTGGCAGTGTGGGAGGGACGCAAAGCCAGGTGCCTGGGTGCAGCCACCGGGTTCATGGCTTCTCCTCAAAGCTGGGAGTGCTGCAGAGGTGGCTCTGCAAGGAAAGCTCCCTCCCTCCTGCTGTCCTTCACACCTTGGCAGCCCTGAGGATGCTGCAGCCACTGCAGAGGGGTGGCTCGGTGGGGACAAAAGGCTGGGGGGATGGAGGGATGTCCAGAGGCACTGGGAGGAATGGGGCTGCTTTCCCTCTCTGTCTGGGGCAGGAGAGGCCTTTGCTTTGCTTGCAGCAGGGATTAGCTGTGCAGTTCTTTCTTCTTCCCATTCCTAGCTCCCTGGAAATTGCCTAGTGAAGGAAAAAAAAAAGGAGAAGGGAAAAAAAAATAAAAAGGAAAACAACACAGCTTTTCTTGATGCAGAATTAACAGCCAGAAGGTGAAGTTGCAGGGCTGGTTGGTGCAGCTGCAGGGGATGGCTCAGCTCCTCCTCACAGGTGCTGCAGGTGCAGGGCTGGGCTCTCCCTGCAGTCCTTGCAGATGCTCTCCTGGGGGACAGGGTGGGGAGGGATGCAGGAATGGCTGGACCAGTGCAGGATGCTGGCTATGGAAAGACTTGGGTGTGGGGAAATCTCTGCTGTGGCTTGCAGTGGCTGTTGAAGTTCCTGGAATTCCTCCGGGTCTCCACCTTCCCCAGCCTTTGAGGAAACAAAAGGAAGCTTTTTAAAGCACTCCCTCTGGCAGGAATAAAACACCTTCCTCTGCAGAGCCTGCTTCCTTGCTTGAAGTCAATCCCTTTGGGCTTTGTATTTTCCTTCTTGGAAGCTGTGCCCCTGCAGGGAAGAGAAAAAACACCTGGGATGCAAGAGCAGAGCTCGGGGATGGGAGGGCCTTTCCTGGGAACTGCAGGTTGGAGGTGGAGGGATGGATGAGTGGGTCCAGTGTGGGGTCTGGGGGTGAATGCTGAGCCCTCACTGTGGCAGAGAGCCCTGCAACCCATGCTGCAAGCACTGTCATTAGTGTAGGGTCACATCCAGCCTGTCTCTGCTGTATTGAAGGTTGGGGGAATCCTGCTGGAGTGGGAGATGCTCCTGCGTGTCCCTACCCCTGGTGCAGCAGAGCACAGCACTGAGAGGGACCTCTCCTAAAGGAGGGAAGTTGGATATGGGAAAGGAAAACTCGCTGTGTTTTGGTTGGGTCACCCATGTTGATGTGTCCCTGCAGGGCTTGTGTTTTGCTTCTCTCACCCTTTTTTCTCCCCCATGGGCTGTTTGTATATATGCATTTGGAGAGAAAAGTCATCCAAGTGGTGGTGTGCACTTGGGGCTGATTATGGGAGTCTCTATGGATCCCACCAGCCATGAGAACCATCCAGTCTCTCCAAAAACCTGCTGAGGGAATACTAATTTTGGCCACTGGACTCAGAGCACCTTTGCAGCTTTTGGCTTTCCCTTCCTGGCCTCCATGGTGGCTCCCAGAGACCTTGACCAAGAGAGGGCAGGAGGCACGAGGTGTCCTTGGAGCTGCACCCTCTGCCTGGGTGAGGGATGGAGAAGGGAGGTGAGAGAGGTGAGCCATGTGCTCAAGCCAGCACCTCTCAGAGCCATCCAGGAGGGATTTCTTTCCTCCTTTGTGATAGAACTGCTGCCCTTGCCTGTCTTAGCAAGGCAAACAGCTCAAGGGGATGCCTCGGAATGAAAGTAACAACCTTTAGGACAAATTCCTCTCTGTGTAGTATCTCGAAGAAAGCAAGGAAAGGAGATGGCAAGCAGGCCTAATTAGGTAAGTATTCCCCATTAGGAAGGGGAAAGAGCTATCAAGTCGATTCCCATTTCCTTCTTGTTTTACATGCCTGATTTTTCCGCCTCTCCAGGAGGCGGTGTGTGAAGTAGGTCTCTCCTTAGCTTGGAGAAGTAAATAATCAGAACACGATGCGCTCTGAAGCTCTTCCCAAAGCTTTCCAAATCTGGACTAAGCTGAGGATTTTTAGCATCTCCACAAGCCTTCCAGCCTTGCAGGAACCTTCCAGTATCCATGAGACCTGGTAGGGACTTATTTCCCCACTTCAGACTAGGGAACTGAGGCACAGGTGGGCAGCAGGACTTGTGTATTCCAGATGTGACCCGTACATGTTTCTCTCTGTTTTATCTGTTCTGCCTGGAAGCAGAGACAACTTCTCATCTCCTGGTCGCTTCCCAGTATAAACCTGGGTATTTGCAGTGTGTGCTGCACTGGGAAATGCCACCACCTGCTCCACCCTTACCTGATCCCAGCACGTCCCCACATCCCCCTGGCCGTGGGACTCCTTTTTTACTCCGGTGTCCCCAAAGCTGCTCTCCCTGCTGTGCTCTCTGTTGCCTCTTAGAACAACACATTGTCGCGTGGGCTGCAATTACGGAGCCATCAACGGGAGCCTGTGACACATTTTGGCAAGGATAGGGGATGGTTTGTGCACCAGGCTGCAAGGGAAGCGTTTTGCTCCCCCCTTGCCTGCCTCCCCCTGCTCTTGTGGGGCTTGTGAGTGGTGTTATTGAAGGCTGTTGGGAGCTGCTGTCATTGGCACAGTCAATGGCTGACACAAGGCAGCCCTCAGACTTTGACTCATCACACACACACACACTCTGCAATGCATGAGCCACAAAAAAAGGCAGCTTCTCACAGGCATCACCCTTTTGCCAGCTGTTTGAGCCCTTTCTTGCATTCATTTCAGAGAAGAAGTCTTGATTGTCCTACAGTGCAGGGAAGAGACTTGAGTTGCATTGAGGTGCCTGCCCATTTCCAGCTCTCTCATTATCTCGTAGTGGAAGTTGTGGTCTCTTTTTCCTTAAATACAACTACATGCATCCATATATATATATGTGTGTGTGTATGTTTTATACATATACATAAAAATACACATTTATATGCACATTGCTACACACAAATGCAAACTACACATGGTTAGAAAATGCCAATCTGTTCCCCCTGCACTTTCCACAGATCGCTGCCAGTTTTCCCTCACAGTTCAGGAAAGGTTTTGCAGGTCCAGATTTCTGGAGAAGGAAGAACAGCCTTTCTACACAGCCAGAGTTAGGAGGGATTTAGGATGAGCTCAATTCTCCTTTTTTCCTTCAGCATTCCTTGGTCAGATTCTGATGGGAGAGAGATGTTTTCCAGCTTGCAGGGAGGAGAGAGAAGAAAGGAAAGAGTTTGAGGTTTTGCTCTGCCGCAGAACTGGGAATAAATAGAGCAATCTTGGACAAAACTTTGTGTCTGGGAATGTGGCTCCAGTTGAGCTTGGCTGCTTTAATTCTTTTCAGAAGGTGCTGGTCCAGGTTCTGCTGATGGCAAAGGGATCTCTGGGGGCTTGTTGGGAGTAGGGGATGAAGGTTGTGCACCACTTCTCATCCCTCTGAGTGGCTCAGCTGGAGCTTGGCCACGAGCACTCAAGTGGGGCAGCACAAGATGCCACGAGCCTGGAGGACATCCCAAGCAGATTGCAACTCCACGACAATCTGCTTTCCCAGGCCTTGGCTGTGCACAGACTCCTGCTCACACAGACATCACCTGCTGGTCGATACACAGGGTGCTTTGGTCCACATTTCCCCCAGTAACAGCCTTGCTGGCCAAACAGGCTCATTCCCTTCTCTGCTTCTCCTCCTTTCCAGGTATTTGTGTGTGGGGGGAGCATAATTTTGATGCTTTTCCATACCTGCACAAGGATATGTAAAAGTTACAGAGTGGTGCCTGAAAGCTTTTCACTCCTGGTTTCACTTGGTGGTTGTCTCCTCTCCTGTCTTGCGTCTCCTTCCCTGGCAACACAGACAGCAGAATCAGCTTTATTTTATAATAAGCAAAAAGGTCTCCAGGTGCAGGTTTCTGCTCTCCTCTCTCTTCCCCACTGCTCCCTGCCAGTGGGTGACTTATTTTGCCACCCATAATTAGCCTCTCCCAAGGTCTTGCTGTTGCTGGGCTGAGGCAGAAGCTTTTACAGCAACTGCCTGTTCTCAAACACAGAGAAAAATAATCCCTCCCTCAGCCCAGCATTAAGAGGGAGCGGATTTTCAAGTGTTTTCTGCTGCTGCTGAAGCAGGGTGGCTGGCAGGAGGGACCCAGAGTGGCCCATGGCAATGCTGGGGAAGGAGGAAGGAGGATGTGTGTGTGTCAGCCTCCCCACGCAGAGGAAGGAATCAAATCTCTGCCCTATATCAAATACCAGCCTGGATTCCTGGGGGACTGAGTTATTGGTGAGGAGGAAGCTGACCTTCTCCCGTGTTTATGAACTGAATCTCCAGCTCACTTCGGGTTTGATTTTTTTCCCCCCTCCTGTTACAGAGTGCAATACTCCGTTTCAAAGGAAATAACATTTTCTTCATTTTCTCCTTTGCTGTGTTTTGTTTTTTTTTTTTCCCTTAAATGCTGCTCAAGATGAACAGACTTTCTCCCCTTTGGCTTTCTGTGCTTTATACTTGGCTTGTCACAGTGCAAGTGGATGCTGCTCCCATGTCTGTGGGGGACCATTAACTGTGCTGGAGCCCAGGGACATTCCCCTGTTACAGCTGCTGAGGGTGAACAAATTCTCCTGGAGCTGGGCACACATATTATAATTTTAGTAATAATATAATACTCCAGCAAGTTTGAGAATTAAAAATTCTCCTCATTTTCCTTCCTGCCACACAGATCTGTCCCTCTTCCTCCTGGCTGCCTTATCTCCAGCCTTCCCTGATAGAGCTTTTGCTGCAAATCCTTCTCAGCAAGAGCTGGTCTTGAGTGTCTTCAGAGCAGCAAGTCCTTTGGATCCCCATTTCCTTTTCCTTCCTCTTCTACCTGTGGAGAGCAAATTTTTGGAAGCTCAAGAGCTCTGTTCTTGCTGCTCAGAGGTCCCTTGGATGCAGCTGAAGCCACTTTGCTGAAGCTCATAGGCAACTTTTGAAAACCTCGGCCATTCCATTAATATATATATAAATAAATATATTATATCTGTTCTATCTTCCCCTCTTGTTTTCTTTCTGTCAGGAATCCAGCTGTGCAACATGTGGCACTTGCAGGACTTGGAAGGCAAGAAGATCAAGCAAACACAGAGCTTTCAGCAAGAAGAGAGAAATTCCCAGAATAAATTCAAGCCACGTAGGCCCCAGTCTGTTTTAGTTCTAAAAGCCCTGTTGGTAGTGATGTGTGGGAGCTGCAGATATAAAGCCAGGGAGAGAAGAAGAGTTTATTTGTATTATTTCTGGCACCTTGGTAGAAAAACCTCTGTTCTGAGTTCGTGGTGCTTGGCACAATGTTTGTCTGCATGGGCTGGAGAAGGGAAACCGCCTGTTGAGCGCTGCCTTCGTGCCTGGTTTGAAGGCAGAGGAAAAAAGGGCAATTATTAGAGACTGAGAGTGCTGTAGCTGCAAGAGGAAAGTGCCGGATTTGTGGGGGTGTTTGGGATGCAGATGGCCACAGAGGAGAAATAACTTGTTATTAATAACCGATTGGATCGTGATAGCGATTTTACACCTGTGTTTGCTGCTGCACTTTTTTATCTCAGCACTCTGGCAGGAGCAGAGCTGTGGGCTGAGGGCTCCCTTCTGCTGGGGATTCCCTTCTTGCTGCAGATACAGAGGACAGGGCAGGGTTTGGTGTGCCCACAGCAGTGAGCTGTGACCGTGGATTTGCTGTGGCATGGGTTGGTCCTGTGCTCCTGAGTGTGTTTGCTGACACTGCCCTAACAAGGGGAGGTCTGGCCAAGGGAGTTGCTACATGGACTTGTTGTTTGGGTTAGAAGGGACCTTAAAGATCATCTGGTTCCACCTCCTGCCATGGGCAGGGACACCTTCCACTAGCCCAGGTTGCTCCAAGCTCTGTCCAACCTGGCCTTGGACACTTCCAGGGATGGGGCAGCCACAGCTTCTCTGCCCAACCTGTGCCAGGGCCTGCCCACCCTCCCAGTCAAGAATTCCCTCCTAACATCTGATCTAAACCTGCCCTCTTTCAATTTAAAGCCATTTCCCCTTTGTCCTACCGCTCCATGCCCTTGCCAGAAGTCCTTGTTTTTTGGAGTTCTTTTTTTCTGTTTATCGCTATGTTTTTGTTTTACTAAGCTAAAAAAAAGTAGATAAGCCCAGAAGTGGCCCCAGCTCTGTTCCAGAAACCCCAACAGCACCCAGTACAGACCTAATGCCACCACCAACAACCCAAACTTCATTTCCCTCCCTCCTCCCCTCTGCCTTTTTTCCTCTAGTCAAAACAAAAGAGGTGCAGGCTCTAACTCTTGAATCAAGGGCAGATTTCAGCCAGCCTCCCAGTCTGAGTGACTGTCCCCCAAGCTGTCCCCAAGCTGCATATCCAGGTCATGCAGGAGGAGCCAGGACAAGGCACTGTGCCCTCCAGCCCTTTACCTGAAGTCCCTAGGGGCTGGAGCACAGATGATGCTCTCCATGAGCAGGGAGGATGTTCCTACCTCAAGCTGAAACAGCTGTGGCTGCATCCCCAAGGGCAGGGGTGCAGGGGGACAGGTTTACAGCTTTTTACAGCATGTGTGACACTCAGAGTGCAGCTGTGGGGTCCTGGGGGGTGAGGGAAGAGTGTTACAAGCCCCGTTTTGGAGAGAGGGATGAGTGGAGAGATGGATGCAGTGGGAGCAGAAGGACAGACTTGTCCCTCCTGCAGTGCAGTTTGGGGGGCTGGAGCACACGTGGATCCACTCCTCTGGGGGACTTACTCTTTCAACACCTGAGCAGCTGTTTTATAGGGTTTCTTCAGGTCTTAAAATGTGTGTTACCAAGGCCTCCATTTCCTATGAGCAGGATTTTATGAACAGAGATGACCTTTCCACACCCCTCCACATTAAAAGCACCCCTCGTCTCAGCCACAGGTGCCTTTAGCCTGTGTGAGCAGAGATGAACAAAGCAGATGGTGTTGGGATCTGGATTAAATTAGAGTTTTGCTTGCAGCTGACTAAACAAGCAAGTAACTTTCTTCTGGGTAGTACAAGCCAGACCTGAAATCCCTGGTTATTACCAGCCCATAAACTGTCTTTTGCAGACTGATGGGCTTGTGTGCCCCTTGCTGGTGCTGAGTTTTCTGTGGAACACCTATCCTAACACAGCTAATGCTTTGTGATGATGGATCTGCAATTACGAGGCTGTGCAAACAGCTAAAACAATTGCATCACCCTCCTTGTGGCTGCTCTGGGGTGATTTGTTGAGCTGTTGATTGCACTAGGCGTGATTCCTGCAAAATGAAGGGTCAGATCTGCGAAGTGCAGGGCGCCCACAGCTTCCATCCGTGTCTGAGTGGCTCAGGGGAGATATTTATGGAAGCAGGAGGGGAGATTTTACCTTTTGTATGTTTGTTTTGCTGCAGCAGCAGCACTCTGCCTACAAAGTGCCATTGCTGATGGCAGCCTGGCAGTGCCTCCTCTCTCGAGGCTGGAAGCACATGGATAAATTGCAGAAAGCTTTAGCAGCACAGTGGCCTGATAAGACACCTCCTCTCTCTCTCCCTTCCTCCCCCTGGCCCCACGGGCTGGGTGCCAGCAGCAGGACTGTGTGCCCTATCATTTCAGGACACCATCCATGCAGCCTCCCAGCTGAACACGGTGACCACTGAACTATTTAAAGCGGTTCCAACGATGATGCTCGAGTGTGTAATGCCCCAGTTGTGCTGATGCTGGCAAGGTGCTGGTGCAGTGGATGGATTTAAGGCTGATGGGAATTTATCACTCTGGTGACATTGGAATGTGTGTTCCTAAAACATGCACCAGAGGAGATGATAATAGAGAAAATCAGCTATAAAGGAGGCTTCCCTGGTGCTGCAAAATAGTTGTTGCTCTGGCACTGAGCTCGGAATGAAACACAGCAGCTGTAGCTCTGTGTTTGTGACTCTGTGTGACCTTGGCCAGCTCAGAGAATCACTGACTGGTTTGGGTTGAAGGGACCTTAAGGATCTTCCAGTTCCAGCCCCCTGCCCTGGGCAGGGACACCTTCCACTAGCCCAGCTTGCTCCAAGCCCTGTCTAACCTGGCCTTGAACTCTTCCTCTTCATCCTCCTGCACCTCTTGTCTCCCTGAGGGGTTTCTAGACTGAAACTTCTGGAGGTGGGGACATGCTCTTAGTAGAAACCCCTTGATAAGAGCAGCTGGCTGCTCTTGCAAGCAGCAATGTGTTGTTTTACTGGAGGGAGCTGGCAAGACCTTGGGGACAAGGTGTGAGCTGTGGTGGGGTGGCAAAGTGACAGCAGCCTCATACCATTGGGCTCTGTGCCACCCCATCCTCCCAAGTCATCCAGGTGGATTTAACACATATAAGAGGAGTCTGTAAATAAGGGCTGTTGCTCCTGATCCTGGAGACACCCAGGTGCCCGAGACTCTGCTTTGGGAATCTTGGGATTGAGCTGGTAGCCAAGGGATCATAAAATCCTCTCATTCCAACCCCCTGCCACAGGCAGGGACACCTTCCACTAGAGCAGTTTGCTCATCAGGATCAGGTTCTACCCCTCCTGTGTTGGTAGCCCAAATGTTGTCTGATCTACCCTAGGAGCAGTGGAAAAGGCAACACCTTTCCTTGCAATATGAGTGTTATTAGATGCTGTAACTTGGTGAAATTTAGCCAGACTTTCAGTCATGGCCAGAAGGGAAGGACCCTCCCAATTCTTACTACCTGTTCCAAAGCATGGCATCTTTCCAGTAAGGCAGTGGAAAGAATATAACTGAGGCCAAACATTGGAAAAAAAAATTAAAATCACTAACTTGCTAAAAACTTTTCTCCTAATTTCGTTCTCAGCATTGCCCAAGTCAGTGTGAATGCAGCTTTCCACGGCGCTGTCAGCCCGAGGCAGACACCGAGCTGAGGGAACTGTCCCCTGAGCGGTTTCAGGTCTGTCAGAGTAATTGGGACCTCCAAACTGAGCCCTGGCACCGAACACGTCAGCCAACCTGAGCTCTAGGTGTTGCTGCTAATGCTCGCTGCAATTATGCATGCACACCGTGCCCTGCACCGGGAGCACAGGAATTGCATAATTTGGTGCAAAAAGAAATGTGTCTGTATGCTGTACAGGAGGGATTTGTGTATCTCCCTGCAAACACAGCCTCTGTGTGTGTGTATACATCAGCTCTCTTCTAATCTGCTTGTTAACAAACAGAGCAGGTGATTATCTTTTTACTGTACGAGCAACTCTTCTGTCTCCTGCCTGTGTCTGATCCTGGCCAGAGGTGGCCTGTCCAGCTCAGCAGTATCTGAAGACTCTCAAGCATGATTTGGAATCAGTTATCCTCCAGCAACAGCCGGGCAGGACTCTAAGAATAACTTCCCATTGGCCTTGGTGTGTGTTGGCAGAAGCTGGGCTCGTCCTGCCTTGTGGTGACAAAGTCACTGGAAGAGAAAATTAACAGCAACTTAGTAAGAGTTTATCCAGGTATTTGCTTTTGGAATGGGGGGGGATTGAGTTTTGCTGCTGATTCTCTGCTGAAAGTGCCCCTTGTGGTCTTCCTGTGTCACCTGTAAAACGGGACATTGTGGGACTGTGGGGGGATGGATGTCAGATTGCTTTTTATTTTATTTTTTTATTTTTTTTTTGCCTTGAAATGTTCACAAAGCTGCTGCTTATCAGGGCTGTGTCCACGCTGCTTCATTACAGCTATCAGCACAGTGAGGAGAGTCCATCCCCAGTGCTGCTGCTGGGCTGGAAATTGTGTCTCAGCTGGATGTCTCTGCTTGGACAAACACGGGGCTCTCCATGAGAGTCCTGTCCCTGCTTCTGCCTTTTGGATGTGGGGGCAGCTCAGCTGCCCTTCAGGCTGTTGAAGAAATCCAAGTCAAGTGGGGACAGAAGCTTTTAACCCAGAGTCTCTGAAGAGGACAGCTCTTGTTTGGTCTGATCTTGGGTGTTTCTTCTCAGGGAGAATCTTGCTCTGAAAACACAGCAGCTGCAGCGAGCCCTGCTTCAGTCTGAGCTTCACAAAAAGTACTCTTATGCTAGAATGGTCAAAAATGATAAACAACTGTAATGCAGCTTTTATTACATTTGTAAGGGAAAGCCAGGAGAAGCATGGACTAGATTAGTACTGTTCAAAAGTAAAAAACCTATTTGGTGCTTTATTGTTTCATTTGTAAAGAAGAGGTCGTGCTCTGTAGCAATCTCATATCTGCAGAAGATTCCTGGAATTTGGGAGGAGGAGAAGTATGGATTAGTCAGCCTTTTGACATGTCCCCAAGATCTCTTTCCAAGCCCATGGAGACAGCAGAAATAGATTACTTCAGCTGACTCGTGCAAGTTTTGAACTACCAGATTGGGATCTACTTGCCTTGGGTGTCTCAGAAATATGGAAAAAACTCATCTGACCTCACCTGACCTGCTCGAGGGCTGAAAGACACAGACCAGTTGGTGGAAGAGCTGTCACATAGGAGGCAGAGGGATAAAATAATGTCTCTGCCCAGGAGATTCATTGCCTAAACCCCTTCCCTCCCAGAAGCATTTAGGATGTTGGTCAGAGTCAGGAAGTGCAGAGAAAATAAAACAAGGAGGGGTCTAATATTTTTTCCCAGTAATCTCCAGCACAGACATCATTATAAAAATATTACTAATTGTTGCAGTAAACTGCAGCTTTCTTTTAGGTTTGGGAGAGCAAATGGCAGTTCAGCACTGCTCCTTCCCTCTGGTGCTACTGTGTGTGTTGGACTGGAGATGTGGCTGAGATTTGAGATGGTCCAGCCATCCCTGTTTTATGGGACTCGCTGCTCTGCTCTCTTTAGCCACTCAATGAGAAGCTGAAGATGAAGAATTTGCAGTGTCAGATCTTTTCCCTGGCCCCATCCATAGCTAGTGGCTGCTGCTCCAAAAGGGGCTGGATACCTGCCATAAATGAAAGGAGGAAATTTTATGCTGAGTAAAGCATAAAGGGAGACTCTGTTCTCGCCTCTGCTGCAAACTCTGCAGCACTGAAGAGAAATTATCACACCTCTGACTCTTCCCTCCCAGCAATACAGGATTGTTAACAGCGTTTTCTTTATGTTCCTACTCCTGCTGGGTGTCCAGCCTATTTCTCACTGCGAGGTTTGGTGTCGTTGCAGGATTGATGGTCCTTCTCTTGGGGATCCTGGATCTCTGTGAGGACACAGCTGTGCCCTGCATTAATCACATCCGTCTGGCCAGTGGTAAACTCTTCATTTGGGACAACTTCCCATTTGCTTTGAATCATCAAGCCCTGGTCACCGGTAATTGAACTCATCTGGTTTGCAGAACGTGCTGCAAATCACTGGTTCTGCATCCCTCTGACTTATTCCCCATCCAGGTGTTTAGGTAACTGGTCTAGTGGCCCATGGCAGGGAGGCTGGAATGAGATGATTTTTAAGGTCCCTTCCAACCCAAGCCATTCTGTGGTTCTCCCACTCCTGTATCATCTCTGATTTTCTCCATCCTGTTCCTTTTGCCCCTGTCAGACCACTCTGCTCCAGCTGCCTTTTGAGTATGTAGTGAAACCTCAGAATTTGGAGTCTGCAGATTCTCTCCTGGCTTCTTTTACAGGGTTTTTTTCACCTCCAAATACAGACCTCGGTGCTCCAACAACCAGTAGATCAAGGTCCAAAGGTTTTGTTTTTACCTTCAAGCCCCACCTTTTATCCTTGGCAGTGTCTCACGGGGATCTGGAAGGTCAAATATCCAGGGATCACAAAGTCACTGTGAATATGGAGTTACTCTCCCTGCCAGGTGTTCAGGAGAAAGCTGAAGTGCAGCCTCTATCTTAAAAAATTTGACTCTTGGTGGATTTATATAGTGCTAATTACAAGGCTTCAGCCTGAGAGAGAGGACTGGTGCCTCACAGATCTTCCCAAGATTGCCAAGCAGGGGGAAAGATCCACTCCCTGGCATCCAATGCAACATAAACTGTGCTGAACAGCCACAGTCGACAAGGAAACAGCTGCCTGCTGACTCATGGAGAAAGCTGAGGTCAGAGACCCTTCCTTGCTGTTTCAGGGCTCCCATCTGAACCACAACTGGCAAATTTAAACCTTCCATTTGGGGTCTCTTCAGAGACTCCAGGGCTTTGAAGGGAATGTGTGAGCATAAGCTTCACTTCTAAGGAAGGAAACAGCGTTTTCCTCAAGGCTGCCCTAAAATGCTGTAATTGATACACAAGCTGGGGAGACCTGCTGGGATGAAACCCAGTTCATTTTCTTTTCAATATTCATCATTCCTTTAGGGGCAGTGGCTGTGTTTATTCCTCTTTGTGTCTAGAGCTGATCTGGGTCTCCTTATCTATGAAGTGCTCTCCTGGTTTCAGCTGCAATAGAGGGAATTTCCTTTGCATTTGGTAGGAGTGTTAATAACACACTGATGGTTTTAGTTGTTGCTAAGTGGTGGTTATACTAACTCCAAGACTTTCCAGCTTCTCTTGCCCTGCCAGGGAGAAGGTTGGAGGTGCACAAGGAGCTGGGAGAGGACACAGACAGGACAGTTCACCCAAACTGGCCAAAAGGATATTCCACACCATTTTAATTTCTTGGTCAACTTGGCACTGCCAACCCCATGAGAGCTGCACTTCAGGGAAATACAGCAGAGAAATGCTTTGTGCTGGGGAGAACAGAGTTCCAGGATTGTACAATGACTTTGTGGGGGACAAGAATGAAACTTTGAGACAAAAGTCAGCCTGGCACTGTGGTTTTTGGCAATACTTCACTTTTCTCAGTGCCTTGGACTTACCTGATCTCATACACACGTTCCTGAAAGTTGGATCAACCAAGCTAGACACTGTTGTGACAAGGTTTGGTTAAAATCAATGACCTTGTGTGCTCTTGCTACAACAGTTTGGTTGTCTGGGGGTTTACATTTGCCCAGTTACTCTGATAAGGAATAATTTTAATAGATTTATCCTCAGGAATACTTTCAGGAGACTGGGCAATACTGTTACCTGTGTCATGGAGGGTGTCACGTCGTTGCAAGGTTGGGTCCCTTCCAGCTCAGGGTGTTCCATGATTCTCTGGCACCCAGCCGTGGGACTCACATCCTTGTCTGCTCCAGAAAAGAGAGTTTAACTCTGGTCTCTGGATTTGTAGGTTATTTCCATGACCTCAAAACTCCATTCTCATTTCTGTGACACTGAATATTTGTGCTCTTTCATTCGAGCCTCTGTAGCAAATTCCTGGAGGAACTGAGAAATCATTACAAACCTCTCTGCTCTCCCTTCCAAGCACAGAGGAGCACAGCTCTGACCTGCTTTTGCTGATAGGAAACCAAGGCTGAAATGCAGGAAGAAAAACCATCTACATGCAATTCTATCACATGGGGGAATCAGGAAAAAAGGAAGAAAGTCCCACTTCATGGCATGTGTTAATGCCATCATTTAATAGCCTTCTGGCACAGACACAGGTAACTAGGTGATCTGAGTGCCTGAGTAGAATAATCTGTGTGGTGAGGGAAGGCTGTGTTGTCCTGCTGTAGCTTAATTCCCTTGCAAACAAACCACTCCTGAAATTAATCTCTTTATTTGGGACAAGCTGCAGCTTCCGCTGGGATCTGTTAATTGTGGTTGAAGAAAAGATGCTCTGGTGTGGGACGGCCTCGAAGTGAGACTCGCCTTCAGCTGGGGCAGGTTGGAAGTTCAGGGAGAACGGATTTAGCCCAAGTCAGAAGCCAGTCTTTGTTGGGGGAGCTGTTGACAATGTCTCTGTATGAGTTTCCTCGCCGTGTCGGCTCCCAAAGAAAAACTTCTATCCATGGTAATCAGGGTTTATTAAAGGAAGCCATGAAAGAAGAAAAAAACCAAGTCTTTAGATGAGATTAAAAGGATTGTGTAGCTGCACTTGGTGCTGAATTGCTCTGTGCTGGCTCTGGCGCTGGGTGTCTGCCTCGTCAGCATCCCTGGAAATGAATAGCAGTGCCTGAGTGCAGCAAAAGTAAACAGAGGAGCGTGCTGGCTGATTAGTGCTGGGCCTCATTAACCCCCCAGCCCGTGCCTTGGCCATTGCTCAGGACTCCTGGGTGCTCCTGCCTTCCTCCAGCCAGGTGGAGAGCTCACCAAGTCCATCCCACCCATCACTGGGACACCAGGGTGGTGCCAGACCCTCTGTGAAGGGCAATGTGGTGGGGGTTCTGCCCCTCCCAGTGTTGTTTTTCAGCATGTTTTGATCGTGTTCAAGGTTTTAATGTGTGTCTTTGCTCTGTGCTCTGTGGCTGGAGCTGGATCCGGAGCGGGATTTCTTCCATGGGTTTTTGCATCCAGGCTCTCCTTGCGCCTCTGACCTTGCAGTGTCCCTGCTGCCAGCATGTGGCCGTGGCAGGGGACCTGGTGACGTGAATCTGTCTGTCACCTTTGCTGGCAGGAGGGTTGTGTCTGTGTGAGTGTTGTCTCCCATGTTCACCCAGTGTTCCTGTGCTCCTTTCAGGAGTTGTCACTAGAGTGGGGTGGATTTGTTCCAGCCTCTAGTGCAGGGACATGACCATGGCTTTTGTGAGATTGTCAAACCCCAAATGTCCCATTTCTCTCTTTCTTCTCTCCCTGTACATTTCCTCCTAAGTCCTTCCCTCCCTCTCAGCTGACAGATCAGTCCTTTGTGTCCTCTTTATCCCTGATTTATTCCTACCTCCTGATCCATAGCTCTTCCTTCTTGACTTTGTCCCCTTGAGATCTGCTGCATTTGGAGGAGGTATTTATCATTCCCAACTTTCCCATCTCATAATCAGAGTTAAAAGAAGTTAGGAAAGTTTCTTCTTAGGCTTTTTTGCATCCAAACTTTTCTTGTCCAGGGCTCCACCTATTTACCACAGAGCTGCACGTTGTGGAGTCTTGGGATTGTGTCCTGGAGAGCCCTGAGCAGAACCAGGCTGCATCCTCTAACTCAGTGGTCTCTGCCCTTTGCTGGAAATGGCCTATAACAGTAAAAAAGTAACCACACTGTTGGACAGCACCATAACTTGCTGTTCTTCAGGAGAAAACCAGTTCTCAAACCAGACTCTGGGAATTCAAGGCATCCTATGGGGAATATGTTATTTGAAAGCCAAAACGTTGAGACCTTCTGCTGGAGCTGACTAGGAGACCTTCCTCTGACCATGGACAGGATCCTGTCTGAAACAGCTGGATTTGCTGTGAGACCTTCCCAAGCACCTCAAACGTGCTGGAGAAGAGCCTGTTGTGGTAGAAGATCTCACACAGGAGCCCTACGTGGTGGATCATGGCATTGCTGCTGGTGGAAAAGGCCAGAGAGCCTGGTCATTGTGGGAAGACAGTTTGGGTTTATTTTGGAAATACCCAGCTCAGAGCCTAAGCCTAGACCTCACTGCCTGCTGATTGTGGCATTTTGGTTATGTGTTTTGTTTTTAGAGTGCAATTGTTCCCTTGTAGACCAAAGAGCCTAAAAGATGGGCATGTCTGTGGCACTGCATTCCTGTCTTCCCAGCTGCTGTGATTTCTGCCATCCAGACACGGGTAATTCTCCTTGCTGCATCCTCCCAGGGGTAGCACAAAACCTGCTCTATTCTGCAAACTGAACCTCCAGGCCTCCTTGCCCCTGACCTGTGCTGTTATTTATTAATTAAGCCAAATTATAAATTATAGCCCTCAGAGGCTCAAGTACTGACTGGGGCTCCAGCACAGAGGGAGCAGGGCAAAGAGCACGAGCAGATGGGAGGGGATCTACAGAGAGAAAATCCTGGTGCTGGCGCCACTCAGATGGCTGATGGAAGATGGAAAACTATCCCAAGGGTGCTGCTGTCCCTGCTTTGTCCCCAAAGGCTGCTCCTGTGTGTGCCTGGTGGCTATCGGTGCTCTCAGACTGTTGGTACCCTTTTCTCTACAAGTGAACATCTTCCTCCATGAGGTTCAGTGTGTCTGAAGTGCCCTTGTCTGCTTCTAAAGGGACTCCTCATCCAGCCTTCCTTGGATCCATCTGGTTTCCAAGTCAAATTAGCTGTCTTTCCGTGGAGGAATCACGGAATGGTTTGGGTTGGAAGGGACCTAGGAAGGTTCTCCTTGCCATTTCCTTCCTCTATGACTGATAGTCTCACCTCAAACCAATTCTCACCTACTTGGGCCTCAAAAATGTCATGTCTGGAGTTTGTCTCTTCTTGTTTTGTGGCGACTCTTTGTTTTAATGGGCAGATTTCCTCCTGCTGTTGCAAGTGTTGTTGTCCTGGTGCTGTGATGCCCTTTGGGCTGTGGAGAGGGGAGCTGTTCATTACCTCTTCAGCCTCTGGGTCATAGCAGTTCCCATTTCCCTGCCCTGCAGCTCTGCTGACTCTGCAGAGCTAAATATAGTAAAATAAAAGGACAAAAAAAAAATCTTTTTAGTACTTGAAACGAACAACTTCTTCCTATATCTGTCTAGTTCCTGATCAAGCCAGTGTCTGTTAGAAACATGGATCATAACTCAAAAGTGACAGGAGCCAGTGTTCAGGGTCACCACATGATGTTTCTGAACACAGGACTCAAACAGGGACAGTTTCCCTCTTCTGCTGCTCTCCCAAGGATGGCCTCTTTTGAAAGAGGGATGGTTGTGTGTGGAGAGCTCATCCCATCGCCGCTCCATCTATCATAATAAAGGTTATTAAAAGCCTACGTGACCAGCCTGCCTATCCCTGCAGAGTCTTGCAAACTCTGCAGTATAAGCTTGATTTTATTAAATATTTGCTTGACCAGAAAGGCAAAGCAGAACCGGGTAAACATGCCTAAAGTAAATGTGGGATGACCTTTGTCCATCCTCTACCCAATGCCTGCGGCTGCTGCGGCTGGGAGGGCAGCGGGAGGTGAAGGTGATCATACAACAGCTTTGAAATTCTGGCTGCTGTGAGAATTTTGAAATACTCAGGGTGGCATGAAAGTGGTGGCTGCTCTACAAGCCCAGACTTACCCTTTCCACCATCAGATCTAATCAGCCTACCGGTCAAAAGAATGCGGGATTTATTCTCTCTTATTTCTTGAAGGAAATGAGTTGCAGAGATTTGAAAAACCCTGCAAATTCAGACCTGTGTCACTGTCACATCTTCCTCCCTGCTGGGATCTGCAAACAGTGATTTTTTTTCCTTACCTCCTACTTGTGCCAGCCTGGCTGTCATCACTAGCTGCTCTCCTGATTTCAGCAAAGTCGCTCTGTGACATGTGATGGGACACTGGCCTGCAGGAGCGGGGCTGAGGTTTGGTTTGTGTCCTTTTTAAGATCAAGAACAGCTTTTTGAAGTTCTGATCTGGGTGTTAAAGTGGGATGGAGGGAGGAGGGGGTTGTGTGCCTCAGCCTGGCCACCAGTAACAAGGGTTGTGTGGTCAGCACTCAGTGAGGATCTTGGCTTGTGAGACCTGAGCTGGTAGGACTCCATCGCCCACGTGTTCTGTGGGGCCATTAGGAGCCAAAACTGTTCTTGGTACAGAAACAACCAAAAAAGTGCAGGAAAAGTGAGCATATGGATGTGTTGAGCAGGAAGATGTTGTTTCTGTGGGGCTTGGTGATGTGCTTACCAAATTACAGCAGCTGTTTGAACCCCACACTGCTCCCACCACTCTGGTTAAAATCTAGGAGATTTTAAGAGACTGAGTGGTGCAAGGAATTCCTCTTCCCTCCCTCTGGAAAATCACCAGGCTGGTCCTTGACTCATTAGTTTTCCCACTTCATGCCCCTTTAGGCTTTATTAGTGCTAATAGGTAGGCAACTCCTTTCTCCTCAGTCACCTGAGATTTCCAGGAGAGCTGTACCTCTCTTTTAGACAGACTGTGAAGTGGGTAGAGAACGTTCTTGTGGTGAAAGCCCAGTGGAGGGAGGAGACCCAGTGCTCAGCTTGCTCTGTGCTTGGCCACGTGCCCTTTGCAGGTGTGGCTGTGACAGGTGGCACACCACAACTCCTGTGTCTGTACTCCAGGCTGGACCAGCACGAGGCAGCTGGAGCTGGAAGCCACAGAGATCCTCTTCAAACAGGCCCATTCTGGACAAAGGTCTCCCTGAAAGGATGTTAATGTCACACCAGGGCTGGTTTCTTCCCGGTGAACTTCAAGGGTTGCAGAAGAGCTCAGCATCCATCTGGACCTGTCCCTGTAGGCAGGTCCCTGACCTTCCCTAGGCTTCAGTCCCTCATCCAGAAGAGCAGGATAATAATCCCTCTCCAGTTCTGGTGTCTTAGATAGCAAATACACAGTTGGGTTGATGTTGGCAGTACAAACAGCAGTGCTGGTTGATGTTTCTACCATTGGCCTTCTGCACCGCTCTGGCTTCCGGGGAATGTTTGTGCTGCACCGTGGGGCACTTGTGTGTGTAATGGAGAGGAACAGGGTGCTGATTAATTCCTCTGCTCTGTGATTTCTGCTCGTGTTCTACCAGCATCTTTTCTTTCAGGAGGGCTCCCTTTTGTGTTGGTTTTAAGCAGAGAGCTCAGAGTGGAGAAAGGGAGGATTAGCAATTAAATGCGCTCTGATGATGGCATGGTTGTGAAGGAGGGAGGAGGAAGGAATACTCCACAGTAATGCACTTTTGTTTTCCCTTTTTTTTGCTTGTAGGACAAAATCTGCCGGGGAATTGGTGTTTTGAAGACTTTTACAGCTTTTAATCCTGTTCCCTTGGGAATACAAACGTCTGTAATCATGTCACCGGCCTTGTGGAAATGGACTTGCCTGGTTTCTCACCTCCTGCTGTCCACCACAGTGTCGCCTCTTGCCAGACAGCAGCCACTCCATCCAAAGAGGCCCTTCCTCACTTTCACTGGAGAACAAGCAGAGGGAAACTTCAACCACTTGGTGGTTGACGAAAGAACTGGGCACATTTACCTGGGGGCCGTCAACAGGATCTACAAACTCTCCAGTGACCTGAAGGTCCTGGTGACCCACGAGACCGGTCCTGACGATGATAATCCCAAGTGTTATCCTCCCAGGATAGTCCAAACCTGCAACGAACCCCTGACACCCACTAACAACATAAACAAAATGCTCCTCATAGACTACAAGGAGAATCGATTGATAGCCTGTGGGAGTCTGTACCAGGGCATCTGCAAGCTGCTGAGGCTGGATGACCTCTTCAAGCTCGGAGAGCCCTTCCACAAGAAGGAGCATTATCTCTCTGGGGTGAATGAGAGTGGCTCTGTTTTTGGAGTCATCGTTTCTTACAGCAACATGGATGACAAGCTGTTCATTGCCACCGCTGTGGATGGCAAACCGGAGTATTTCCCCACTATTTCCAGCAGGAAGCTCACCAAGAACTCCGAGGCAGATGGGATGTTTGCGTATGTCTTTCATGATGAGTTTGTGGCCTCGATGATCAAGATCCCCTCAGACACCTTTACCATCATCCCTGACTTTGATATCTACTACATTTATGGCTTCAGCAGCGGGAACTTTGTCTATTTCCTGACGCTGCAGCCTGAGATGATCTCACCACCGGGCTCCACCACGAAGGAGCAGGTTTATACCTCCAAGCTGGTCCGGCTTTGTAAGGAGGACACAGCCTTTAACTCCTATGTGGAGGTACCCATTGGCTGTGAAAAGAACGGGGTGGAATACAGATTGCTCCAAGCAGCCTACTTGTCTAAGGCTGGAGCCATCTTAGCGAGGTCTTTGGGGGTTGGCCCTGAGGATGATATCCTCTTCACAGTCTTCTCCAAGGGGCAGAAAAGGAAGATGAAGTCCTTGGATGAGTCTGCTCTGTGCATCTTTGTCCTGAAAAAGATCAATGACCGCATCAAGGACAGACTGCAGTCCTGCTACAGGGGAGAGGGGACGTTAGATCTGGCCTGGCTCAAAGTCAAGGACATTCCCTGTAGCAGTGCGGTAAGTGAAGCCCCCTGAGCATCCAGCCTTTACCTTCTCATGTGCTTTCAGGTTTTGCCTTCAGATAACCAACCTTCTCATCCATTAAAGCAGGAAACAAAGGACTGAGGCTGCCATGTCCCAGTCCTGGCTCTGCCTCCAGCTCACCACACCAGTTCATACCTCAGTTTGCTCATGGACAAGCTGCTGAAGGTATCATCTGACATGCTGTGTTTGCTGATGAGCTAAGCTGAGGGGCCTTGAAATCTTTAGGAGCAATTTGCCTGTTAGAGTTGCTTCACTGTGCAAATCACAGGGGAGAAATCACTTTGACCCAAGTATAGTCTTGGCTCAAACCTAAACCAAAACAGGACCTAGAGAATGCCAACAACTTGTGCTGGTTTCTGCGTGCGCTGGTGTAATTTTATTTCACTGAGCTGGAGCAGGAGGAGGATTTATTCAGGGAGCTTTGTGAAGCCAGGGCTTCATTCCTCCTAGGGCTGAGGAGCACTGGTCATTAACCATCAAAGCCCCTCGCCTTCCTGTCTCCAGTCAGCTCTGCGTCGCCTCTGCTCTGAAAAATTAAGGCCTGGCTGCAGATCAAGGATTAAACACTGCAAGATTTAAGGGCAGGATTGGGGAAGAGGCTGGTCCATCTGACCTACAAATGGTCTGAGGAAATTGTCTTAGTTCACTCTGTCGGTTCCCTGGAGTGTCACTGCAGAAAAGTGCATCAGCCCTGCCAGCCCAGGGCTGGCTTTGAGAGCAGGCACAGACAGACATGGGCACTGGGGCTGGCTCTGAGCCGCCATGTGAGAGCTCTTCTCCAGCTTTGATTGCCGGCCCTAATTAGCTCTTTCAAGTGAGAGGCAAGTTCAAGTCAGAGCAAAGGGAGTATGGAGGAACGCCAGAGTGTTTTCCTGCCCCACAATCCGAAGGCAGGCAGGACTCGGGATACGGGATTGCTCCAGCTCTCCTTTGTACTCAAGCCCACCTTTGCTGGGAGAATCCTGCTGCTGTTCCTTGGCAGGACAAGGATGGACCAAGAGGAATGCAAGTGGGAATTCTGTTGCAGGGGGACCCATCCTCCCTTACTCTGCCTTAATTCCCCTTTACACCAATGGCCTCAGCATCCTTGCTTGACCTTGCACCGCTCTCATCCTCCCACACTAAATGTGTGGAGGGACAAGTCCCTCATTTTAGTTGGGATCTCTTCTGCCTAGACCCACAAAGCTGTCCATGGAATGTTGCACAGGGAGAAAGGCTGTGCCCAAATCTGGCTTTGATTTTTTTGTTTAGCTGCAAGGCCTCTGCACATTCAAAGAGCTGCCTTTAGATTTAAGCTGGGAGCTTCCCACTGGAGTTTCTTTCCTGGGCTGTTAAGCCTTTTCATTCATTTGCATATCTGCTCTGCCTGTGCTCCATGCTAACATTTGCAATATTGGACTTCTCAAACAAGGGGGTTTGAAACCTCTCAGTCCTGGCTTCTGTGGCTTTCAGACAGGAGCAAAAAGGCCAGCAGCTTTCTCATGTCCCTTGGGGTGAGTCTCAAACCAAGCAGACTGGTGTCTTAGACTCAATTTGGAAAGACCATACTGTGGAAGTTGGAGCGAGGACAAGAAACAAGGGGCTGGGTGACACAGTGGGAAAAAACCACGTTAGAGCATATTTGTGAGTGCATTTCTTCACTGTGATTCAGAGATGTGAATGCTGAGATGGAAAAGAACCTGGAGATCCTTGAGTTAAAGGAAGGGAGTCTGCAGAGTGTAACTAAGTAGGCTGTCCTCTTCTAAAATGAGCCTACTTAGAGCTGCTGGCAAGCCCTGCCTGAGATCAGCTGTGCTGCCCGAGGGAAGAGGTATTAGTGACTTGGCTGCTGCAAGGGCTTGCAGAGTCCAGCTGCTAAGCTTGGAAAATATTTGATGGTTGCTGAAGTATTTTGGAGCCTGGACATGTGTCTGTGAGGGCCTTGTCTCCTTCGCTGATGTCCTGCTTGCCAGCCAGCCCCCAGTGCTGCTGCTCTGCCTCCTAGCACATGTGTTTGAAGCAGCTCTAAAACCAATTACAAAGCCATCAGTGAGACTTTTCCCTGGTTTTGTGTGGTTGTCAAATATTTCCCTGCTGGTGCAAATAGAGGCTTAACCTTCCTGCAATCCAGGCTGGAACTGAACTTCAGCTTTGCTGCCCTGCCTTCAGCAGCTGAAATCCTGCATGTGAACGGGTCCAGCTGATGTGCCAGGCACTGGGCATTTTAAACTGAGAGGGGAGAGATTTAGATTAGATGTGAGGAAGAAATTCTTCACACAGAGGGTGGTGAGGCACTTGTACAGGTTGCCCAGAGAAGCTGTGGCTGCCCCTGGATCCCTGGAAGTGTCCCAGGCCAGGTTGGATGGGGCTTGGAGCAACCTGGGCTGGTGGAAGGTCTCCCTGCCCATGGCAAAGGGTTGTTGGAACTGGATAAACTTTAAGGTCCCTTCTAACACAAACCATTCTATTATTCCATGATTCTTTGTGAAATTAATTGTAGCATTATGGAGCTGTGTTCACTGCATTGTCCTCACATCTTGGTTGGTCCATGGTCAGGCCTGGATTTTAGTAACAGATATTCTTCTAATTTTCCTAATATTTCTAATAAAGCAATGACTGACTCAAAGGAGATCCACATTTTAGGATGGTTCTGCTCCTGCCTTGGTGTAATTCTTGTTCGAGGTTGTTTCAGGGCAAGAGAAATCTCTTGGGGACCATTCCCAGCTCTCCTAACCTGCAATATGCACACAAGTAATTACAGGGATGTGAGAGAAGAGCGCTCTTGGCCCTGGTAGTGGAGTCTGCATGTTCTCTGGTCAGGCAGCTTGGTTGCAGCTGGATCTGGGAGATCTGAGGTCAGGAAGGACCTTGGCAAGCTGAGCTGGACAAACTGTGTCTCACGGTCAACACTGAGCAGAAGGTTTTGGGTCCGCAGATGTCCTGCAAGGTTGGCTGTCCTGGAAACTTGGCCTGGTGTGGTTTGCAAACACAATGTGAAGGCAAAGGTGGAGACACAACTGTGTAATGAGCCTGTGATTCTCCTGTGCCAAGTGCCCGTGCGTGTTGCAGATGATGGTGGTGTGATAGAAGCATTTCCAGAAGGGGAAATGTAAATGTCCAGGGATGAATGGAGAATCCTCAATGTTCATTCCTCTCCTATCCCTGTGCTACAGCTGTCCTTCTAGTAATCTTCAGCATAGATCGAGGTAAAATGATACATTTTTATATCTGGGCAGTTGATTTGCAAATTGGTGATGTTCACTCAGGTGATAAATGGTTTCAGGTAATACCTCTCTCCAAATGCAGGATAATAGCTTATATTTAAACAGTACACTTGACCCCGAACGCTTAGAAATTCATATAATCAGAGAAAAATGAGGCTGGGGAAAAAAGGATTCTTAAAAGGTCATCTGATTTGCCCTTCTGCCCTACTTATAACATTTCTGACAGATGTTTGTCTCACCTGTTCTTAACCTCCAGCAATGGAGATTCCTCTCTCTCCCTGCACGATGTGTCTGTGCTGGTGGGAAGCTTTCCCTCATGTCTAATCTAAATCTCCTCTCTGGATACTGAAGCCATCCCTACTTATACAGTCAGAGGGCACCTTCAAACCCTTCGACTGCATAACAAGAGCATGGTGTGTCACTGAAATGTGACCACGACCATATGGAGCAGTGGGAGCAGGGCTGTATGGACATGCAGAAGGAAAGGGCTGTTCTGAAGGGAAAAAATAGGCTTCTTAAAACAGAAAACAAACTTTGTGTTGGGTTAAGAAGGCTGTGGTTTAAATCTTCATGAACTTTGTAACTGAACAACCTGTTCTAGTGGAAGGTGCCCCTGCCCATCGAGGGGGGGGGTGTGGGAATGAGATGATCTTTGGAGACTCTTCCAACCTAAACCATTCTGTGATTCTATGATTCTGTGACACAGCTGGGATATAGAGGATTTCTTTTTTAAAGAAATGTAGTTTGAAAGGAAGATGGAGATATGAATCTGCCATTTGTGTACAGGAATTTATTATTGGGGGATTTGTTGATTTTCGTTACTATAAAATAGGATTTATAGGTGCGTTTGGAAGCCCGGTGAGAATTCCACTACTGGGATGCTCAGCAGTGGAGGCAGGGGAGCCTTCCCCTCTACCTTGGGGAGCAAGGAGGTGAATGGTTGTGTGGGAGATACAAACATGGATGGAGGAGAGGAGGTTAGTGGAGAGTGACCCCAAAGCAGCATAAGGGTGTCAGGGGAGATGGAGAGGAGTTGGGATCCCTTGGCTTGCAGCAAAGCCCCAAACACGGTGTGCTGTTGGCATGTGATCCTGGCTGTCAGCTCAGGAGATGGTTGCATCCCAGGGCTGCTCTCCTGGGAGATCCTGATCTCCTCATCAGCCTGATGTGTCTTGCAGCATCACCTGCCTCTCTGCAGCCTAACAGACTCCAGTGCCTGAGATGAAAAGGTGTCACCTCCATCGCTGCAGCTTTCACCGGATGCGCAGCACAAATATCTGCCTGAGATAATCAAAGTGTCTGTCCCCAACCATCGCCTGCCTTCTGCCGGTATTTTCTTTTCCTTTTGGCAGGAAATGGAGTTTGACTGTTGAAATTACTGTATTCAATCTCTTCCTGTTTTTCATGGCAGCACTGTCACTTGGGGGAGAAATGAAATGTTTTCAAAGCCGACCAGCCAACAAAAGGCCTTGCTTTTTGTTGTCCAGTAAAGAGCTGGACAATATTTTCCCAATACTTTGCAAACAGAAGAAGATGTTTGGGACTCCAATCACTGTCTTGAGAAGTGACTGGGCTATAAAGGCTTCCTGTGCTTCTGATGCCTAAGTGTGTAACTCCCCAAAACCTCTTTGCAGATGCTGCTGATGGGATCACTGAGGGTCCTGTATCTCCTCCATACATCTGTTCCTCAGGTGGACTCTGCACCCCTGCTCCTCCCTCCTGATTTCCCTGCATCCCCCTACCCATCCTAGATGCTTGACACCCACCAAGCAAGCACTGCTGTTGTGATGGGGTTTAGCTGAATGCAGGATGAGGCTGCAGAGGGCAAACTGCTGATTAATCCTTCCCTGAATGGCTGGCAGGCATGTTTAGATGCCAGTTGGGTGCATAGACATTTTCCTTTGGCAGCATGAGCACCTCACCCAGGATGAACACTCTTGATCCTTGGGGCTCATCCATGGTCTCTCTTCTGCTCCATGTCACCAGGTTAGGAAGGGCCATTTCTAGCTCAGGTCGTAGAAAGGTTTTGTGTATGGTAGGGGACAGTCACTTTGACTCCTGGCAAGGCCACAGCTGGTGATGGGATGGCCAAGATTTTTCTGTAAATGGCCTATTTCACGATATTCCTCTTCTTCCCAGGGCTTGGATTTGCCATCATTGGTGGTAACAGGACACACGGAACCCCTGAGACACCAAGACAGGGAGCAGCACTATCCTTATTTTACAGGAAGGTTGGGTAAGGCACAGTGAGACACAGCCCAGGGACTCCTGGATCTTAATGCTGTGCCCTCCTGTTGCAGGAAGAGGGAATATCACCCTTGCTATTGCATTCCCCTCTAGCATGGGGGACAGAAGAATAGAGTCATCCTGAAAGATGGATGTGGGCTGGAGCTGCTGGAAAGAAGGGGAGTTTCAAGGGGAAAAATCACTTTACAAACAAAAAAAGCAAGATTTGTCATCTCTATCTGTCATTTCCCTCCTCATTTTCCCTTAAAAGGGAAAGATTGGGGTAAAAGGGAGTGTTAGCTTTTGCCTAACCCTGGGGAAGAAGAATGTGTGGAAGGAGGTCCATGCGATCCTGGTGCTGTGACATCTTGCACACACAGAACCCCTGCCCATTTCTCTTGGCAGGGCTGGTTGGTATGTGAGCCTGACACTTTCCCATGGGAATGACTCAATCACAGGAACGAGGTATTAGTTTTGTTAGACCTTGGAGTGTCCCTGCTTACCAGCTGGGCTATCCTGAGTCAATCTCTGTGGGTGTCAATGCCACCAGTGCTTGCACAATAGGTCTTTTTGTTCATCTCAACTGGATAGACCAGAGTTTTGGGAACACCTTTTGCATGCACATCTTTACTCCAAATTGTACAGGCTCGTGTTTCTGATCCAAAGGGTTCATGGTCAGTCAGAGGTCAGGTCTTGGTCAACTTGTAAGAGTCTTTTCTTTACTCTGAAAACACAAATAAGAGCAGGAAACCCCCCCAGAAAAATGACACAGTGCAGTTTTTGGAAAGGCAGTACCCTCAGAAATACGGTAATGCCTGTCTGGGAATGCCCACTGGAGACTCGGAGACGGAGCAAACAGGAGTGTTGCTGCCAGATCTGTGTTTGTATAATTGGCCACATCAGTTTGTGTTGGATGGGAGTGCTGTGTCTGTGTGTGTGTGCAGAGCGTGTTGTCTGAGGGACTTGCTTAGAAACTGTGATAAGAGGTGACAGGAGTGCTCTTGCTGACGCTGGGGGCTGGAGAGGGTGGAGGCTGAGCTGGGGAGGCAAGAGGGACAGCGGGTAGAGCCCTGTGGTTTGCAGATCCCCCCCATGCACCTTCCCACTCCCCATTTCTCCACCTCCAGCAGGCTGGACCATCATCTTCCCTACAAAGCTCCGGGATGAAAGATGCTCCAGCAGAGAGGAATGTCATGTTAACTTGCTCCATGAGGCAGCTCAGGGAGCTCTTTCCAGTGACACAGCTGGTGTTTCTCATGATTGGTGTCAGTGGTGGAATGACCAGAGATGTCTGGGGCCGTGCTCCTCAGCCTAATGGAGAGCAGCTGACCCCATCCCTCCAATGCTCCAAGCAAGGTCCTGGCCCTTCTGAGCTGGAATTAGGAAATCCTTTCCACCTCACCCTCTGTGAGGTGAGCAGCAGGCTCATCAACTAATTAGCCCTAAGTCACTGAGTAGCACTCCTGGTGTCCATGCCAGAGACATGATTGTTGGGAGATAATGGACCCTCCTGGCTTTTCCCTTTCCATACATGCCCAGGGCTGAGCAGTGCTGAATGAGCACCACGGGTCTTTTCCAGCATCTCCCTGAGCTCTTGGTTCAGCTGAATGTGGCTGCTGGCAACACCCCAGTCCTTGAGACATCACCAAAAGCCCACCATTTATTCAGGTGGGGATGTAAATCCTAACCTGGTGAGAGCTCCTTTGCAGGGGCTCCTCAAGCAGCACGTGGGTTCATCTTCTCTTTCCCACTGGTGGTGGCTCTTCCTCCCATGTGCCACCTCTCTGCCTTCAGCCAGCAGGGATAAGGGCACTTCCCTGCCTCTGTGAAGTGCTCTGAGCTCCAGGCAGGAAAAAAAAGTGATTTTTGGAGGTTTTGGGGGAGAGAAACCCAAAAACTCTTAATCCCCTACAGTGACCAAAGCTTGCAATTAAGGGCTGTAAAGCAGGGCCTAAAATAATATTTGAGCTATTAAGGAGGTTCCTCAGTATGAAACACCTGTCCTTGAAAGGATACTTCCAGATCAATGGATGCAGAAATAATGCTGGCAGTAACTAATTAATTACTTTCTTATCACCCCCCTCCCCATCCTGAAACCCCTCCATTCACAATCCTCCTTGTCCTGGGGTGGGGCGGGGGGAAAAATACACACACATTGGGAACAAAAATACAAATGCACAGGAAAAAACCTCCTTCTCAGAACCATTTATTTCCTCCCCAAGCATAAAGCAGGAGGCAGCCCTGTGCCTTTAAGTGGCTGGGTGCCAACCCCTCTCACAGAGCTCTTCTCTCCCTGCTCCTCATGGCTGGGTGACCCTGCTCACACAAAATGTTCATTGAGGGCAGAGCGGGACCCAAGTCGCTGTTGTGTCTGAGACACTCCAGGCACAGCTCCCTCCCCCACCACCAGCCCCATCTCTGCACCACGTTGGCTCTGCCTGAGCAGCTCAGCATCACCCCCAGGTCCTGGGCATCCCCCCAAGTCTGCAGCTGAGCAAGGTGCCAACATCTCCGCCGCTGCCTGTGCCATCTCCCTGCGCCTCTCGCCACGTGGACAATTAGATTTGTTTCTGGGAACTGGTCTTTGCTGCTTCCCCTGCCAGCAACCCAGGCTGTTTTCTTCTGTGGTCAGGCCCTGCGGTCGCCTGTGGCTCAGCCTTGCATTTTTGGAGGGCTCCATATGATCTCCTCACATTCCCTTCCATGCCAGGAGTTTGCAAACCTGACCTCCAGTTGCCTCTCCGTGAGGTTGCCTGGCGGGCCGAGGGGAACGATTGTGCAAGTTTTTTTGTTTTTTTTTTTAAGAAAAAAAAAGGCAGAAAGCAAAGCCCAGATGTCCTGGAAGAGCCAGAAGCAAAGTGACTCCAGCTCCCTTGGTGAGCACGATGCTATTTAAAGCACCTCCGGAGCAGCGACAGCCGAGCGCGGGAGTTTGGACAATGCCCGTTCTGTTGAGGGGGTGCTGGATCCAGCCCTGCTTTCTGGGATAAATCCTCTGCAGACCCTTTTTCCCTTGCCCAAAGCAAGTGTAGCTGTTGGGGTGAAACACAGTGCAAGGTCTGTCTTAGAGAATCAGCAAAGATTTTTAGTCTCTGGAAATGATCTGATGTGGATGGCTGTTTATTTATATTCCAGGAAACATATGAGACCTTTTTTTTCCTTCCTGAGTTATGCATTTTTCTCTGCTTACCCAAATTGCATGGATGGGTCCCTGTTGTACCAGGTAGATGTTGGAAGTGACATCCTGGAGACAGGATGGCGTGAAGATGGAGATGGACAAGGTTGTTTTACCCACAGAGAGATGTTCAAATCACATCTGACCATATTTCTGCCCCAGGCACTGCCAGCCTGGCATCTGCATGGCTTTATTAATGTGGGGTATAGTGTATAGTTTCTGCTCTAAGTTTGTTTGAGAGGCTTTTTATTATAGCACTGTCCCAATCTTTGGGTAATGTGACAACAGGTTTGGGATGAAACGTGGTGTTTGCAGAGCCAGCATGAACCTGGCTGAGTAGATACATTCAAATTCAGGATGGGGTTGGGGACCTGGGTGTCCTGGGCACATCTACCTCCAAATCATCCTTCTCTTCAGCTCTGCTTTGTTGCACTGATAGGTGCCAGGAATGGGATGATCGTGGCTTGCTGAAATGCTGACCTTTGTTGCACTTTTCTCCTGCAAAAAACTACACAGTATGTAGGATTTACCATCTCCTTTGTGCCACCAGCCCTCAGTTCCCTCAATTTAGGGGCTAGTAGTCATTGCAGCCCCAATGTTTGCTGGTTTGTGGAGTAGATTCTCCTAATAAGTGGCTGCCCCATCCCTGGACGTGTTCAAAGCCAGGTTGGACAGGGCTTGGAGCAACCTAGGATAGTGGAAGGTGTCCCTACCCATGGCAGGGGGGTGCAATTTGCTGATCTTTAAGGTCCCTTCTAACCCAAACCTTTCTATGATTCTCTATTTGAAGTATTTAAAGAAGTACTTGAAGTCAGGAAAGGCAAGACACCCAGACTAAGTGGTAAAGACAAAGAAACCCCTGTTGCCTCCACACAGTATTGGAGCTGGTATAGCTGATAGAACATGTGGGTGACATTAGATCACTCAGAACAACATTGTATTTTCCCTGTTTCAATGTCATTACCCCGTCATTGTCAGCGTTCCAAAATATAATAGGATTTGTTCAGCTGATTTATCCTGTAAACAAGCAATATTAGCCAGGCACGTATTTAGACAGAGAGAGAGAGAGAGTGGGAGAGGCAGAGCGAGGGAGTTTGCAGAAGGGAATAATAAAAATTTCCTCCTCCTAATGAGGGAATGACCCGGCACTCACGGCTGGGCTGGGGCTGTTGGTTGGGATGCTGTGCCAAGAACCACAGGGCTGGAATTGTGACGGTGCCCCTGCTCCCAAGGGCTGGAATTGTGACGGTGCCCCTGCTCCCAAGGGCTGGCTGCAGCCTCCCACTTGCTCCATCCCACTTTCACATGCGCCAGGAGTTCGAGCTTAATGGCTTGAGTGAATTTACACTCGCCTGAGAGATACGAGTGCTCTGAATTCCTCAAGTACCCAGATCTGCACAGATAGCGGCAGCAAGCGGGAGATTTTTCTCTTCAGAGCTCGAGTGCTTTGGTTTGTTGTTTATACTGATAACCAGGCTTCTTTAAATTCATTTTCTGAGATGGTAAGGCCAGACACATCTCGCTTCTCCCGGATACAGATGCGCAGCCCTGGGTCTCTGTTATTTGTCGAGCAAGTCGTACCCAGCCGAGCTCTCACGATCTCCCCGTGCTGAATAGCAACAGCACATCCATCTCATTCATTACAGCACTTAATTTACCTTTGCAGGACCACGGTGAGGCTCAATTAATGCTTTTAAGAGGCGCTGGGCTCTCCAAGTGAAGGCGTCGCTTGCATGCAAAGCACTGATGTTGTTTCATTTACGTGGTGCGCGTGGCACTTTGCAGCCCAAATGTTAATTTTGTCTGTGTAACAAAATCAGAATGGCAGCGATTTCAGTGGAGAATCAGTGGTGATGCTGGCATAGGGGAGCCTGCAGGACTCTGTCCAGAGAGGTGCTGCTGTGTGTCTCTCAAATGGGAGTGAGGAGCTCCTGGCAGTGCCAAAAATGCTCCAGAAACGCTGCTTTAATCACTTTGCTGCCAATAAATATTGGGACATAACGGGTCAGGCACGTTGTCTGTGAAAGGGAGGAGGGATCAGCAGGAGAAGCATCCTACTACACCCTTCAGCATTGCATGATATTGTTGTGGAGACCTGAGGAACTCTGCAGTCTGTCTGCTGTGTCCACCTGGTGAAGATGGACGTGAGAATCTGTAACTTGGGGAAGGAAATGTCCCTCTCTTAGGGGACTCTTGGATGGACATGCCTGGGAGAAACCCAATGTTACAACAAGGGTGTTCAGGATCACAGGGCAAAGCTGACAGAGGACAGAGCTCCAGTCTCTTCTTACACCTCTCCCAACACTGCAGCTGATACTTTTAGGAGTTTGTTATGTAGACAGCCTTTGGGTGACCAGGGAAATATGACATCCTGTAGGATAAAATGCAGCCCCTTCTCTCAAAGGCGTCTTTCTGCTTACACAAACCCCCTTCTCACCTAAGATTTCCTCTCTCTGGGACTCTTTCTCCCCATCTTGGCTGCACCAGGCAAAGTCAGTGCCACCGTGTTTCAGGTGTATAGCACAGCTTTTATTCTGGAGTAAGTTCTCACAGAAGAGCTCTAGCAGCTTATTTGATCAATACTTCCCTTTTGAAAAATCCCTAAATGCTTTTTTACCCAACAGTCCATGGCAGTTTCAAAGGCAGAGTCTCTACACTCAATAATCTCTTTTTTTTTTCTTTCTTTTTTTTTTTTTTTTGGTGGGGGGAGGTGTGAAAAATTTTAAGTGAATTTTTTAAAGCACTGATGTGAGAGACACAGAGATTATATTCCTCTGTTTATGCTCCAGTGCCTCATCCATTTGACCCTCTGAGTCAGCAAGGGGATGTTTATGGGACTGCAGAAGATCTCAGTTTCCTTTTACACCTTTTACAGTCACACTGGCTGCTCTTCGGGTCCTGTTCATCCTCCTTGCTTACAGGTACAGTTGCCACCTGTGAGGGGATGAACCTCAGTGACCATGCAGGTTTGGGATCTGATTTTCACCCCACCTGCATGGGTTGGGGTGCTGATGCTGAGGTTTGGAATCATGGTGATGCTGGAAATGTTTTGAAGGGGTGGAGATGCAATACACAGAAGGGAGATTTGGCTGACACTGTGCTGGTGTTTGGGATGTGGGATGGGAAGAACTCCAGGAATGGGAGTGTTTGACCTACCTCAGTCTGACTCTGTGTTGCTGCTGGAGGTGCTGTCCCTCTTCCCTGCCCACCTCACACTCTTGGGGTCTTGTGATGACTCGCCAAGGCACTTGGAATATCACTTAAATTACAATATCCAAACGCAGAGAGTGCAAATATCCCACTGAAGGATATTGGGAGGTATCCAAGTCAGTTCTGCACCTTGCCCTGTTTATCTTGCCGTAGTGAGAGTGTTTCTCCTGGCAGACACTCGGAGGTGAAGCTGCCAGCAGAGCTGAGGGATCTGGTGAAGTTGGTATCCGTCAGAAACACAGCCTCATTAACCTGCTGGTCTTTCAGACTGGATCCTTAATTACATCTTCTCTTGTAGTGGTAGGACTATCTTCTCTGCAGGTGACCAAGAAGGAGTAGGTGGTTCTGCTGAGGAAGCTTTTTCACACTTGATACCCATGATGTGTTTCTCTGGATAGTCAGTCTTGGACCTTCCTTCATGGAGGCAAGAACTACTTCCCTCTGATCACAGAAATATAGAATGGTTTGGGTTGGAAAGGACCTTAAAAATCAATGCCATGATCAAGGACACCTTCCACTAGACCATGTTGCTCAGAGCTCCATAATAGCCTGGTGCCACTTCCAGAGCAGAAATGCTGCTGCTGACCAGTCCCAGGAAACATGTCTGGGGAAAGTTAGGAACCAGAGTTGGAGAAAAAGCCATGGGCTGAGAAGTCTTTGCAGTTGCAGCTCTATGGCCATGACTGAGTCGAAAGTTGAGGTTTGCAGCTCTGGGGTCTGCATCAAGAAATAAGAAAAGCAAACTTACTGTCAGAATTGCTTAAATATTGTAATATTGGGGTCTAGAAAATTTGTTCACTAATTAGTTCGCTAATGGATTTACCTTGTACACATCTTTTGGCCCCACAGTAATTCAGAAAGCCGTGACTTAGAGGATGCTGAATTTATAGCACAATTGCTTTTATAAACAATTGCTAATAATCACCCAGCTCTGCTAAGCTACAGGTCTGAAGACTGAAGAAACCTGTTGGTCTCTGTAAGAAAGGCAGCCTCCTCTTCAGGAAATTGCAATTTTTACGATGTGGAGGTGCATGGTATAGACTGTTGGGAAGTCCACAGCGTAGCAGGAACATAAATACAGGCATAAAAAGTCTGTACAACATTAAGATTCTGCAGCACTCGGGAAACTTGACACCAGTCCTTGAACTGATGCTTAAACTACAGACCTAAAAACCAAAGGACTGTACCAGTCCTAGTCAATTTTGAGTAACTTTCCCCTCTGTTCTTGCATTCCTGAATTGTGTTTGAATGAAAACCTCTTAGCATAGCGGGTGTAATTTCACTATAATTGGTAAAGTTACTGTAACTGCACTGTCATTTGTATATGGTGACATGTAATTGCACAGTAACCACTGCTGTGGGTGCACAAGTGAAAAGCAGAGTGCAATTAGAATGTATTTCCAAATGCTGGCTCTTTATCCAGCTTCTATTATATCACAGAGCACCCTGGGGAAATGGTACTGGGTATTTTTGGATGTCATTGGACTGCAGATCAACCTCTAAAGAGTGGGCTGGTTGGTGATCTGTGCTCTCTTTGGTCAGTGTCCATCTCTTTGTCCACAAGATTTTGAATTGCAGATGACAAAGGTCCACAGCTGTTGATGCCCACTGGGCAAGCCCGCAGCCTTTTCCTGAGCCACTGTCAGGAATGTGTGGGGTGAGGAGGGCAGTAACAGGCATCAAATCATGGGCATGATGTGGTATGAGGTGAAGGTCAGAGGGGCTGTGTCCACCCTGAACTAGGACTTCATAGCTTGACAGAGCCAGTGGGCTGAAAAACGATTCTGCTGAAGTTCATAGTACAGACCATGGGGAGAAGGGCAGATGAACCAAAATCCACTGATTTCACAGCAGTCAGAGCAGGCCAGAAGAAGAGATGCAGCAGGAGGTCAGAGTCAATCCAGGTTCAAGAATGCAAAGAACTAATGCCATGGGCAGGGCAGACCAGAAGCTCACCATGCATTGAAACCACCAAGAGGACATGCACAGGCAAACAGGAGAAACACAAACTTTGGGTGCCCTCCTGCTGCTGGTGGAGTTTAAAGACCTATAGTTTGTGGGGACATGGTTTCCATAATTTCCAGCTGTGGGGATTTATGGTTCACCCCTGCACCTGGTGATCTAGACCCGAAATTTCCTAGCTTGTATCTCTTCAGGCACTGAGGAGTTCTGTGAAGTGAGAAGTGAACACTGTGAAGTTCCTGGTGAGAGATTTCTCAAGGGCTTCCATCTTGTGTAGATTTTTAAATACCCTATTGAATGAACACATGCCCGCCCTCACCCTCACTCTGACTTGCTGTCAGGAAGGAAAGGAGATCTTGCAGTCAGGTGATGGAAAAGACCTTGGATATCTCCTTGCAAAGACTGAGATGTGTGTTCCTGTTGATTTCTTGCTGCTGTTGGCTCCCTGGCCCTGCTGGCAGCACAGACAGCCCTTAATGTATGTGTTCCCTCCATCCTTTGCCGTGGCCAAGCCTGAGATAACAGGAGTGAGAAGCCAAGTACCTGCCACCGGATGAAGAGAGAGCTCTTAGGTATTAGCTGTAAATCAAAGGCTTGGCCATTGGGACAGCCTTTATCCCCAGAGAGTCTGTGGAATTGCTTTGGAGCCTGCTGAGATATCTGGGAAAAGGCTCCTGTGCTTTGACTGGGGAGAGAGATTTCGCCGGAGTGAAAGCAAGGAGGAATGAGGGGTGGCTAATCCCTTATCGAAGCTTTTCCCCAAATATGGATGAGGCTGTCTTTGATTATCAGGGGCTGTTTCAGAGGCAAATGGCCAAAGCAGATGTTTCAGGGACAACTGATGTTTGCACTGGCCCCCTGATATCTGGTGCTTTGGCCACTTGTGTGACGCCAACGAGCTTGTTCCTGCTGGGGAATCAGATGAGGATGGGGAAGGAGGTGTTGTAATCAAATCTCTAACCCTTCTGCTGAATTTGGGGGTTTTTGGGGCTCAGTGAATCCCTAAGGGACTGAGCCAGCACCAGTCTTGTAAAACCATCCTCTCCAGGAGGGCTTGGATGTGTTAATTATTTATTTGATAGGCTTCATCCTAGAGGAGGCAAACGCCTGCCAGAACCCTCCTGCAAATCAGGCCCATTCTTTTGCACATCCTTCCTGTTTCACTGGCCAAGGTGACACTTGGCTGTGGTGTCAGGGCTGCAGATGAACCCCCTGGGTGCTGCCACAGGGAGGGGTGGCAGGAGCAGACCACAGTCTCCCACCAGCTGGTCCCCCCCTGCATGTCAGCCCAGGATGGAGAGGCAGCTGGTGGGACTCAGGAGGGCATTTATACCCTGGGAGCTGCCAGTCAGTCTGAGATACAGATATTTTGGGTATTTAGGGCACCTTATAAGCCTGTGTTTAGCAGCTTTCCTGGAGCAAAGGGGTGGTGAGTAATATTCCCTCTTTTGCAGGTGGGAATTTGGTGTGGGATGATGAACTGATTGATTCCAGTCCAGCATCCCAACCACGAGCCCCCTTTTCCTTCCAGGTTACCTGCTGAGTGCGCCGTGACTTTCTGGGTTAGATTTTAACTGGATGCTGATGTTATTCCTTCCTCTTTAGACCTTCCCTTTGCCTCTCCCTGCCATCCCAGCCAGTGTAGCAGCAGTGTTAGAAGCAGAGTGAATTCATGTGCTCACCTCCTCTTTCATTCTGGAAAGTCATTAATGCGAAATTGCCAAGCAGAGAAGCTCCAGAGAGTTTAACGTGGCTACTTTATATTGCTGCTAGGAGTGTCTGGAATTGAAAATAAACCTGTGCTTGCAACTCCTGACCCTTTCATCATAAATCCAAACTTCCTTACGTGTTTCTCTTTGCTGCAGAAGATGACTGTATTTCTGTCTTTACAAAGGCCCATGTGCAGCTGAGAGCCACAGCTGTGCAGGAGCTGGGTGGTGTTTATTTGTAGGGTTTTGCTTGCTGGCGTTTTTTTTTGGCAGATGATCCCCAGAGGAAATAACCCAAATACGTTCAATGAAAATAGTTTTCATGTGGCGTGTGGCTTGCTGGCCTCGCTCCTGTTCTTTGGGGGAGGGTGGTTGTCCACATTGCAAACCACAACTCTGTGGTTGCAGCTCTGGCACCCACCCAGCAGCACGTTGAGTGGATATAGAATCCTGAAATAGTTTGGGGTGAAAGTGACCTTAAAGACCATCTAGTCCAACTCCCTGCCACAGGCAGGGACACCTTCCACTGTTCCAGGTTGCTCCAAGCCCTGTCCAACCTGGCCTTGGACACTTCCAGGGATGGGGCAGCCCCAGCTTCTCTGGGCAACCTGTGCCAGGGCCTGCCCACCCTCATCATACACAATTTCTTCTTTATATCTAGCGTGACTCTGCCTTCTTTGAGTTTAAAACCATCACTTCTTGTCCTATCAATACAGACCCTACCAAAAATCTGTGTCAGTATTACTTTATAAGCCCTTCCTATAAGAATGTGTCCTTCTGTAGATAGTATCAGGGAAATAAGATGAAATAAATAGGCTTAAATTTAATTTTGTGCCTGTATTGGGGAAATCCACAACATCTGCCTCGTTAAGTGTAGGTGAGTTCAGCTGGAGCTGGTCCAGACTGATGCAGGAGAAACTAACCCGTGGCAATTAGATTAATTAAGTCTCAACAAGCTGGAGCTGGGACTGCAGCTCAGCCACAGGTGGTTGTGGTTGAAGCTGGGCTCCCTGGGTTTGTATCTTCTGGGTGTGCCAGGAACTCTTACCTGAGGCTGGAGGTTCTGGATGGTGCAGGGAGGCAGCCAGAGGGTTGTAGGGATCCTTTCTGCTCTCAAGAGCTTCAGCTGGAGTGGTTGGTTTGGGCTGTGTCGCAGGGAGGGGAGCGTGTGGGAGGCAGTGCTGCTCCGAGGAGGATGCCTCTGGCAGTGCCAGCTCTGCTTGATTTGTGTCATTTTGCTGCTTGGCAGTGCCATTTCCTCCTGTTTCAGATGGAGCTTTGTACGCTGCACCCAAGGTAAGACGTGTAGCTGGCACTGCTGAGCTTTTCATCCTCTTGCTGGTGAAGAAAGCTGTCTTGTTTGCCTTGAAAACTTTCTTCCCTTTCCTTTCTTCCTGCTATTTGGGAATTTCTTGCTTTCAGTGTGAAATGACTCTTTTCAGCTTAGCAGACCGTTGGAATGAGCACTTTGCAGTTTTATTGTACCCTTGAAATACACATTGTGTTAATTTGAGAGTTTAAGAGTTTCTGGTCGAACTGTGCCTGACTTGAAGAGTTGGATTCTTTTCGGATCCTACATCCATAGGACAATTCAGGCTCTTGATCAGGTTAAGGACATCAAGAAGCCTTATATTTCAGTCCCCTTTCAAGGTATGATGCATCTTTCTGTTAGATACTTGGGCTGGTGGATCAGCTGGAGTCCTTTTGGAATCAGCTCTGTGGGAAGGTGCATTTTTTATTCTGCCATACCTCCTGTATTGATTATGGATTTCCGTCCTGTGTGACAAAGCTGGGATGCAGATTTCTCTTAGACTTTGTACTGGCCTTGTGGACTAACAGCATCCTGTCTGCTGCTGGTGGAGGGTGTTGATCTGCTCTGTAATTGCTCTTTGAGCCCGTGTTTTAGCTCTGAAAGGGCAGTCCACAAACACTAATGACTCTTGCACACCAGAGCTCGGGATAGCTGATCCCTACTAATGGCGCTTTGAATTCCTCGTGGGTTTTATGTATTTATAAACACATTTAGGACACATTATTCTTCCCCTCAGTAAAACCATCTGTAATTATTGCCTGTAATTGCTGGGTGAGGTTAAAGTGAATCGACGATCAGGCTTTTACTGCTTGTGAACTCAAGCAAGGAGCATCACATATTCTAGCCATGTTTCCAGGAAGATGTGAGCTTGGACAAAGAAAATTGTCATGGTCCTTTATTACTGATAGAGCAAAACTAGGCAACCTTCCTGCACTGTTAATTGTTGCCTTCTTAGGCCTTAGTCCAGCAGAACATTTTCAGTGGATGCTTAACTTCAAGTCTGTGAGTGGTCCCAGAGAAGTGAATCGAGTCCAACTGCTTTGGCAGTTGTGTGATGTGATATTTGGAGCTTCAGCTTTATTTGACTGTAACTTGTATAAGCTTCACCTACTTCGATGTTGCCTTCAGGTAGAAGAGCTGTCTGTAACTCCCTGAAGCCCAAAGAGACACCCTCAGAGATAACCAGACACCACGTGCATTCCTGTGAGGGTCCCAGTGGAACATCTGTCTGGTGACAATCCTGTGGAGCTCTAATGCAACAGAGCTTAGGCAGCAGCATTCGAGATTGAGGGACTTTTCTCTGGTTGCTGGGAGCTCTTGGTATCTCCAACAAATGCTGGGAAACTTCCCTAACAGCTGTGAAACCTTCCCTGCTCTCCAAAGAACTTCAGTGAATTACACTGTTCTCATATGATAGAGGATCGTAGAAACACAGAATGGCTTAGGTTGGAAAGGACCTTGAAGACCATCTCATTCTATGCTCCTGCCATGGGCAGAGACACCTCCTACTAGCCCAGTTTGTTCCAGCCTGACTTTGGACACTTCCAGGGATCCAGGGGCAGTCACAACTTCTCTGGGAAATCTATTCCAGCCCCTCCCCATCTTCTCAGCCAGCAATTCCTTCCCAATCTCCCATCTAGCCTTTCCCTTTGTCAATTTGAAGCCATTCCCCTTGTCTTGTCCCTTCATCCCTCATCCAAAGTCCCTCTCCAGCTCTCCTGGAGCCCCTTGAGGTACTGGAAGGGGCTCTAAGTATATAGTGTTTCATTCTTACTGTGGTCCCTATTGCAGATTTGACCTGGGTTGACAATCCCTCTCCATTCCTGGATGTGTTTTGGAAGACTGTAATTTCTAAGATGTAGCATGAGCAATCCTACAGAGTTTGGAATTGGGAGGGTTATTTAGTTTTCATAGGTGTGACTATTTTTTAGGGTCTCAGGGCCAGAGGGCAGGTCAGGGTCTATTTTATTTGCTAGTGCAGGTTTAGCTCTGTGGTTCTTATTCTGGATGCCATGGGAATCATGTGCATGCTTTTTTTTGTTGTTTTTTTGACAGAACTAGATATGTTTAAGGCATTTTCAGCAGATTTTGTCTTTGATTGCTGGGTCTTGACTGGTAAAATTGACTGGTAAAGCAGTAGGAAAAAGGCTTTAAAGTGATCTATCCTGCTGGGCTGTCATTCAAGAGAACCAAGTCTCCAGTTTTCCTTCTGTCTGTAACTCATCACACAACTTTGGATGGATTTATTTTCCACCTCTTTATTTCTCCAGTCCTCATTGATTTGTCAGCCTGCATAAATTACAGACACGTTATGCAATGGGGTGGACACTTCCCAAAAGGCTCAAGAACTGGTGACTTCACTTGTTTACACCTTCCTTGTGTTTTGTTTGCAGCTGTTAACAATTGATGACAATTTCTGTGGCCTGGATATGAATGCCCCCTTGGGAGTATCATCCATGGTGCGAGGGCTCCCCATTTTCACTGAGGATGGAGACAGGATGACATCAGTGATTGCCTATGTCTACAAGAACCACTCCCTGGCTTTTGTGGGCACCAAGAGTGGGAAGCTCAAGAAGGTAAGACCTGATGTGGTCCTCTAAGTCAATTTTTCATGGTTTTATGGAGATTTGAAGTGTTGTGTTGAGTTGCCCCAAGGTGCTCCTATTTTGAGGAAAATGTTTTGGCTGGCATAAAACTTTCACCCTTGAGGGATAGAGGCCATCTCAGAAAGGATAAAATCCTTCTTCCAAATTGTTGCTCATTGGGAAGTTAATGTTTCTGAAGTCAAAGCACACACCCAGTCACAGACTTGGTGTAATTCACATCCAACAGAACTATCTGTGTTCAGACCATCTCTAATGAAGTAGTTGATCACAGGGTATCTCTGCATGCTGGAGAAAAACTGAGAGTGGCTGAAGTTTAAGAGGCAGGATTCATGCTCTGGAGATCATCCCTCAGAGCAATGTGACTGCACTGTGATTTCACCACAAGCCCAGCGTGGGATTAGTGGTTGCTCTGTTTATGTCAGGCTGGGTGCTTGTGCTGAAGGAAGAGTGTTTTCATCAAAAGAAAGCTGGGCCTTGAAGGATAATGAGCTTTATGTTTATGGCTGATGCCACATAAACCCAAATACAATAAGGAGTGTATTTATGTTCCTCTCTGTGTGTTCTCACTAGAAATGTGCCCTTTGCATGGCAGTAGCTCTGGAGTTTGCCATGTAAGGCAATAGTAGAGAGGCCTGAGAGGTGGGATCACCTACCTGTGGCTTTCTCAAGGGAAGAAGAGATATTAAAATGATCTTCTCATGCTAATGATGAAGACCTTGCCTCCATTTGAACCTCTGTGTGCTGGTCTGATGGTGTTTGTGTGAATCTGAGCCCAGGAGTGTGGAAAAATATTGTATGTGCAAGGAGATTCTGGCTTTGTTGTGGCAATGAGAAGTTGGGAAGGGAGGTTGGGCAGAGCCCTGGGGGTTTTGTTGGGTGTTTTTTTCTCTTTCAATCCCCTTTGCTAGTAAAGACTTCCAAGTTAGGGAAAGGAAGGTGCATTGAAAAGGAGAACAACTATGGCTTGTACAGAGGATGGGCAAGAGGAAGGAAAGGAGTTGCTTGTTTGTGGATGCTTAAGGAGTGTCTGCAATCTCTGGTTTTATTCCTCTACCTGTTTCTTCCCTTGAAAAGGAAACAGTTGTAAATTCAGATGGCATTTTCCCCATGCTGAGGGAGGGCTGCGAGGGGAAGGGGATCCTGCCCACTGGCAAATCTCTCTGGCTCTGTTCAACAGAGTAAAAGCTGCTCGTGTTTTTGAAATGAGTTATTTTTTTTTATTCAGACATGTGGAAAAGGAGCCAAATTGTTTTTAAATGGTCATACTAAAAATAATCTCCTCCCCTGATTAATTAGGTTTCGCTTCCCTGTCTTCTGTGATATCATAATAGACTGTTTTCAGTTCTCCAGTCAGCCTCTTGAGGGGAGGGGGAAATGTGGTAGCTGAGATTTGAGTGGTAAATATCCAAAAGACCTTAACAGTTAATCACTGCTGTCTCCCTGCACTCCCAAGCTTTGGGTTTTTCCTTTGGCTCCAGGAGAAGCAAACTCAGCCACAGCTCTGCCTGTGCAGGTCATGTTGCAGAATCCAAGACCTGATTCCTTTTTAATAGGGGAAAATGGGAGAGAAAGCTTTCCATGCTTTAGAGAGTGTGGAAGGGAGCAGGGACAGCCTTATAGGGTAAAGAATGAGAAGAGGGGAGCTGAAGGGGCTGATGTAACTTGAGAGCTTCGTTTTGTTCCCTTTTTCCTCGTGTGCTGAATACTCTGCCTGTGGTAGTTGCTGCCTTGGGTGCGTGAGTTGGAGCAGGGCTGGAACCTTGGGCTGTGAGACCTTTCTGGGATGAATAATCTCCACCAGAGCGCAAAGCAAATGGGGCTGCCCAAACATGTGTGATTGTTTCAGAGCAGTTGATCCAGAGTCCTGGGAGCAGTTTGTGTAAGTTCAACCCTGTCCTTGCTGTGGTTTCTTCAGTCATAAATTCTGCTCCACACATTGTCCTCTTCCAGTGTTCCTGAGGGTACCCAAGCTCAGGACACCAGCCTGGTTTCCCCTTTGGGTGCTACATGAGGTCAGTTTGGCACTTGGGACTTTGACTTGATGCTCTTTGGTCCCTGTCAAGACTTCATGGACCTTTTGACACCTTGTTTTCCACCTTGGCTCATCAATCAGCTGCTGTTGAATAGGAAGCAAGGAAAATACTGCATTGGGATTGCAACTCCAGCATAATCCATTCTGTTAGAAGTTTGATTTTTATGTTTAAAAACAATGGTAAATTGGAATAAGCTTTGTAGCATTAGATGAAGCTCCATGTACCAGTGCACAAATCCCAGGAACAGCCTCTTTTTCCTGCTGTTGGATCCATGGTATGTCCTGCTGCTTTTCCTGGTGCAGTGCAGCTACTCAGTGAAGCTGCAGTGAAATATTTTGGGTAACATAAGAGTTAGGAGATTATCTCCAAGATAGCAGGATTTACTCAGTGGTTGGAAGACTCACTGCAGGATGGGTTTGGAGAAACTTTCCTTCTTTTTCTTGCAGTTTCAGTATTTTCCTCTCTGTGCTTGTTTATAAGAAAGTGGCGGTCTGCATTATCTGATTTTGATTTATGTGATCCACGAGTTCTCTGCAAAATACCCACAGTCATAAAGCAATATGTGTTAGTTGATATACTAATGTCATGTGTCAGGGGAGTTTATCCAGTGGCACACCAACTGAAGCAAAATATTGTGCTTTACAGCAGCATATCATTAAAATGAAAACTAGCAGCATATCAGGAATCTGCCCATGTAACCAAGACAACAAAGGGAAAAAGAAAAGGAAAAACCAAGATAGAGATAGGGTAGAGAAAGTGTGAGTGAAACCAAATGACACAGTTGGCCCCAGCTATTTCACTGCCCCAGGCAAAATACATTCTGCAACCCTTGCTCCTTCACAAAGCTGAATGTGCAGCCCATCAGGAAGGCACTGAATATTGTGCTGGAGAAATATTCCCTCCAATTCTGCTGGCTTGGCCACAGCACAGCCTGGCCCTGCAGAATGAAGAAATAAATAGGGTAAAAATGTGGAGCTATGGGAAAGAAAAATCCCCTCTGTCCATATGGATTAAAGGTTTCCTTTAATGCCCTTGGATTAAAGGATGGATGCTGCTGGCACCTTGGGGATGGAGATGCTCAGGATGGAGTGGGTTGGGAGACAGGTGGGTTCAGTTCTTTGCCGGAAACTACTGGTGTGTCTCCACACCTCATTCTCTGTCCTGCAACTGGTAGGGAATTTTTTTCTTGCTTAAAGAGCATTTTGGGAAATGAATGCATTAAGTGTTGTGAGGTGTGTGAACATATAGAAGAGCTTAACTCAGCAAATGAGATGGGATGGAAAACCAGCTCCTGACCACTTGTGGACATTGAAGAGGCTGTGGTGTTGCTTAATGAGAAATATTCAATCTCCCAGTCCTTTGGTTTAAATGCAGTATCTGTAATTCTCTCCTGTGCTGGCCAGCCCATGGTGTTCCCTGTGTGTCTGTACCATATCAGCTCCCTAATCCAGGTGCCTGGTGGGCTTCCTTGGAAATGGGCTCCTATGTACCATGGGAAGTGCTTGGGACAACCCCCATGGCTGGGAATTCCGAATGATTTCTTTCAGGATATACAAAAAACTCACTTGAGTTTAACAAATGCCTGTTTTGTGTCTCTACAAGCAGCACAGGAGTCATTCCCAGATATGTTCTTCCTGCAAACCACTTTGCTGTAAAACAGCCAGCTGCCAAAATTCACTGGCTTTTCATTTTTCCTTTGCTCAATGCCTTATTCCATGCTTGGCTTTTTGCTCCGGCAGGAGGAGAAAACCAGAGATGTACCCATGGAGATGTTTTGCACGGTTTTCTATGCTCTGTTTGGGGTTTTTTTTCCTACTGTGTCTGGCCAAATCATGTGCCACTAATACCTGTCATCACTAAGGGAGTAGCAGGATTCCATAATCCTTGTGTTCCTTCCCTAGGCATTTAATTTATGGGTCATTGCTTTTGTGCAGATCATTTCCAGTCAAAGAAATACAACTTACCTGCAATTATTCCATGTGCAGATGCAGGTGTAAAGGGCGGGTTGAGCTTGCAAATGTCAACCTGGGCACGGCCCTAGGAATTATTTCTAACAAAAGAAAGCTCTTGGTCCATTTTGAAATGTTTATTTGAAAATGGAGTAGTAGAAATTTCCATTTATTTGAAACTTCCCAGAAATAGTTTTTTTTTTTAAATTCCATCCAAATATTTCACTCAGAGCCTTTTCTGTGCTAAATTCCTTGCAGAGATAGAACTTTGGCTTAAAACCCAATACTTTCACTCTGTGGTCTATATTTAATTTTCCATCAAATCCCATCAGTTTGCAGCCTTTGAAGGGCTTTTCAGATTTGGACTCGCCATTGGGGGGGTGAAGGTTTTCATTCAGATCAGACAGCTCTGAAATCTGGCCAGCACTTCTGACAGGTATCAAGTCTATTTAGCAGAAAATTCTCAGTATTGACCAAGTTCCATGAACAACCCTCTGGATTACCCTGAACCCTCCAGACCCTGCTTTCCTTGGATCCAGAGACAAAACACCACAGGGAGAATTTGAGATCTGAGAGCTCGGGTTTGCAGTTCTCATTTTGGCCCATCCCACAGTGGTGTTGGGGAAGGTTGGTTTTCTCTGATACATAATTGGACTGGAAAGTACATGCAAGTCTGAGCTCCTGCTGCTTTCTGGATGTGTAGCTGTGGCTTCCCTGTCCCTGACAGCTCTCCTGGGTGGATGTACAGGCTGTTTATAGCTCACTTTGCCTCAGAGTGGGAACTGCTGACAGGTATGGATGAGGTCAGCCTGTGGCTTGGAGAAGATGCACCTTGGTTTGGGGGTAGAGTGAGGACAACTTGAGTCAGGTAACCATGAAGGGCACCCAAACCTGCTGCTCTGTTATTGTCAGGAATTGCTGTGGTGAGTCCTCTTGCCACCATTGGTTTCCCTTCACATGTGGAGTGAGATCCCTTCCCAGAGCAAGATTTGTTCTCTTTAGCAGAAGGCAGGTGAATCCTGGTGGGACTGGCAGGGTGTGAGGTCCTCCCCTCAAGCTGGATTGTTCTCAAGTGCCAAGTTGTGGCCTCCCCATCCCTGGAAGTGTTCAAGGTTGGGTTGGATGGGGATTTGAGCAAGCTGGTCTTATGGAAGGTGCTCCTGCCTATGGCAGGGGGGTTGGAACAACACAGTCTTTAAGGTCCCCTCCAACCCAAACTATTCTGTGTTTCTATGGGTGGGCAACAAAGGAATGAAATTAAGCTTTTCATGCAAAAAAATCTGAGCAAGGTAAAAGAGTGCAAGAAATGAGCCGAAACCCACGGGTAAATAGAGTTCTGAGTGGGTTGGTGATACCATGACAGACCCACATGGAGAGGAGCATCTCCCTTTTCTCCTCTGATACCTCATCTCCCATCCAAGGAGCTGGAGCTAATGTGGCACTCCTGGGTTTGCCATGCCCAGGATGGCAGCCTCGTGGTACCTGCAGGCACAGAGATCCCCACTGTTTCTCTGGGCAAGAGGGGGGTTTCTGAACACACACAAGACAAGAAACCCTGCTCAGTTTTGATATTCCCTGGAGGGTATTCTGCTGCTGGCAGCTCTGTGGGAATGTCAGCAGGGAAACTGCTTCCTTCTCCTTCCCTCTGCTGCCTTGAAAGAGTCAGGGTTCTTTTGATTTTTATTTTATTTTTTTTTTTATCCCCAACTGTTTGGCAAGTGGACTTGAGTGTTCTGAAAACACGCTGTAGAGGCTCTGGCTCCTGCTGGGAGGATGGTTTCTGCAAGAGGGGCTTGTTCACCCTGGCCTCTCCTCACAGCTTCCTAAATCAGCAGGAGTCCGGGTGCTTTGCTGACTTGTGATGGAGCAATGCTGGTTCCTCTCTGAATTGGACATCTCTGAAGGCTGTGGTTGTGCATGTCCTATGTTGATATGCAGCCCCTCTTTGAGAAGGCTTAGGTACCCAAAGAGCAGTTTGTTTTTCTGGCTGTAGTGTTCAGAAACTTGGGATTTTTGGAGCTGTGGTGAACTTGGCACTTGATGCTCATGTTGGGTGTACCAGTAGGGGTGGTGGTGGGAATCAGTGTGAACAGGGAGACCCATTTATACTGGGTCAGGTAAAAATAATTGGTGATAATGAAGTCCAATACAACCTAAAATTGTTAGGTGAATGGATATGGTTTCCATGTGTGAAATCAAAGATGCAGGACTTGTGCATCCTGATTTTTGGAATGATTCAGGTTGAGGATTGGCTGGCTGAGGAGCAGCTCTCCTGTAAAGTCCCTGGGCATCCTTGCAAACAACAAGTTGGATGTGAGTTATCAATGTGCCCAGACAGAAGGAGGCCAACAACATCCTCAGCTATACAAACAGGGGGGCTGCCATATCTAGTTAATGAGCCCAGTTTTAGGCTCCTTATAAGAACAATTGTGCTGGTCAACCACAACAGGTTCAGAAAGGGGGGGTGAAGGGATTGGCCAGGAGCTGGAAAACCTGCCCTGAAAGGAGAGCACCAGAGAAATGAGCTTATTCAGCCTGGAGATGAGAAAACATGGAAGGACCTAACAACAGCAGTCCCACAACAACAAGCAAGTTGTTGAGAAGATGGAGACAGGCTTTTCATGTTCATGAGTGGGGAGAGGATGTGAGACAGGCATATGTTGACATGAAAGCACTTACAACTGCATGGAAGGAGAAGCTTTTTCCCATGAGAAACAAGCAGTCACTAAAGAAGGTTGCCATGGAGGCTGTGCAGTTTCCATCCCATCATCAAGGGAAATCATCCCAAATCTTCAAGGCCTGAATGCACAGAACAACCTGCTCTGACCTCTGGGCAGTCCCTGCTTTGAACAGGAGGTTGGACTAGAGACTTCTTAAGGTAGGTCCCTTCCAGCCTGGGTTACCCTGTGGTCCATCCTGTGCCCCAAACCACACCGGGGGCCTGTGTTCAGGTTCTGCTGCCAGCCTGGTGCAGCCAACACTTGTTTGAAATACTCACTAATGGTCCCATCACTGCAGGAAGGTGCTTTGCCTCTCACATCCCTCATTGCCATTGCTCTGGGACTTCCAGTGTCACACACTGCAGCCAGCTCACTGCTCATGTCAGGGTCTAGCTGCAGTAGGAAAACTCCCTTTTTTCCCCCCCTGTTAGGAAGGTTGTAGTTTCTAGGAAGGGTTAGAGCCTGCTTTTTGACAGAGCAATTAATTTTCCATGTCTCTCCTTCAAGTCCCCCTCTCTGCTTCCTGACTGCTCAGCAATCTCCCTGCTGGTGTGCAGGGTCTGGCTGAGCCGTGTTTTTGCTGGGTGCCTCATGTAGAAGTGATGAGTGCTGCTTTTTTTTGGGGGGAGATTCTGGTTAAACAGTGACTCAGTCTTGCCAGAGATGGGGTCTTGTGATCATTTGCAATGAGACTTGCAAGTAACTATCTGATCCCTCCAAATTCCCCATGGGCAGTGCTGCACTGTGTGTTTTTATTTCCAGTCCCGTGAGAAACAGTGAGCTCCAGGGGACCCCCTGCAGCAGGGAAGGCAGCAGGTTGTACCACCACCTTTTCAGAGTCCTCCTTTCAATGCAGCCTGCATTTGACAGGTTTCCAGTGGCAGAGCAGCTGAGCTGGATCCCCCCACAGCAGGCTGGGGATGTGCTGTGCAGGCAGGGGGACATTAGTGACAAAACCAGACACAAAGAGACAGGTAACAAATGTCCTGCTGCCTGTTACTTGCTGAAATCCATGGGTCCTGCAGCCTCTCAGGGGACAGCTTGCTGTGATGCTGGTTGTCACCTGCCCTGGTGTGGCAGGTGATTTTCTGCAGGGTATCAGTAGCCCTGTGCAAAGCATTCAGGCATGGCCATGCTGTTGATGGAAACCATGCAGGGTGGGATACAAGAAAAAACAAGTATATTCCTATGTCCCCCTGCTCTGTTTACCTTCTCTTTGTCCCTTTGTGCTCTGATAAGTGCTGTGGATGGAACATCAGGTGATCAGCTTTGGTCTTCACCTGCTCCTTCTGCTCTCCAGGGTGACAAAGAGAGGCTGTTTAACTCCATCTAATGCCCGGACGGATGCCCAGCCAAAAAGGCTCTTGTCATGCCTTTCTCCTCTCTATCCCCTTCCTTTTTGACTGGGATAATGACTTTTCAGGGAGCCCTTGAAGTGCCTCTTGCATCTGCCTTTGATTTGAATGCCTCTTGCCTGCTGACCCCTCTTACGGGAAGTCGGCTTAAGTGTGGTTCTCCTAATTAGTTTTGCTTTAATTTAATCTTTTGAAATAATTTTATCAAAAAGAGGAAACCTTCTACCCACTCCCTCATTTTATCGGCTTGTTTTCATGCATGGGCTCTGGGTTTATTTCTCTATTTCCCTTGTCTCTAGATAGGACATCATTTGCATATTTGATTAAGCTCCATATGTTATCAGGGAGCCAGTTGAAAGAACAGCAAGTCCCTGATAAGGCACTGTGCATCCATCTCTTCCTTTCACCATCCTCCCCTCTATCCCCCTTGCCATCCTGGGGCTGTATCTGTGCCCAAAAATCACCTCTGCAGTTTGTCTCACCTCCTCCCTCTCCCTTTGGCCAGATGACTGATCACTGCTTGGGCTGTAGATAGAGGTGGATGCAGATAGCACAATTTGGCAGCTCCTGCCTATAGGAAGGAAGCAGAAAGGATGGAAACTGAGCACTGGGTGAGGATGTGAACCATGACAGTGAGGTCCAGATTGAAGTTCCCTGCTCCCTCTGGTCCATGGCAAGTTTAATATGAGCCAACAGTGTGTGCTGGCAGCCAAAAGGACCAACCATACCCTGGGGTGCAGCAGGCCCAGCATTATTGGTTGGTTGAGGGATGTAATTGTCCCTCTGGCCTGCACTGGTGTAGCCTCACCTCTAGCCCTGTGTGCAGGTTTGGGTACCACAGCAGAAAAAAGGGTCTCAACTTATTGGAGAACATCCAAAGGAGGGCTACAGTGATGGTGAAGGGCTTTGAGGAGAAGCCACGTGAGGAGCAGCTGAGGTCACTTGGCTTCTTCAGTCAAGAAGAGGAGAATCAGGGGAGACCTCACTGGGTTTGCAGCTCCCTCACAAGGGGCAGTGCAGGGGCAACAAGAATCTCTGCTCTGTGACCAGGGACAGGACTCGAGGGAATGGCTGGAGCTGTGTCTGGGAGATTTGGGAAATGGTTCTTCCCCCAGAAAGTGGTGTTGGGTGCTTGAATAGTCTCCCCAGGGCACTGACAGAGCTCAAGGAGCACTTGGACAATGCTCTGAGGCACAGGGTGTGATTTATAGGGTTGTCCTGTGCAGGGCTGGGGAGCTGGATGCGATGGCCCTTGTGAGTCTCTTCCAATTCAGGGTATTCTGTGCTTCTCTGAAGCTCTTTATGCCATCCCTTTGTGCCTGGGGTTTGTGTTGCACAAAAGTTGCTTGTTCCCCCCTTGCATTGACTATGGCTTTGGTGAGGGTCTCAGCTGGACTGTTTTCTGCAGGTGTTTGCTGCAGTCCTGGCACCTTTAGCTCATCTCCCAGTGCTAGAAATTACTGCTGTGCAGCGATGGCAGAGAAGGGTTGGAGTGGCTGAAAACAGAAATAGCCATGGATGGAGAGTCTTGAAATGTATTTTAAAATATGCATATGTATGTGCAAATATATATCCAACCAGTATTTCTTAAATAAATAAAGCCTTTCAGGCTTTGTTCTTTGGCTTTTGCTCTGTGAAAACAGTTTGCCATAAGCAGTTCCCTCAAATCACCTCTAGAAACCCTCTAATTTGAAACCAGCTGTGGATACCTCAGAAAATATAGGGAAATGCTTAGTTTAACAGTAATTTTCTCCTTCCCACTGCTGATGTTTAAGCTGGGGGAGGCTTTACTTTGTTTGTGACTCATAATTGGGCATTTTTGGGGGTGATCAGAGTCCAGTTTCTAGTCTGGCCAAAGGCAGGGTGGGCTCATAAGGGACAACTAAAGAAATGTAATTAGTTGTGTTACTGGAGTTGGAAAAGGGGCCATAAGGAAGTTTGGTAAAAGGATGTGAGAGTTGTGCTGGTTTTTGTAGACCCCCAACCCACCTGGTGTCTGCGGGAGTGAAGATGTACCTTGCTACGTAGGGTTCAGGGATCTGTTCCTGCTTGGTCTGACACTTGTCTTTTTGTTTTGGAGGGGTGTTTTTTACCCTTCAAAACCCTGTCACTGGCCTTTCACCTCTTCTAAATGAAACCCCATGGAAGAGCTGTGGGTTTCTGGCCGTGTCTGGAATGAGAAAAGCTTTGCTTGCTGGGTGAGGGGTAAAAATACAGGCTGAAGACTAGACTAGGGCAAGTAATTAAAGCTGAGATTTGAGAAGTCCCCTTGGGATGCTGTGACCAAGAAAGCATCTTCCCAGCTGTGACAGCAACAGGTAACCCTGTAGATGTGACTGTAACCTGATGGTGTCAAATCTAGGCTGATGTCAGTGATGGCTTTTTCATGAACTGTCATTGCCTGATTTTCTTCATCCTGGCCAGTGTTACACCAGCTTTGACCCCGAGGAGGATCATTCATCTCCCAAACTGGAAAAAAGCATTGGATTGTAAAGAATTGAAGTGATATTTCAATGTAAGACCCCCCACAAAAAATAGCTTTTCCAGCGGGGTTGGTGTCCATACTCGACTAGAGACAGCAGGGCTGTGTTAAAGGAGAGATCCCCTAATCCCATGGGAGGTCACTCCTGGTAAGAGTAGTTTTTATCTCTCAGCACCATTGCATCCAGTAGGACCAAGCTGGCATCCCCCTTGGTGCAGTGAGCCTGTTGGAAACCAGTGGAACACTCCAAGGCTCTAAAGGAAGAGATGAGTTGGGAGCCTGGAGGTGCCAGGAGAAGCCAAGTGTGATGAGGAAAGTTGGGAGCAAGTCATCTGTGGGTTTCAATTTTGGTTACACTCTGTTGTGCTGAACTGTGTTCTGCTGATGATTCACAGGGCTGGGCCACTTTGGATAACAAAACAGGAACCCCCTGAGGGACTTTGGTGGGTTTGGGAAGCTTTCTGATGGTTGGGTTTTTTAAGCTGATGTGGTACATTGGCAAAGGACCCCAGCACACTTCTATCTATGGCATTCTGGCAATGCAAACCACTGCTCCTCCTGCCAGCCCTGCTGGTGTCCCACCCTGCTGGGATGCTCACGGATGAGGGCTGGAGTCATCTTTCCTTTTGACTTCTTGTAACTTTTTAATTTTTTTTAATTGAAGTTGGCAATAAATTCCAGCGATGTCAGGGAAAAGGTTATCATTGAGACTGGCGGAGACCTCATCATATGAATTTTTCAGAACCCCTTCTGATGAAATCTAATTAAACATTTCGACTGCCACTGTGCAAATCTCCCCGTGTTTGCCTCATTTGTCATATGGTTGATTAAGGCCGGGTTATCAAGGGGGAGTTTATGGCTTGTGATATCTGCTGGGGTGGATGTGGTTTCACACACTACAGGCACTTTGATCTTTTTTTCCTCCAAGTTTCTGTGGGTTTCTCTTGGATTTCGTACACAATCGATTTATCTCCTTGGGGTCTGAGGGAATATGTTGAGGGTAGGGCTGACCTGAGTGTTGAGGGCACGTCGTGTATTTCTCCTGCCCTTCAGACAGCATTTGTGTGTTGGAAAGTGATAGGACCGTGGCATCCTGTTGGGTTGGGGTGTCTCTTACACTCATCTTTGTTGTTTCCTCACAGAACAGAGAAAAAATTTTACGGAGGGAATAAATAAAAGCAACCCAAGCCCAGCACCGTGCCAAATCAAAACTGATTTATTCTCCCTCCTCTCTTTCAATACAACAATCAAGCTGTGAAAGTTTTATGGTCTATGAAATAACCACTTATGGTTATTTGACCTCCCCACCTCCTCTTTCTTCTTTTTTTTTTAATTTTTTTCTTTGTGTGTGTAATTAGCTCTCTTCTTGCAGGTATTTCTGCTGCAAGATGGAAAAGTCAAAATCTTTTGATGCTTTCAAGCCCCTTCTCCCCCTTGTGATGATGTAAATGAATTCCCCAAATCCCACCTAAATTCTGAATTTTGAGCTAATTTACTATTCATGGAGAAGAAAAAGAAAGCGTTTCCAAATTTATATCTCTGTTTTCCTTGCACGTCTGTCTTAGCCTGCAATCTATGGAGAGGTGGGAGATCTTATAAGACTGCTGCCTTTAGGCTCTTTGTTAAACTTCTTCTGCCGGGTTAGCATTTTTGTCTGCTTGGAAGCTGGAGAATTGAACTCACCTGGGAGCCCCAGCAGTGAAATAAATTATCATAATATAGCAGGAAAAGAATAGATTTGGAGACTGTGAGTAGTGCAGGACTACTCTGGTGTATTACATCTGTTCATTTAGAGATGTAATAAGGCTTTGGCTTTGGGGCACATGACTGGGATATTCTTATTTTCATGGCGGGGGAAATGCAGGTAAATGTAACATATAAACACTGAAAGTCCCAAATGCATCTTGACACTGATAGTGACTATAATAGTCACCTAAAGCTGAGCATTGATGGTTAATTCATGATTTTTAAGCCAGTCTTTTTTTTTTTTTTTTTAGAAGAATTTGATTCTTTTTAGGGCACTGGCAGTGCTGCAAAGCGGTGATGGAGGGCAAGAGATTGGAAGGTCTGATGCAATTAGTATTCCAGTGCTCTGCTTTAACAAATTGCCAGCACAATGGGTGTATGTGCAGGTGTAAGGCTGTTCACCAAGGTGTTATATGCTAAAAAGGATTAATCTTTAGCTTGAACCAGAGGTACCTGATTGGGGGATCTGAGCTCTATCCCTCCTGAAAGGCTTTGAGCAGTCCCAGGTTGAGATGTGGCAACAGGAGCTCCTTACACCAATATTTGTTATTGTTCAATATACCACTATTGATGTTATGTGGGGTGTTTTTCCCCCCAGATTTTCACCTTGACCATGCTCTGCAGCCCCTGCCTGCTCCTGCTCTGTGCTGTAGCCCTGGCTGCCTCTGTGCTGCTGTTTTCTTCCCTGTTAAGGAAATCTCAGGCACTTTCCTCTTCAAGCTCCCACTGACATTGCCATGGAAGTGCTGCCCTTCTCCTCCCTGCAAAGGCAAGCCCTGCTAGGAAAGATGATATCACTGGCACTAAATATACCCCAGCCATCAGGCCCCTTGTCCGTGCCAGGGATGCTCTGGCAGACTCTGAAGTGACTTATTTTCTATGTTTTGTCAATTCTGTGGCAGGTGATTTCATTAACTGCTCTTTAATCTCCTGCAAAGAGCTGAGCTATTACTTTTTTGTTTGCTCTCCTGAGGGAAACACATGCAGTTCCTCTCCCCTCCCCAAGATGCACTGATCAGACTTGTCACCCCGTTTCCAAACCTCCTTCTGTAATTCTTTAAAATAAAAATCAGCTGCAAAATTTGGAATCGGAGTCAAATTCCCAGAAATTTCATTCTCAGGGTTTCAGCTTGGGGTGAACTGGTGGGATCTGCTCCCAGTTATGTGCTCTGTGTGACCTCTGGACTCATCTATCTGCTCTCCCTGTTTCTCCTGTGGTTATTAAAATGAAGAGGGGAGTGGAAGGGTATTTGGGAAAGGCCTGAGTTCCTCCTTAACGCCATTTGGACTGGGGACATTGTCTTAGCAAGTTTTTTTCCATGTATGTTCACTGGGATATCCAATGTGTGCTGCTCCTGGATCTTCCAGTGTTTTATGGATCCCATAGCATGTGACCCCCATCTCTGCTGTCTTGTCATCTATGCCCTTTCTTCCAATAGCCACCTTGCCCTGACTGCCCTTTTTAACCTTGCTCTTTAGGATATTTGTTTTTCCCTCCTCCATCCCCTTTGTTCCTTACCCATATGTAGTTTTCTTCAAGCCCCCTCAATTTTGTTACTGCTGGGATGGCTCTTTGGCCTTGTTCACCTTGGAATGTCCATCTGTGGCTTGATCTGAGCATCAGTGCAAAATATAAGAATCCTGAATTCAGCTCCTGCTTTGCTACTGACTTTTATGGACCCACCTTTTGGCAGGTGGGGATTCCTCTTATTAAATGGGGGTATTTCCATCTCCAAGAGGTATTTACAACTTTCCTCCTGTTCCAGTGGAGAAATCAGACCTTTGAACACACAGTTAATTTCATCCTGCAGGGGACTGAAACTGCTCTAAAACAGGGTAGATGAATTATGCCCCAAAATGTCTTTTTCTCTCCATTAATGATAAGGGGAGCTGAGGGCAACTTTTTCAGATACAAACACCCTTTATATCTCTGTTCCCTGTCTGTAAGTGACAGTAATGGTGTTTCTCTGCCTTGCCAGGGGTCTCGTCAACAATTAGTGGTCGTGAGGTGCTCCAATGTTATGATAATAGAAAAGTTGAGTGCAGGGTTATTTTATGCAGGATTTTCCTGCTGGAATTTGATTATCATGCTCAGATGGGGCCATTGCTTTTCTTGGTATTTTCTTGGTATTTTTTTTCTTGGTATTTTCTCAGTTCTGGTGCAGGTGACTTACCCAACCTCCTCTGAGAAGCTCAGGTGCTCTTACCTGGGCCATGCACCTGAAGTTGGCACAGAACATGCAGAATATTGTTTGAGGATGGGGATACTGGGCTGCAAAAATCAGCTCACATGGTTTAGGAGAAAAAGGAGCTGCCAACAGACCCAGCACATCATCATCCCTATCGATGGCTTCTTTTCCATGCTCCCTAAACCGCTGAAAGCTCATGGAAAAACCTTTAGTCTCGCTTAAAAGGGAAGGAAAGCCTGCAGAATTTATGGCATCTGCAGTGACTGGGGGCACTGCCAGCACATTCAGGGTGTTCTGAGCAGAGGAGCAGGCTGGGCTCTCCTTGGGATCACACATCTGGCAGTCACAGTCAGGTGAGTTTTGCTGCATTGCCATGCACCACAGGATGCTCTGGGTGATGTGTCAATATATTTTGGAATGCCTGCCATCCTTCTATGTGTTTTAGAGGCTCAAGTTAGCGGGATGGGGTGGCTTAAAGAAGCGAGGAAGTATTTAGGCACGCAAAGATCCAACCAAGATACTTTTGGGAGTACTTAGGTGTGTGATTCCAGTCCTTACACCCAGGAACTTGCAATCAAAAGGGCACAAGTAACTGGAGCAGGCACCGAAAGGGGAAAGTGTGGAGAGCAGCAAGTTCCTGAGAAGGACCTGAGTGGAGAGGAGCAGGTGGTGGATGGGAAAGGCCAGCCTGGATTGGGGGTGCTCTGGAGAACTTGAGGATTCCAAGGGTCATCAGGAAAAGCTCAATCTGGCATAATGGCAGGGCAGAACCTCTTGATCTATTCCTGGCTCTGTTGCTGATTGCAGCGTGACCTCAGGCAAAACGCTTTCCACTCTACATGCCTCCTACTCCTCCCTGCGAGTTCTTTGGGGACCAGACTGTCACTTGAAATGAGAGTGTGTCCTGCACTGGGTGCAGTGACCCTTGGGTTGCACCCTGAGGTGTCACAGGCAGCTGGACCCCGGGGCCCAAGCTGGGAATTGTTGGCGTTCAGCTGCCTCCAGAGGCAGGGATTTCCACTTGCAAGTCTTCCCTGCTGTGAGAAAAGTCTCTTACTATTTGATTCAGGATGATGACAAAAATAATCCATGAAACAAGGAAAATAATAGGAGTAGGAAAAATTGAATCACAACACGTGTCGTGTGCTCAAGTCCACAGATTCCCAAGAGCATCCTGATTCAAAATCCCTGATTTTTAAACACTTCTTAAGTCCAACCCTGTTGATGATGTGGGGAGGGCGTTCCTTTTCCTCAGGTTGGCTCTTCTGTGCCCCCCCTCATGCCAGGGGTGGAGTTTCAGGCAATATGCCAGCCTCCATCCAGCCACGTGGCCCGAAGTTGTGTTATCTATATTTCTAGTTGATATACAATTGCCCTATTCCTGAATGCTTAGTCCCTGGCATGCATTCCAAAACTGGACTGGATGCCTTACAACTTCTGTGAAACGCCTATAGGTTAGTAATAAGGAACAAAAACTACATCTTTGGTTAATACCTATTGCCCAGTTCATCTGCTTGTAATAAAACTGACCTTTCTATTTCTCCTTCAGCACACAGGGCTGTGTGTGTTGGTGCAAGAGCTTTGGCTGAGCCTTGCCTTAAACTCCTATGAGAAGTAGAAAACCCGGTTTTACTACGAGCAAATAAACTGAACGAGAGTTACTAACCTAAAGTTTATTTTTGGTTTTGGTTGTTACTAACCCTATAGGTGTTTTGCAGAAGTTGTACGGCATCCAGTCCAGTTTTGGAATGTAGGGAAGGGATTAAGCGATTGGGAAAAGGGCAATTACATATTAATTAAGAATATAGCTGACCATGCAGGCAGATGGAGTTGACATATTGCCTAAAACTCCACCCCTGGCATGAGGGGGGGCACAGAAGAGCCAATCTCAGAAGAAGAAACACCCCCCCATGCTGTAAAATGGGGTTGGACCTTAAGAAAGTTTAAAAAGCGGGGTTTTTGAATCGGATGGGTGCTCCTGGGGATCCTGTGTGATCCGGACACCCAACACGTGTTGTAACCAAATTTTCTTTTTCGTTATATTCCTTTTGTTTCACAGACTTTTGCCGGTTTTTTTCCCTAAATTTAATAAAAAAGATTTTTCTAACACCCTGTATCTCCCTGGTATTCCCCTGGCACGCAGCTCCCAGGAATGCCTCCCTACCCCCCTTTCCCAACAGGTTGATCGTAAATTGATGCGGGGATTGAATTTCCCTCCAGCTGCTGGAGCTGTGGCACATCTGGGGGCCTCCTGTGCTTAATGGCTTCGCAAAAACGAAGCAATAAAAGGTTATGATGGCTGTGTTTTAACCCCACGGCCCTCGTTCTGTTCGACGGGAGAGGTTTAAAACCCGCTGTCTGCATTTTAAATCTCTCCCAGTGATGGGCCATCTTCGAGCAGCGTTTATGAAGTGGGTTTATTTCGGAAATGCAACAAAAGCCGAAGCATCTTTCTCTTTGTTTTCCTTCACAAAAGATGAATTGACTCTATTTAAGATAAAAAAAAAAGTCTGACGTGATTTAACATTTACATATGAGAGAGAAGTTGGTGCAAAGGGAAGGGGGGAAAAAAAAGATCCATCTCACTTAGCTTGGAATTTTCCCGTGTAAGTCAATAATGCTTTTCTAAGGGATGATTTGCCTGTAAAGAGCAGTTTACAGCTCTGGTCACCGACGGGACTTCAAGGGATTGTGCTTCCAGTCCTTCCCAAACTCCTGTCTGTTGGGAAATGCAATGTTCAGGAAAAGTGGGATGAGACTTGGGATGTGACTTGGGATGCTGAGTTCTTATTGCGTGGGAAATGCTGGCATTTTAGGATGTGGGAATCCTCAAAGAATCCTCAGAAGTCGGAGTGTCTTCTCTTAGTCCTGTTCTCCTGATGAATACCCGTTCCTTGAAGAAGTCTTGTGTGTTCTTCAAAGGGAAGTTTTGGTGTTCCAGCCAAACTGTGGTTGTCTCTGCTGGGTGTTTTGGATGCTGTTCAATGTGCCACTTGGAGAATCAATAATGGATTTATCCTTTCAGCTCCATTGACATGGAAGTGGAACTGTCCCTGAGTTGCAGAGAGAGCAAAACTATTCAGGTTTTGAATCCACTAAAGTGGATTTACCTGGAAAAAGGGGTAGATCTTTAGTTTCAAGAAGGTGGTTCAGACCACCTCTTAGTCAGGATGTCCTTGTGTGTATAGTCAGAGGAGTTTGAAGCATCATTTATGCCACCCCCTGGAGACACCCACCTATTTTTTAGATAAATAACTCAAATGCTTCAGGGAAGAGTCACAAAATGCCCTTCCTGACATGCAGCTGGAGTATGTGTCTCCGTGGGAGACATCACAGTGGAAAGGCTGGACTTGCACAAGCTATGCAAGTTGTGACACAGGGCAGGGATGAACCTCAAGGTCCCTTAATCACAGAAGTTATCCTTAATGAGTTATCCGGCTGCACTTGAGAAAGAAGGGCTTTTCCCTGACTCTGCTTCCATCCTGAATGGTGTTTTATCCTTGGTAAAACGGGTTCCCCCCATCCTCCAAATCTGCTGGTAGTGCTTGACATGCCAAATTCTTATAGAAAGACAAGTAAGGTGTGCCAGCTGCATGCGTGGAGATGATAAACAATCTCATTTATTTAACTCATTATTAATTGCAAAGGATGACCCTTCACTCATGTCATGAAGTGTATTGACTTCCTCTACATGTTTCCAAGAGTCTTGCTGCTCCAGCACGCTTGGCACAGATCCTGAGAGGGCCCTGGGTCAGTTTTTGAGGAACACGGGGTCTGATGTTGGAGCTAATGAGCTTGTTATGAGACATACACTGCCATCTCTAGTGGCTCTATCCTTTGTCACTGTGTCCAGCCTGTCTGCAATTAGGAACAAGGTCTGTGACACTGTGCTTTATACTAAATCTGCAATGAAACAAAAATGTCAGGTTTTCACTGAACATAGCAGAAACTCCTGATCTACAGAGTGTGAACAAGTTTTTCTTCTTTACGGCTCACTTTCTTTAGAAGTCCCCAAGGAGTTACTTTTAAAAACTAGATTTTATTATTTTTTTTTTCCTTCTCAGAGGTGCTGCCTATTTTTTCCAGGGATTTAGAAATCAGAAAGGTGTTAGCCCAGGTAGTTGAAGCTATAGGGCTGGACTGAGTGCTTACAACGAGGGTGTGTCAGGTAATTGATATTGATGGGGTAGAAGATAAAAGAAATGGCTCTGACAGATGGAGATACACAGACCTGAGTCCACATTGCCTACTTATCATAGAATCATAGCTGTTTGGGTTGGAAGGGACCTTAAAGATCACCCAGTTCCAGCCCCCTGCCGTGGGCAGAGACATCTTCCACTAGCCCAGGTTGCTCCATACTCTGTCCAACCTGGCCTTGGACACTTCCAGGGGTGGAGGGTTCAAGCTTGTTCAAGGTAACCCTGGTCTGTAGCTGTAAGATGTCACTTCTAAAGCAAAATGCAAATCCAAGATACCAGACCACTCCTGCCAGTGCTTCCCTCTTTGAACATCATCAGTTAAATTCGAGAATACAGGTATGGATGTGACCCCAAGAAATCCTTGGATCCCCTCTGCCCCAAAGAAAAACCACTGTACCTAAACCATTCCTCAGGGATGGTCAGGTTACCTTGGCCATTGCAGTGTCTCACGCAAGACCCCTGGAGTCCAGTAGTCTCTGCCTGACTTTGGATCATTTCTGACTGTTGGGTTTGCAGGTTTTGCCCTTATTTTATTTTAATGAATGTCATAAGCCTGCAAGCTCTATCCTATATCTGGGGGCATTCTCTTCTGGGGGATTATCCAGCCATTGTCAGACAATTCATCTGAATTACCCCATTCATTTCAGTCCTATTCACTCCCTGCGATCCATTATCTTCACCTTTCTTCCCTACCATGAATATCACCCAAGCTGCTCTTTCTTTTTGCACTGGAAACTTTAAATGGATAGATATGTTAATTGGTATCATTACAACAAATGGTCCCAGTCACAGTGCAATTCAGGAGAACATTTCGTGTTGCCATTTAAATGATGAGGGTTTTTTTCTTTTTTTCTTTAATGGCACTGACAGCTACTTGTGTTTAATTCATTTTGATTTTGTTAGGAGGGGGAAGTTATCAGGATTGTATCATTAAAAATGCATGCTTGGGTTATTCATGCATGTTTCATATATCCCTGTGTATGATCCATCATAATTCAACATTAGCCAATGGGGATACCAAGTGGAAAGGGTCTGCTGAGCATACATATAATTCAATTACACCCATGACGTCACATTGATTGGATTCTTAATGACACCTCCAAGCCGTGCTGGGAAAAATGAAGGTTTCCACTGAGGCTGCCAGTGCCTGGGAGCACAAGGTTTGTGTTACTGATCCAGAACTTTGGATCTGGTAGGAGCAGAAGGCCAGATATGACCCAGCTCAGGCAGTGGCACGAACCTTGACTGCCATAAGAGTTGTGCTGGATGGGCTGTAATAAAGAGATAAGATGTTCTCCCCGCTGTTTTATTAAAGTGCTTTTACCAGAACAGCAGTTCCTGTGGCAGAGGGACAATGTGTCATGCTGCAGTAAATCCTTCTAATCTGGGATAACTCTGCTCTTGCTGGAGCACTGGTTTGGTTAAAACCCCCTTCTCCTTGATGGGTGATGTGGGGCAGTGCACGGTGATATTCCCTGCAGATGAGAAGGATGGATGGATAGATTGAAGGTGCAGCTGGTGGCACAGTTATCCTCCTCTCTTGTTGCATATCCTGCCTCAGGATAAATTGGGAATTACACCTCCCTCCCCCCTCACCTTCACTATGCCCTTTCACCCTGGTAGTGAAATGGATCTCTCTTCTTCAGAGCCTGCTGGCAGTGTCCATAAAGAGAAAGTGCCATCCTGGGGGCCCAAGTGGCACAGCACAGAGGTCAGGTGATGTAGCAAGGTCCATTATTTTCTTCACCCAGAGAGTGGTTGGGCACTGGAACAGGCTCCCCAGGGAAGTGCATTAAGCCTGAGAGAGCTCAGGCAGCACTTGGACAATGCTCTTGGGCACATGATGGGATTTTTGGAGTTGTCCTCTGCAAAACCAGCAGCTGGACTCGATGATCTTTGTGTGTCCCTTCTAACTCAGGATATTCTATGTATGATTCTCTCCAAGGGAGCACTTGGATGCTGCTCCCAGTTTGGGGGTCCTGGCACTGCTGCTTCTTGGCATTAGTCAGGTGGGGCAAGGATCGCTGATGCAGATTTTTCTTTGATGCTCCTTAAAAAAAAGTAAAATAAAAAGAGGAAGACTTGCATCCCTCACTGCCTCTCACTCCAATATATTTAAAAATAACTTGCTCTGTTAGTACAGCCCAGCACCTCTCTGCCTCAGCACTTTTGAAGCTCTACTGAATTCCAACCCAACAGTGGATTATCTCCATTTTATTGGTGCTGGATCACAAGCCTAGAGAACTCAAAAAAATAAATAAATCTCTGTTTATGATTGTGGCCAGGAGGAGAAATCACTCCTGCTCCTGACTTCTAGACCTGTGCTTTAAGCACATGAGCATTCTGACTACCAATCCTATTGATTTTCAATTATGGCTCAAATGGAAGTGGTTGTAGCTTTGTGTCAACCCTCAGGAGGATTTGGCCTGTCATCTCTAGCGAGGAGCAAGGGAGGCAAAATCCTGTACCAAGGTGGATTTATGGTTGTGGGACTGAAACTCGTTGCTGGGCAGTAATGGGTGTCCTCACTGCTTGTTAAAATAACAAAAACCCTTTTTAGGGGGCTGGCTGTGCTGCTGAGGGCAGTCCATGGGTGTGTGGCACGAAGAAATCACTGCTATAAATACAGAGTGAGTGTGGTGTGGTAGAAAGTTATTGTTGGCATGAGTGTGGGGGATTTTTAAATTACATGGGGAGGCTTTTTTTAAAGGGTAGCTGAGCTGAACCTTGCTGGCATATTCAGGATAGTCCAGGCAGTGGCAGATGAGAAGGCTGGAGGTGCAAAATTCCGTGCTCCTTCCCTGACTTTTAGCTTGGTCAGTGTTTTCTGGTGGCTGTGAGTGTGCACTGGCACACACACTCTCCATATTTTGAGGGGGTTTTCCTCCTTGGATCTCTCAGCCCTTTTCCCAAGCCAGGAAACAGCGTGTCCACTCCTCTGGCTGTGGGTGCAAAGGGGTGAAACAGTTATAGAGACAGATTAAGATCATAAAATCACAGATTGGTTTGGGTTGGAAAGGAACTTAAAGGTCATCTTGTTCCAACCTTCTGCCATGGGCAGGGACACCTCCCACTAGCCCAGGCTGCTCCAAGCCCCATCCAACCTGGTCTTAGGCACTTCCAGGGATCCAGGGGCAGCCACAGCTTCTCTGCCCAACCTGTGCCAGGGCCTGCCCACTCTCTCAGTAAAGAATTTCTTCCTAGCATCTCATCTAAATCTCTCTTCTTTCAGTTTAAAACCATTCCTCTTGTCCTATCGCTCTCTGGCTGGGTAAAAATTCACTCTCTCTGTCTTTTATAAGCTCCCTTTAAGTACTGGAAGGCTGTTCTGAGGTCTCCCTGGATCCTTCTCTTCTCCAGACTGGACTCCCTGAGCTCTCCCAGCCTGTTCCCAGAGCAGAGGGGTTCTGAGCATCTTCATGGCTTCCTCTGGGTCCTCTTTTACAGGTCCATGTCTTATGCTGAGCACTCCAGAGCTGGATGCAGTTTTCCAGGTGGAGTCTTCACAAGGGCTGAGTAGAAGGCACATCTACTGTCACCTTCCTGAGATGTGCCAGAGATCAGGACACATTCCCTGGAAAAAACAAAATGAAACACAACCCTCCAAAACAACCAAATCAACAGAAAGAAACCCCACAAGGATTATTATTCTCATCAGACTCTTCCAAGACTTAGGATGAATTTCACCAGGTTTGGCTTTGCCTTGGACTTGATCTGCCCTGACCCACCTCTCTGCCCATGCGTTCAGCCCCTGCTTCCAGACGTATGGATGTGTTTGTTCCATAGGCTTTCCCTGAGGCCATGAGGATGTTATTTATGGCAGCCCTGCCCACAGCCAGGCAGCTGGAGCCAGTGTTGGGTTACCATCACCTGCTTCCCTCCTGGTGCCCCTTCACAGCTTCACAGGGTGTGCAGCAGGGCTGGATTTCAGCCTGGGGTGGGGTGGTGACCCTGAACCATCCCTGCCCTTGGCCACAGGGCTCTGTCCTCATCCTCAGCCTCCCCTCAAGGCACAGCCTGCAGGGAATAAAACACAGCAAGGGCCTGAAGCGTGTCCTGTAGGATGCTCTTTGTAAGGACTAAAGGGAACATTCTCCAAGGCAATTTTATGCCTCTAAACTTTGTGTTTGCCTTACCTCTTATTATTAATAACATTAAAAATATGCATAATTTCTGTGCAGGAGCAGGGCCTCTGGGACGGGCACTGTGCTGCCTTCTTGAAGATCCAGCAGATCTTTTTGGGTGCTGCAAGTGCTAAGCATCCCCAAATGGTAAGAGGAGATGATCCCAGCTGTATGAAATGGGGGTTCTCAGGGTGAAGGGAGCAGGCTGCTCTGAGCTGCAATTTTATCTCACTTATTCTCCCTGGAGGGGAGCAAGCAGCACTACCTGCTTCTTCTCCATCCTTTATCAGCAGCATCTGGCATTATCACATTTGTTACGTCTCCTCCTTCCAGTGCTGACATGAGAGGACATCTCCCAGGGTTGACAACAGGATAAGAAGTAGGAAATTAGCAAAGCCTCAATGCCTGAGTGTCTGGGACTCTTTCCTTTCCAGTCTCAACACCAGCTCTGTGGTGTCCTAGGGCAGTAGAATGGCAAAGGTGACCACACTCTTCCTCCCTGTTGCGTGGTTACTGCTCACCTGGAGGGTGCAAACTCCCAGCAATGACCAGAGGGCAGTGGTCAGAGTAGCATGGACAAATAAATGAACAGTATTAGTATTTACTTATTTATTTAGCCTGGGATGCTGCTAAGAGCATATTTCTATATTTTTTTCAGCCTGAATGTGCCCGTGAGGAGGGATGTGCAGGGGTAACAGAGGTGGGATTAGAGGATCTGTGTTTATTGAGTCCCAATTGGAAACAGCTCCCCGCAGTGGCTCCGTTTCAAACCCTTCTCCTTGTAGCTGACTTTGCATCCTGGTGGGAGGCCCTGACTTCCCAGAAGAGGAGGCAGCTAGGAGCTGGCCTGAGTTCATAACCCTCCCTCCCTGCTCCTTACAGCTCCTCGAGTTGTGCTGCTCCCTGGAAAAGCAGTGGGAGCTCCCTCCTCCCTCCACCACGCTGGGGAAATGCCCTTTGTAATGCTCCAAGCTTTTGTTTTTTGCATGAGCTGAGTTGGGGTGAACTTGGCAAGGCTGCCAGAACATCATGAATAAGTTAGGAGGGAAGCTGTGCTCTGTGCTCAGGGCATACACAGGCAGGGAAAGCAGGGCTGGTGCTCAAACAACCTCCACAGCGCCTGTGTATTGGCATTTTCTACCTTCTTTCACCCCATCTTGGTTGGGAATCAGACCTTGCACTTAATTCATGAACCTTCAGTGGCCCTGTGTTTCTCTAGCCCTGGCTGGTTTCAGACAAGTGGTCTGCAAATCTCTCTGGCATCACCCACTCTCGTTTTGGTGGAACATCCTGACAGCCCAATATCTAAGAGATTTCTTGCCTCAAACAAAACATCCTCCAGCCAGAGAGTTCAGTGATGGTTTTGTGTCTCCTCAGCACCTCTGCCACCATGGCATCCCATTGTCCAGAGCTCCTCCTGGAGTTCCTGGTTGTCCCACTACAAGAGAGAAATGTTTGAAGGGCAGAGTGGACACTGTGGTCATCTCATCTCACTGCCTGAGCCACCAAACATGCATGGCCCTGGGATTATTTCTTAAAAGCATGATTTTTCCAGGATAAGCCAAATCTGGGAGGTTGAGATGAAATTGCCCTCTCTGCTCTTCCTAAAACTGCCTTTGAAGAAGAATTGATCAAATGAGGGGCACCTTTCTCTTTTTGGGAACATCTCTGCTCACTTTCTACTCAAGTGCTGGTGCTTTTGGATTTCTGAAGACCAAGCTTTCTTGGTCTCAGAGATACCTCTGTGCAGATGTACAGACACACTTTTCCTTGCTCTCAGCCTCTGGTGTGTCAGTGGGATATTTTTTATCCTTTTTGCGGTTTATCCCATTCTTCCTCTATGTCTTTGAGTGCCTTGTCACCATGATTTCATTCACGCTGTCCCCAGAGGGTCATTGCCAGTCACCTCTCTGCACTTATTTCTGCACAGTTGGGGCTTTGTAATGAAAAACAAAACTCCCTATCTGCTTTGTTTCCAGAGCTGCTGGATTAGCTCCTGATTTCTTCCTTGGCTTCATTTCAAATCACAGCGGGTCAAGGAAGAAGGTACATCTGTGTCCTCTTCACAATGTGCCCTGCTCCATATTAGGAGGACTTTTTTGACCACTCCCTGATACGTCAGGATTTATTGGAGGGCCAGGGAGCAGAGCCCTGCTGTGATACACAGAGGTGTAGGACTGGAAGGGACATCTTGGGCCAAATCTGTGCCCCTGCCATTCCTGGCATCACACTGTGTGGGTCTTTTTACAAACCTTGCAGGCTCCATCTTCATCTGCTTCTTCTACTTGCCCAACCCAAGGGTTTCTCACTGCTGGTGGGTCAGGCAAGGTGGTGGTTCATGGGGATACACCTGGTGCATGGGAGGGATGGGCTGAGCTGGATCTGAGCTGAGAATGGGTTATTCCAGCAACCCCCCAGTTGAGATAAGGTCTGGTCTGAAGTGGACCCAGGAATGTGTCTCCTCCAGCAGGTTGTGCCCTTGCTGGAGCCCAGAGATGCCATCCTAGGGGTTGGGCCAAAGTGGCTTTTCTACTCTGTGTGAGGACAGCAGGTCACCCCAAGCAAGCAGAGAGTGTTGCATCTCTCTGCACAAAGTTGGTGAAATTGGGATCCCCAAATTCTGCTTTTTGCAAGGTGTCTCTGGGGGTGCAAGAAACAGCCCCAAAGCCACAGGTTTCTTAGAATCATTATCATAGAATCATTTAGGTTGGAAAAGACCTCCCAGACTGAGTCCAGCCTTTGGTCACCACCTTATCAACCAAACCAGAGCACTCTGAGTGCCATGTCCATTAGTTTCTTGAACACCTCCAGGGATGGGGACTCCATCACCTCTCTGGGCAGCCCCTTCCAATGCTTGACAACTTCTTCTGTGAAGAAATTCATGATATCCAACCTAAACCTCCTGTTTGCTGCGATGGGAAGTGACTGCAGCCTTGGAGTGATGCTCCTGAAGCAGCACACTGCCAACAGCACTTAAAAATTGCCTCTCCCGTGGCTCTTTTTTTTGTAAAGAGCAGCAAAAACTGGGCATTATGAATGTCTTGCCTGCAAGTGCCTCTGCCAGGAATATTTGATAGAGACATATGCTCACCTCACACACACACAGAGCAGCCAAATTTGATGAAGGGCTTTATTAGTGGAAATGCCACGCTACGTGCTCCTGCTTCTGCCTCCTCTGATTCTGTTGTGCAGGAGAGAGGGTTGGTTCTGCCTTTTTTAAGTGTTTTTCTGATGGCTGCTTTCCATTCTGCTCTGCGTTCTGGGGGAGCTGAGTCAGCACCCAGCACCCAGCCGCTGCAAGGAGCAATTTGCACCGGTTCTGTTTATTATTTTGAGCACAGCCAGTTCTGCTTTGCCTTTAATTGACAAGCAGGAAATGTTTCTTGGACTCTTTAGATAGCTGAGTCCATTGCTGGGACCCTGCTGACGAGGAGGGGAAGCTCATAGGAAACTCGTGTTGGAGTGATTAGCAACCAGAATACGATTTCGGTGCAAACGTATCTCTTGATACTCGACGTGTCAAATACTCTTGAATAATGATGGTGTTTTAAATATAGTTTATAACTTTCTGCTCTCATATACCGCCTACTGTATCTGCATTGTGGGATGTACACACGCTGTGGCAGCGTGTAGATGATGGAGCTGTATAATTACACCTACAGAGGAAGAGATCTGTCTGTGTTTATTTTTAAATATTATCTATATCTGTGTATCTAAAGAAAGGGTTTTACGCAGATGGAATTTCTTTCAGGTCGCATTTCAATAATGATTACAGTTTAACGATGCTGTGGCTATTTTTTTTTAATGTTATATTTTCTTAGCTGCCTCTGAATAACTGCTAATTTTCCAACCAGGAAGGTCGTGGCACAGATGTGAATAAACACATCGTAAACTGCACGTAGTAAATAAATCCACTCCCCAGTAGCAGTGGTATCAAACTCAGTAAGGGTGCCAGGACTGGGCAAGGAGTCTTGTCACTAATTTTGGGATTCTGTGAATCAATGATTGAAGTGTCTTTGATGTGGGGTTAAACTCCTGGTAAGTGCAGTGTAACTACGGGGCTCTTTTTATAAGATGTGAGCTCCTGTTTCTCACTGGTTGCACCTCAACCAGCTCTCCCAGTACCTTTAGCTTGGATTTGTTAGGCTGTATCATCTATTCCCACCTTCCTCGCTCACCAGTGTGTTTGGCTTCTCTGTATTTGCTCAGATTTTCCAGGCCTTATTTCCTGAACTTGGGATGCACTGGAGGAAAAAGCAATCCGTGCTTACCCTGCTTCTTGTGCCAGAAAAGCCCAGCTCTGATTGCTTTTGGAGACAGGATACAAACCTTGGATGGACTCAAACTCAACAAAATGTTACCCTAAAACTTGTGACTGAGGCAGTTGCTTCTGTTTTATTTTTTGAGGCTCTTGTTTGAAGAAAATTTGATGGGCCACAGAGGTTTGGGGCTGAGCAACTGCTCCATGTAAGGAAATGATCAGAGAACCACAGAATGGGTTGGGTTGGAAGAGACCTTAAAGGTCATCTCATTCCAACCCCTGTGATTTGGGCAGGGACACCTTCCACTCTCCCAGGTTGCTCCAAGCCCTGTCCAACCTGGCCTTGGGCACTCCCAGGGATGGGGCAGCCACAGTTTATCTGGGCAGCTTGTTTAGGAAATTCAGGAAGAGTCTTTGACAAATACTGCCAAGGACAGAGCTTGTGCTTGGGGAGGGGGATGAGCTGATGGCTGTGCCAAGGATTAACTGGAGGGAAGGTAATCCCAAGGCAACAGGTGGGAAAGCCTGAATTTGCAGGACAGAGATCCAGTCTCAAAGAGAGGGATTCAGCTGCTGAGGTGCCAATACCTTCACAGCAGAGCAGTTGATTTTGGATGTGTGTCTGGGCAGCATGAAGCAATTGTGTTTTGTGAGTTGTTTTTTTATTTAACTGAATGGGTAAAATCTGGGTCCTGCAGAAACAACTTTCAGAGCAAACAGCACTGGGGATGTCTGCAGGTTGTGGCAGAGGAGTAAAGCACCTTTTCTGGGGGCAGTGCTTGTGGGAGGAGGGGTATGGATCATTCTCACCTTCTTCCATCGTGCTTTCTTCACCAATGCTCACACACAGCTCAGTTTTCTCCCCCTTCGAACTCCTCCCCACCAACTGTGCTGTCTCCTGGGGAAAATAAAGCCTGGCCTGGCACATTTCTGTCTGCAGACATGCTCCTGCATGGCTGGGCTTCTCACACCTACCTGCTGGGGAGAGCAGACGTGGCAACAGCTTTGCTTGCTGCTTGGCTCGTGCCCTCGCTCCGAGCCCTCCGAGGTGGAACGTTGGTGCAAGACGGGGAAAATCCTCTGTGCTGGGACAGGAGGAGCCCTGACTTAGTGTTTCAGGGGCTGCTGGTTGAACTGGCTGCTAAAACATTGTTTGCAGCTGCTGGTCCATAAGGGTGTTTCTGCAGGTCACATATGGGAACAAGACTGGGGAGCTCTGGGCTTGTCCTGTCCCACGTGTCTGTGATCAGACTGTTGGTCCTTCCTTATTCCTTTCAATCCAAACCATTCTATGGTTCTTTGATTTTATCTCATCACCTGGTTGGGGTGATGGGGTAGTTGGGTGTCTCTTTGGACAACAGCAGCATCTTTGTGTCTCGCATAAATCATGTCTTACTTCAGTTTTATACAAGTAATACCTCAAGAGGGCATTTTAAGGGATATTTTGCATCTGAAGAACCTCCTGGACACATCCTGGGTGGTGCTGAGGGCTTCAAGCAGGTTAGAGGAGGTGTTGCAGGAGCTCCTGAGGATCCCATCAGGGAAGCCTTTGGATCCTGGCTCCTCCCTTTCCATAATATTGGAAGCATGAATGAGTGAGCTGCTGTGGCTGCCCGGTGCTTGCGCTGCTGTTTCACACTGATAATTCATCCTGGGATCAACATTTAGAATTAATTCAATTAAAGGGGCCTCATCATTCATTTATGGGAAGCTTAGGAAGAGCTGTACACAAGGAACAGCTCTTTGTGTGCTAAGGATGGAGTTAGTTCCTGGCTGGGTGCTGTGCTTGTGGTGTCTCCTGATTTGTGGAGGGGGAATGGGCATCTCCTGGGATGGAGAGGGCATCAGACTGAGTGCTTGTTTGGTGGCAATGTCAGCAGAGAAACCTGACCAAACACCTTGTTGTGCTTTTAGCATGGTATGTGATGTTTCTGGGTCAAATCTAAACCACTTCGTTGGGGCAGTGCAGTACAAAGACCCTTCATGTCTCTGGAATCCCTCGTTCAGACTCTCTCCTCACTTGAATCATAATGCCACATTCTCTATCTTTCCAGCTGTGTTGCAAAATAAATGCTATTTCTCAGCTTTCTTACAGGACCATAATGTTCCTCTTGCAGATTTTACCTTTCTGTCCCTGTTTCCATTTGTTTCCTGCCCTTCTTGGCCCTCTGTCCTCATAGGGAAGCCCCTTGGTGGGGTAGTTTGCCTTGAGTTAACCAGCACTGCTGTTCTGGCCACAGCTTTGAGCAGGGCTCCTGCCCCTGCTGGGTGAATTTATCCCAAATTGCTCAGTTTGTTTAGCTGGAATGGATAAGCTTTGGGGAGACATCAGAGGAAGGATGGGGTCTGGCCACACTCCCCGGCCAAAGCTGGAGATGGTCACCCCAAGGGCTCTTCTCTCTTCTCCCACATCCACATTGAGCGTGTCACAGTCCAGTCATCAGGAAGAGACTTTTCCACCTGAAGATTTGAGTTTATACCCCATTTGACCAACTGGAACACGAGTCTTTAGGTTTTCAGACTTACAGTGGAGATTCTGGCTCATAACCTTGGAGGGAACTGCTCTGTTTCTGTACTCGGGTGAGGTTGAATTTCATGGGATTTGGGAAGCTTGCCTGGCAGTGCAAGGATGAACCTTTACCCCTGATGCCCTCTGGAGCTGGGTAAACATGATTGGTAAGCCAAAGTCCACCAAATGCCAGCAGGAGGATTGGATCACCTCATGGGCAAAAGCCACTTGTGAAAAGGATTTCTGAGTGATTTTTGCCTCAAATTGCCCTTCCTTCTGCTGTGGCTGATTGAGGTTCTCCATTAACCATCATAGATAGCTGTGTGCCATCCCCAGGATGCTGAGCCCAGCTCGGTGTGGCAGCTGCTGGCATTCCACATCTGGAACTGACTCGTCAGGGAGCTGTTCCCAGACTCTGTCCTTTTCCCTCCTTATATCTGAGTAAAAACATAATTTTGACAGGCCAGCGATGCAGAAAATAACTTGCTGCTCTCCACCTGTTGCATCCCTTGACCCCAATTAGAATGTGGTGCATGGAGAAGTGTCAGCTTCTTGCTGTCTCTCCGCTCCCCGTCTCCCTGACCAAAATTCCCATTATAAAGATGACACCTGAGTGTTTCACAGGCTGGAAAGCCTCGCTGACCAAACAGAGAATCAGAGTGGATCTGAAGTCCGGCTCTCTGGTGTTTTTCTGGCCTTTGTTTCAGAAGAAAGTGCAGCAAAGCTGTCAGAAAGGAGCACGGTGGTGGGTGTTGGGTTGATGGTTGGATTTAATGATCTTAGAGGTCTTTTCCAACCGTAATGGTTTTGAGTCTATGAGATAGTCCAACCTGTGGGAATATTTCCTGTTCACCTCTCTGTAGAGGGTTGGACCTACAGGGTTGGCTTATGCCTTGAAACACAAAATGTCAAGGCATAAGCCTTGAAGTTGTGGCTGCCCCACCTGTGGAAGTGCCCAAGGTCAGGTTGGACAGGGCTTGGAGCAACCTGGGAGAGTCCTGGGAGAGTGGAAGGTGTCCCTACCCATGGCAGGGATGTGGAACTGGAGGAGCTTTTAAGGTCTCTTCCAACCCAACCCATACTGTGATTCTCTGATCATTTCCTTACATGGAGCAGTTGCTCAGCTCCAGCCCTCTGTGACCCATCAAATTTTCTTCAAATAAGAATCTAAATAAATAAAACAGAAGCAACTGCCTCAGTCACAAGTTTTAGGGAAAGAATTTGTTGAGTTTGAGTCCATCCAAGGTTTGTCTCCTGTCTCCAAAAGCAATCAGAGCTGGGCTTTTCTGGCACAAGAAGCAGGGTAAGCACGGATTGCTTTCTCCTCCAGTGCATCCCAAGTCTAGGAAATAAACTCTGGAAAATCTGAGCAGATACAGAGAAGCCAAACACACTGGTGAGTGAGGAGGGTGGGAATAGATGATACCGCCTAACGAATCCAAGCTAAACACATCCCTGAGGATGAGTAAAGGAGTCCACATGATGTTTCTGTGGGATTCAGGACCATCCAAGACCACACATTTACCACCCCATGATCCTGCCCTTCGTGTAGAGGACCCATTGGCAGCTCCCTCTTTTGCAAGCATGGCATGAGCTCTCTCAGGACAGGAGAGCAGAAAGCAGGGCTGGACTTGTGCCTGAGCTGTGTCTGACTTTTCCTCCTGCAGCTCTGAATGTTGAGCTGTTGGTATCGGGCACGTCTCAAAGCCTTGAGCTCTCTGCTGCACCTCCTCTCCTCAGGTTATCTGTGTGTGATTTGAGGGGATGGGAGGAGGGCACAGCTCCAGACTGTGACTCATTCAGTCTTTTCCCACTGCTGCTGTAATTCAAGTGGAAATCTCAGAAGACGGTAAAACCTTCAGGCATGTGAAAGACGCCAGGATTTAAGTGCATATGAATGAATTCAGAGCTCAGTTTGAACTTGGGAAAACAGGGTAGGCTTTGCTGTGATCTCATTGCCTGCTGCAGAGTGTCAGGTGGTGAGAGAACAAGGGGGGAAGGCTTCAAACTGAAAGAGGGTAGGTTTAGACAGGATATTAGGGAGAAATTCTTCACTCAGAAGGTGGTGAGATGCTGGCATGGGTTGCTCAGAGAAGTTGTGGTTGCCTCATCCCTGGAAGTGCTCAAGACCAGGTAGGACGGGGCTTGGAGCAACCTGGGATAGTGGAAGGTGACTCTGCCCACGTTAGGGAATTGGAATGAGATGCTCTTTAGAGGGACTTCCAACCCACACCATTCTATGAGTGTATGATCAGTCTCCTTGAAAAACTGGGAGTGTAGACTTGGTGTTGTCCATGAGTACTTTAAAATCCCTAATTTTGAGGGGACTGTTGCACAGAGGGCAGTAAGAGAAGCACCAAACCTTCTCCTAAAAGTAAGGAAGTGTTGCATTCAATGTAAAAGGCATTGCATGCAGCAGTAACCCAAGGAGCAGTGTTGGAAGAACCTGGCAGGATGTTTCTATCTCCTTTTGTTGCCTTGGGACTCCGTCACCTGAAGTATTGTAAAAGCCATGTAGATGTGGCACCTGGGGACATGGTTTAGTGGTGGGCTTGGCAGTGCTGGGTTAATGATTGAACTTGATGGTCTTAAAGGTCCTGATTTTCTGGTTCTGTGTCTTTATTGTGGTTAAGCTCAGGACCAGAATGGGGAAACAGCACAGCACTTTACAGAAGCACCTGCCTTTGTGGTGGGGTTTCCCTCTCCCTGGGTGTTCAAAGACCTCATATAATCACTGAGGATGACCTTGGCCATGACTTTCCCTCCCTATCAGGCCATTAGGGTTCATCAGCATGCTCTCTACTCTCTGGACACTAATGCTGGATTCCTTTGTGCTCCCTCTGACATTCCCTCTGGTCTTATTAGGCAGAGGTTGAGTTGGAGGTGGAATATCCTCCTGCCATCACTGCAAGGGTCATTGAATCCAGCATTGCAGTGATTTTCCAATCCTGCCAAAGCTGTTTTTAATCAGGCTGGTCATCTTGACCTTCCCTGCAGTGCAGGGCACAGGGAAGGTCCACCCTCCAAGCCTGGGCATTGGCTTATCCCTCACAGACACTTGCTTGGAGGCCAAGGTAGAGTTTCAGAAACCCTCCAGTGCTGCAGGTGCGAAGATCCTGCTGGAAACTCAGTGAAGGAAATCCAAGCTGTGGTCAGAAAGCTCTTCCATCAATATGTTGATTTTAAATAACTGGAGGTTTAACTCATGCAAGGACACCCATCCTCCTTTAACGGTGACAATTCTTCTGTCCAATAAACCCCAGCAACTCCCACCACTGCAGCTTCCAAAGCAAGGCAGTGAGACACAGCCCTGTCTCTCCTTTGTACCTCTGTGTGAGAAGCAGGTGAGGCTGAGGGGTTTTCTAAATCTTTCATATAAATGACTCAGGTGTAACATGTGAGTGACAGGCATTGCTGTGACACTGATTGAGCTGTGGTGGCTCCACGCAGAAGACTTTTGTCTCTGCAGTCAGGCTGAGTGGCAGCTAAAGCTCTGCTTAATAATCTGTGCCATGATAGAGGGGAAAAATGATATGGGAGGGCAGAATTGATCCCTCTGAACTGATCAATCTCTTCATGCATTTTCTTCTGCATCTTTTATTGGGATGATGAAGTCTGTTCCTCTTGGAGGGCCCTTGCATGGCCAGCTCAGGGATGATGATGATGGATGAAGAAGGTTTAAAAACTCCCCCCTTTTTCTTACCAACTTCCCCAGAGATCACAACCTGAAACAGAGGGAAGAAAGCTGTTCTGGCAAACAGGGCTGTCAACAAACCCCTGCCTTTGCTCTCTGGCTGGAGGGCTTGAAATGGGGTGAAAAATTGTAGCAATGTTTATTTTGCAGAAGATAAGCTTTAAGCTGAATATATTATGGGTTTTTGGCTGACAGTAATCAGGGAATTTTCCCTCTAAAATAAGAAAATAACTGCCCCATCTCCAGCTTCGTTTTACCCTGAAAAATGTTGGTTTCTTGGCAATTGTTAGGAAAAGGATTTCTGGATGAAAAACTAATGAATGGCTCAAAAGTTGATTAAGAAGGAGGGGAGATGCTAACTCAAAGTTTTCTAACTAGAAATAGTGATTTATTATGCAGCTATCTTTGCAAATGACAAAATAACTAATTAGATACAATTCATCATCCAAACTTAAAGCTGCCACTGGTATAAGATAGAAGGGTTTATGAACAATTCAGTCTCAAATTCTGATTTAAATGTAGCATAGTGTGTATTGAGTTAGTCAAACACACTGAGGCACTGGGAAAGGCTTAATGAGATTCTGAAATTCTTCTCCCCTGTAGATTTCTCTCTTTTTTTCTTTTTGTCTAATGAAGGATTTAAAAAAAAAGGCATTTTAGAGTGATGTTTTATATGGTAGTAGTCTTTTCCCATAAAACATCAACTATAATAATTATTTTTATGCAGATCCTGAGGCACAGAGAGATTAAATGACTTTCTCAAGGTCAGACAGTGAGTCAGAGGCAGAACCAGTGAATGAACACTGAGTCTTGATTCAGGGATTGTGGTGTGTAGTCAAGTAGCCCTTAAATCTCCAGGGCTAGATGAACTCAATCTTTCAGGCTCTGATATGCCAGCATTTCCTAAGCCAGTTGTTTCTGCAGGAGGAGTGCAACCCTGGGAAGTGGATCATGTGCTCCCAACCTTGTTTGGTTTCTCCTTGGAATCAGCATGACCTGCATGAGGCTATAGATAAGTACGTTGTCCTTGATGGGGCAACTCCCAGGGGATAGCTGTGATGATGAATGGCTTCTTCAGTGGCCTTTCAGTGTATAAAGGGGGTTTATAAAAGAGGGAGAGTGACTTTATATGTGGATAGATGGTGATAGGCCAAAGGGGAATGATTTTTAGTTAAAAGAGGAGAGATAGAGATTAGATGTTAGGAAGAAATTCTTCCCTGTGAGGGTGGACAGGCCCTGGCACAGGTTGGGCAGAGAAGCTGTGGTTGCCCCATCCCCCATCCCTGGAAGTGGTCAGGACCAGGTTGGATGTGATCCCGAGCAACCTGATTTTAGTGGGTGCCACCCCTGCCCACGTAGGGGGGTTGAAACTACATGTTCTCCAAGTTCCCTTGCAACCCAAGCCATTCCATGACTCTGTGGTTCTAAACCACTGTTGTCACTCAATATCCAAGGTGAAAGATGTGGGAAGGCATCTGGCGAAGGCTTTCCTGCATGACTTTCTACTGATAAAGACGGGTCCTTGATTTAAAACCCCCGGGGGACGATGCACCTGAAGATTAGAAATCCTGCAGCCTTTAAGTGATGCAACATTCCCACCTGGAAGAACACGTGTAGTGGTGAATCTTGCAGTGCTGCTGCTTCTGGCCAGCACTGGGTAGGGATTTAAGTTCTTTTTCAAAGCTCTCTGTTCAGCCAAGTTCAGCTGCACCAGGTCCCAGGGGATACATAAACTGTAGGAGTTGTCCGCTCGTTCAGCAAAGTGGAATAAGTCAACTGCATTCCTCTTTGGACATTGTTTGTGTCTCCTGATATCCCCTCATGAATTATTAGCTATGGGAGAGACTTATTGCTAAGATATTGTAGCTGGTTTAGTCTCATGGTCATTGCAGGTTTCCTTCCCAAATTTGTTTTGTTCTGTTCTAAGTGGCTCCGAGCTCTGGTCCTCTTGACATTTCCCCCAGGGCCTTTTTCCTGCAGTCTGGTAGTTCTTGCTGTCAGGAAGTTATCCCTCATACTCAGGCTACTTCTTATCAGTCTGTCACTTTTTCAACTCATTGGGCTAATAGTTTCCCCATTACAAGAGCTGTCCCGCTGTGTCCTTTCGCCCCAGTCTCCCCAGGGGAGCCTCTTTCTTTGTGCACTGAAAGAGGGTCACACCAGATGACTTTCCAGTCGTCTTCTGCCCTCGTGGTCCAACTTCTTGGAGTCTCAGAGATTCTAGATCTGATCTATGATGAACTCTGACAGCGTGTAAAGGAAGAGGTTTAACAAAACTGGATCACAGAATCATTTAAGGAAAGACCTCTAAGAGCGAGTCCAACCCTTAGCCCAGCACAGCTGAGGCCACCACTAAACCATGTCCCCAAGTGCCACATCTACACTGCTTTTAAATCCCTTCAGGGATGGGGACTTGACCCTCCCTGAGGGCAGCCTCTTTCTGGGCTTGACAACGATTTCCATGATTTTTTCCTTTTTCCTCTAATATCCAACCTCAACCTCCCCTGGCACAATTTGAGACCATTTCCTAAAGAAAGCAATGAAAATATCAGAGTTCATAAATCCCACAGGTTTGGACATTCTCATAAATTTGAGAATTGTATCCATGAAGGGGTGAAATGGTGTTTTTCTCTCTTTTGGATGTGCCTGACTTTTGGGGGCAGAGGGAAAGCCTGAGTTATTCCAGCACTGAGAATCAGTTTCTCAGATTTGTAGCAGGGTTTTCTAAGGATGTGAAGAAACAGGGAAGAGAAGGCAGGAAAAAAGCAACACATGAAAGATCACTTCTGATATTTACCTGAGGAAGCAAGAAAAGGCTGAAGGCCCTTTCTCCTCATAGATTTAATTCAGGGCTGGGACACCACTGAAATCTTCCAGACACCCTACACATTTAAGGCTCATAAAGGCAGCTATTCTGTGCAGGCTCCAGATGTGCACAGATGTTGTGTGGGGCTTTGCCCTGCTGTGCACCATCCTTTGGCATCAGCAGCGCTCTCCTGCATTCCCAGTCTCCTCTCTGGAGGACACGTCACCAGCCAAGCAGCTGGACTGGAGAGGGGAACAGCAGTGCTGATTAAGCAATAATGTAATTAATAGCCTCTTACCATCCTTCCATTCCCAACAACGTCAGCGTGTCAGTAACTATTTACAATATAACTTACACAAATGTCATTTTGGTGCACTGAGCACTTCATATTTTGCAATTCTCTGCCACGGTAATAAAATCAGTCAGCCAGTCGGAAGGGAAACACACCCAGGAGATATCATTATTGATGGCACTGGGCCAGGCTTTGGATGATCTGTGTGGGAGGCAGATCAGCAGAGGGGAGCTCATTCCTGCACTGAGATGCCCTCAGGTCTCTGCACGAGATTGCTTTGAATCCAGCTGGATGAAGGCTCAGTTACCCACTCAGCAAAGGGAGAACATTTGGAAGGGCTTGTCAATTATCTCCTCTTCAAGAGCTCACAGTTAGCATCAAATCAGTGTGCCATCCAGGGCTTTGCACAATTTGGTTTTAAGGGTCTGAAATAATTTCACTTGTCTTGGAAAGATTGCTTCCTGCAGTCAAAGATCTTTCCCTGTGCTTTCCTGGGTGACATCCTGAACCCTGGTCACCCAAAGGCCCTTTTTCCTCATGACTGGGGATTCTACACTGGTACTGAATGAAGGTGGCTTTGATGCTCTGGTGCTTTGTTTTAAAGGCTTAGATTAGTAGCTGGACTGGATCTTGGCATCCCTAATTGGTCATTTGCAAGGAGACCTGACCTCTGATATTGTGGTCCAGGTTCTTTGTGACCTTGCAGCACTTAAAGGGGGCTTAGAAAAAAGGGAGACAGTGAGTTTTCACATGGGCAGATATTAATAAGGCAAGGGAAAATGACTTTAAACTAAAAGAGGAGAGATTTAGATTAGATGTTAGGAAGAAATTAATGCCTGGGAGGGTGGGCAGGCCCTGGCACAGGTTGGGCAGAGAAGCTGTGGCTGCCCCTGGATCCCTGGAAGTGTCCAA